>CM060897.1:6392500-6567500 GCA_030762935.1 Hymenopus coronatus | reverse complement strand
ACATACACAGACACACACACTCATACACAGACACACACACACACACACTCATACACAGACACACACACTCATACACAGACACACACACACATACACAGACACACACACACATACACAGACACACACACTCATACACAGACACACACACTCATACACAGACACACACACTCATACACAGACACACACACACACTCATACACAGACACACACACACATACACAGACACACACACACACATACACAGACACACACACTCATACACAGACACACACACATACACAGACACACACACTCATACACAGACACACACACACACTCATACACAGACACACACACTCATACACAGACACACACACACACTCATACACAGACACACACACTCATACACAGACACACACACTCATACACACTCATACACAGACACACACACTCATACACAGACACACACACTCATACACACTCATACACAGACACACACACTCATACACAGACACACACACTCATACACAGACACACACACTCATACACACTCATACACAGACACACACACTCATACACAGACACACACACTCATACACACTCATACACAGACACACACACTCATACACAGACACACACACTCATACACACTCATACACAGACACACACACTCATACACAGACACACACACTCATACACACTCATACACACTCATACACAGACACACACACTCATACACAGACACACACACTCATACACAGACACACACACTCATACACAGTCATACACAGACACACACACTCATACACAGACACACACACTCATACACACTCATACACAGACACACACACTCATACACAGACACACACACTCATACACACACACACTCATACACAGACACACACACTCATACACAGACACACACACACATACACAGACATACACACTCATACACAGACACACACACACATACACACTCATACACAGACACACACACTCATACACAGACACACACACACACACACTCATACACAGACATACACACTCATACGCAGACACACACACATACACACTCATACACAGACACACACACACACACTCATACACAGACACACACACACACATACACACTCATACACAGACATACACACACATACACACACATACACACTCATACACAGACATACACAGACACACACACACACACATACACACATACACACTCATACACACTCATACACAGACACACACACACATATACACACACACATACACACACATACACACTCATACACACTCATACACAGACACACACACACATACACACTCATACACACACACACACATACACACATACACACTCATACACAGACACACACACACACCTACACACTCATACACAGACACACACACATACACACTCATACACACTCATACACAGACACACACACACATACACACTCATACACACACACACATACACACTCATACACAGACACACACACACATACACACTCATACACAGACACACACACACATACACACTCATACACAGACACACACACACATACACACTCATACACAGACACACACACACATTCATACACAGACACACACACACACATACACACTCATACACAGACACACACACACACATACACACTCATACACAGACACACACACATACACACTCATACACAGACACACACAGACACACACATACACACTCATACACAGACACACACACACACATACACACTCATACACAGACACACACACACATACACACTCATACACAGACACACACACATACACACTCATACACAGACACACACACACATACACACTCATACACAGACACACACACACATACACACTCATACACAGACACACACACACACATACACACTCATACACAGACACACACACACATACACACTCATACACAGACACACACACTCATACACAGACACACACACTCATACACAGACACACACACTCATACACACTCATACACAGACACACACACTCATACACACTCATACACAGACACACACACTCATACACACTCATACACAGACACACACACTCATACACACTCATACACAGACACACACACTCATACACAGACACACACACACACATACACACTCATACACAGACACACACACTCATACACAGACACACACACTCACACACACTCATACACAGACACACACACACACATACACACTCATACACAGACACACACACTCATACACAGACACACACACTCACACACACTCATACACAGACACACACACTCATACACAGACATACACACACATACACACTCATACACAGACACACACACATACAAACTCATACACAGACACACACACACATACACACTCATACACAGACATACACACACATACACACTCATACACAGACACACACACATACACACTCATACACAGTCACACACACACATACACACACATACACACTCATACACAGACACACACACACACATACACACTCATACACAGACATACACACACATACACACACATACACACTCATACACAGACACACACACATACACACTCATACACAGACACACACACACACATACACACACATACACACTCATACACAGACACACACACACATACACACTCATACACAGACACACACACACACATACACACTCATACACAGACACACACACACACATACACACTCATACACAGACATACACACACATACACACTCATACACAGACACACACACACACATACACACTCATACACAGACATACACACACATACACACTCATACACAGACACACACACACACATACACACTCATACACAGACATACACACACATACACACTCATACACAGACACACACACACACATACACACTCATACACAGACATACACACACATACACACTCATACACAGACACACACACACATACACACTCATACACAGACACACACACACACATACACACTCATACACAGACACACACACACATACACACTCATACACAGACATACACACACATACACACTCATACACAGACATACACACACATACACACTCATACACAGACATACACACACACACACTCATACACAGACATACACACACACACACTCATACACAGACACACACACACATACACACTCATACACAGACATACACACACATACACACTCATACACAGACACACACACTCATACACAGACATACACACACATACACACTCATACACAGACATACACACACATACACACTCATACACAGACACACACACTCATACACAGACATACACACATACACACTTATACACAGACATACACACACATACACACTCATACACAGACACACACACACATACACACTCATACACAGACACACACACACACATACACACTCATACACAGACATACACACACATACACACTCATACACAGACACACACACACATACACACTCATACACAGTCACACACACACACATACACACACATACACACTCATACACAGACACACACACACATACACACTCATACACAGACATACACACACATACACACACATACACACTCATACACAGACACACACACATACACACTCATACACAGACACACACACACACACATACACACACATACACACTCATACACAGACACACACACACATACACACTCATACACAGACACACACACACACATACACACTCATACACAGACACACACACACATACACACTCATACACAGACATACACACACATACACACTCATACACAGACACACACACACACATACACACTCATACACAGACATACACACACATACACACTCATACACAGACACACACACACACATACACACTCATACACAGACATACACACACATACACACTCATACACAGACACACACACACACATACACACTCATACACAGACATACACACACATACACACTCATACACAGACACACACACACATACACACTCATACACAGACACACACACACACATACACACTCATACACAGACGCACACACACATACACACTCATACACAGACATACACACACATACACACTCATACACAGACATACACACACATACACACTCATACACAGACATACACACACACACACTCATACACAGACATACACACACACACACTCATACACAGACACACACACACACATACACACTCATACACAGACATACACACACATACACACTCATACACAGACACACACACTCATACACAGACATACACACACATACACACTCATACACAGACATACACACACATACACACTCATACACAGACACACACACTCATACACAGACATACACACATACACACTCATACACAGACATACACACACATACACACTCATACACAGACACACACACACATACACACTCATACACAGACATACACACACATACACACTCATACACAGACATACACAGACACACACACACACACACACATACACACACATACACACTCATACACAGACATACACAGACACACACACATACACAGACATACACAGACACACACACACATACACACTCATACACAGACACACACACATACACAGACATACACACTCATACACAGACACACACACACATACACAGACATACACACTCATACACAGACATACACAGACATACACACTCATACACAGACATACACAGACATACACACTCATACACAGACATACACAGACACACACAGACACACACACACACACTCATACACAGACACACACACACATACACAGACATACACACTCATACACAGACACACACACACATACACACTCATACACAGACACACACACACACACACACACACACACTCATACACAGACACACACACACACATACACAGACATACACACTCATACACAGACACACACACACACATACACAGACATACACACTCATACACAGACACACACACCCACATACACACTCATACACAGACACACACAGACACACACACACACACTCATACACAGACACACACACACATACACAGACATACACACTCATACACAGACATACACACTCATACACACTCATACACAGACACACACACTCATACACAGACATACACACACATACACACTCATACACAGACACACACACACATACACACTCATACACAGACACAGACACACACATACACACTCATACACACACACACATACACACTCATACACAGACATACACACACATACACACTCATACACAGACACACACACACATACACACTCATACACAGACACACACACACATACACACTCATACACAGACATACACACACATACACACTCATACACAGACATACACACACACATACACACTCATACACAGACACACACACCCATACACAGACACACACACACACATACACACTCATACACAGACATACACACTCATACACACTCATACACAGACATACACACACATACACACTCATACACAGACACACACACTCATACACAGACACACACACACACACTCATACACAGACATACACACACATACACACTCATACACAGACACACACACATACACACTCATACACAGACACACACACACATACACACTCATACACAGACACACACACTCATACACAGACATACACACACACACACTCATACACACTCATACACAGACATACACACACACACACACTCATACACAGACACACACACACTCATACACACTCACACACACATACACACTCATACACAGACACACACACACATACACACTCATACACAGACACACACACACACACACTCATACACAGACACACACACACACATACACACTCATACACAGACATACACACTCATACACACTCATACACAGACACACACATACACATACACACACACATACACACTCATACACAGACACACACACACACATACACACTCATACACAGACATACACACTCATACACACTCATACACAGACACACACACACACATACACACTCATACACAGACACACACACACATACACACTCATACACAGACATACACACACATACACACTCATACACAGACACACACATACACACTCATACACAGACATACACACACATACTCATGTACACACAGACACACACACACGTACACACACATATACAGACACACATATACAGACACACACACACACAGACACAAACACACACATACACACACATACACACAGACACATACACACAGACACACACATACACACTCATACACAGACAGACACACACACACACACACAGACACACACATACACACATATACAGACACAAACACACACAGACACACACAAACATACACACATACAGACACAAACACACATTCAGACACAAACACACACATACACACATACAAACACACACATGCAACACAGACACACTCATGCAACACAGACACACTCATACAAATACAGACCGACACAGACACACACATACACATACATACAGAAATGGACACATACACATACAGACAAATACACATACAGACAGACACATACACAGACAGACAGACACATACATACACAGACAAATACAGACACATACATACATATATAGACACACAGACAGACACATACACAGACAGACACACATACGTACACACATATATAGACACAGACATACACACACAGACAGACACATACACTTAGAGACACACACACACATACAGACACAGACATATACACACATACTGACAAACACCAAACACATGCACATACATACACATAGAGACAGACACACATATACAGATGTGCACACACTTACAGACAGAAACACACACACATACATGCATATACATACACATATAGACAGACACACACACATACATATACAGATGTGCACACACATATACAGACATGTACACACATACAGACATATACAGACATGCAGACAGATACATACACATACAGACTGACACAAACACATGCACATACATACACATACAGACACACACATACATATACAGATGTGCACACACATACAGACAGACACATACACATACAGAAACACACACATACACACATATACAGACACATACACACATACATACACATACAGACATATACAGACACACACATATACATATACAGATGTGCACACACATACAGACAGACACATACACATACAGAAACACACACATACACACATATACAGACACATACACACATATACAGACACATACACACATACATACACATACAGACATATACAGACACACACATATACATATACAGATGTGCACACACATACAGACAGACACATACACAAACAGAAACATACACATACACACATATACAGACACACACATGCTGACACTCATACACACACACACAGACATATACAGAGGTGCACACACATACAGACAGACACACATACACATACAGGCACACACACATACAGACACACGCATACAGACACACACACACACACAGACACACACACATACAGACACGCACACATACATACACGCACACATACAGACACACACACATACAGACATACACACACATACAGACACGCACACCTACAACACGCACACCTACAGACACATACATACAGACACACACACACACACACACATTCATACAGACACACACACACATGCAGTCATACAGACACACACACACACACACACACACACACACACACATACAGACACACACACACATACACATACAGATACACACACATATGCAGACAGACACACACACATACAGATACACACACACACACACACACACACACACACATACAGACCCACACATATGAAAATTGACAGGTAACCGAAGTAACATTAATGTTATAGCCCCTTTTTTTCCAATTCAAAAGCTTTTATTTCAAATATACTCAAATATTACTTATCAGACATCATCAAACTGTAAAATATGTTTTATTTTATTCATATTTACTTTTAAGCCCCATTTATTTAATTCTTTAGTTAATTTTCTTTTGTAACATTCTGTATCCTCCTATTCTTGAGCCAAAATTAATTCATTATCTACAAATTGAAGCGAAAATTCTTTTGATCCTCCATTTATAGGAAGTGTATATTTTTA
This sequence comes from Hymenopus coronatus, assembly GCA_030762935.1. NCBI lineage: Eukaryota > Metazoa > Arthropoda > Insecta > Mantodea > Hymenopodidae > Hymenopus > Hymenopus coronatus. The sequence goes on along the minus strand of CM060897.1, from coordinate 6,559,387 downwards.
CATTTCTTTTTCCAACCTTCTGTTGATTTTTTGTGGAAATTGTTTATAATATGAGAGATTATAGCATCCTTATGTGGCATTAAGAAAATGATGATTGTGTTGGTTAAAACCAAGTTATATGTAGAGAAAAATCTCTGTCTGTCAGCATTTCATATCAGTAGCTAAAGGCATTGAAAGGACTGTTCACAATAAATGCACACGTTACATGGAAGAAATAAAAAAATTATTTATTTGCAAAAAATATAATTCTTGAAAATATGATAAATTGCCAAAAAGAAAGGTTATTAATCATTTCTAAGTTATGTTGAATGGATTGATTTATTGTTAAAAACCAAAAGTGTTGTATATGGTAATTACGAGTTGAATTCAGCACTTGTCCAAACAAAGAGTGTATCAAGTTAGACTTTACAAAGCTTGTAATAAAGTTGAAGTGACCAGGAATACCAAGCTTATTGCACTGTACAGTAATTTAACAAGATGCATGTTTTTGGTTGATTAATGCTTAATTTTTAACAAGGGCAGATTTGTATCATATTATGAATTACAGGGAGGGCTTCTAAAATATATTGTGAGCACTAACATGAGATATTGTGTCTTGTCAAGCATTGTGCTGGGTTACTTCTGCTTGTGACAATTTCACTTTGTCATTCAATTCAGTAAAATGAGTTTTTTGGTTAAAATACAACACTTCCTCTACCTACCATAGATAACTGGTAGAGAAAGTAAATATGGTGTCATTTCAACCACACCAGTTGTATAGATTTAACAAAAATGTCTTTATTGACTTAAAATTGGATACAAATAAAGTCTCTAATTCACTGCTGCAAATAATTCACTCGACATTTCAAAGCATAAACAATTAACAGTCCAGTCACTCACACCATACACAGCTTACAATTGTTCCTTCCTTTTTATAACTGCAAATGATGTCACACATTATGAAAAATGTGGAAGCCAAAGCTCTAGACTTGTCACTGGAGCTGTTTTTACATATGTGAGAGCATGTCCCTCCTCAGGGCTAGTCGTTCTGCAGCACCATCAGTGGACTAGGCTAGGCTAGGCTCTGGATGCATCATTTATCCTCTCTACCACAACATGAAGCTTGGTCCAGATAGGCTGATACAGTCACCTTGGGTGTTGGCCTGCCAGTTGCAAGGGATCTTCTACTTGGATGTTTTGATGGGCAATCTCATGAACTTTTTATATGGTATTTAAGCCCATTTTCACTACAATGGCACTGCAGGAATGACACTGATGATACATGGAATGAAGATGGAGCATTGGTGGAATGCGATGGCAAGGGAAACAGGAGAACCAAGAGAAAACTTACCCCTGAGCCATTTTGTCCACAAATCCCATATACTGTCGCCTGGGATCAAACCTCAGCCACCTTGGTGAGATGCGAGTAGTGCAGCTGGTCTATGAGATGCTCCATGCAGTTGACTGCTGGCTAATCTGCCCTAGGATGACTCTCAGACACCAGGTTGCATGATAGATGCAACTTTCTGCTAAAGATAATTACCCAGTGCCAATCCAGTGGGGTTGTGGCTTGAAAAATGGTGTCCTCACATGCCAACCTTCCTCAGATGTTCTTCTGCAGTCTTGATGTGCCACTCAACCATGCCATCTGAAGGAGTTTGCACTCCATGTTGCTCCAGTTTTCCCTCAGATCACTGTGTAACTCCATAGCGACAAAATGGTTATTCTCAAGGTACTTTGTGAAATAATCCATGGCGACCAGCACAGAGAATGGCCCAGCTACTGCTTCATGACTTGCCGCAGCATCTGCCCATAGTCTTAGCTAGTTGTTCTCTCTGAGCCTTGCTACCAGGAGACTCTCACACTCTGATCTTCAATGAGTCTCATTGGGCCCAATAGGACTTTTACACAGATGTTCTCCCAAGAGTGGCCCCAATTTGGCAGGCCCATGCTATCCCTTACACTACTGAAATAACATGCTCCTTCTCTACTTAGTGCAGTGGCTGTTCTCCTCTGGACAAGGTCATTTGAATATGGCATCAGCATTGGAGGGGCTTCTTCTTTTCCGATGTTTGTTGTAAAGTTGTACTCTTGCAGCAGCCTTTAGATCCAATGGGCTCCACATTCTTGAAACTTAACAGAGTGGTCAGTCCTCAGGTGGAGGAACTTGTGGAAGTGTTTCAATGCCTGTATTACTGCTGGGAGCACTTGCTAGGAAATACAGTAGATCCTTTATGCTTTGCAGAGCATCTTGCTGTAATAGGCAGTTACCTGCTTCCGACCTAGAATAGAATGCAGGCATTGGTGTCCACAATAAAGTCTTCACCAGGTTGTGGAAATCCCAAAGGTGATGACTTCAGTGCCTGGAATGCACTCTGCCTCCTCTGACTATGTGTAAGGCCAGTGCTCTTACATCAGACGAGTGAGGAGTTTTGCGATGTTGGAGAAACCTCTGATGAACTGGTGGTAGTAGCTGCATAGGCCCAGGAAACTTTGCAGCTCTTATTTGTCTTTCAGGCGAGGCCAATCTCTCTCTTCTCCATGGTGAGACCATGAGACCCAAGTAGTTCATTTCCATGCAGAAGAGTTGGCACTTCTTTGAGTTCAACTTACTTGCAGTATCTTGTTCAGCTAGATTCTTGAGATGTTCTTTGAAGTTACTGCCCATGCTCATGTCATCATAACTGATTCCATGAGGCGCTGAAAAGTGACTGGTGCATTACAGCATCCAAAGGGCATAAACTGCCAAAGCTACCAAAATGCAGTGTTTTCCTTGTCTCTGGGATCTGGGGCACTTGCCAGTACCCCAATTTAAAATTAAAAGTTGAGAACCACTGGGCAACAGCAGGAGTTTCCTGGGTATCGTCAATCTGTGGTTTAGGGAAACAGTCCTTCCTGTAGAAATGTAACTCTTCTTCACCAAGACTTTATGGGAGCACCAAGGGCTGTTGAATTCTTCAATGATTCCCCTAATTTCATGTCCTCTATCATGCCTGGTACCTCTGCTTGCTTTGCTAGGGGAACATGTCTGGTTGAGGTATAGGTCATGCATCTCCAGTATCGATGTTATGAAGTACTCAGACAGTGTGACTGTAATCACCATTCCCTTTGCTGAAGACAGATTGGTATTGACTCCAGTTGTGAGGTGGTCAGATGGTCGACCAGCTTCTTCAGCAAGTCTTTCAGCTGTGGCCCCTAGTGCTGCAACAGTGTTAGCTGTTTGGATCCCTCACATGATACATTCACAATTAGCTCGCACTTTCCGTACTCTGTCTCAGCCTAAATGTCCTGGCTGGTTTCCATTAGGCTCAACAGCCTCATAGGAATTTCCTTCTGGTAGGACAACACCTGATACATGCAGTGATGTCTTCTGGTCCAATATCAGGTTCCTTGACCATTGGTCCTCAAGGTGTGCCTTCACTACCATCTCGTTTCTTGCAGGGCACAACTATGCCATCCTTCAGGATCACCCTGCAGGTTCATCTGGGTTTTGGAGCAATACCTAACTCGTCCAAGTAACAAAATCCTTTCGGCAATGTTGAGCTTTGCTCTGTGGCTTCTGAGGGCACCCAGTCTGTCACCCTTGCAATGAACATTCACAGCTCACAGTGCTATGTCCCAATGTCAACTCCAGCAGGGCAAGATGATGTCTGACACCGTCATTAGTTGGAAACCCAACGGGGTGTTCATGTCAGCAAACCATTTGCCACATCAGGTCTGATTTCTGTCATGGCTGCACCTGGCTCTACTAGTATCAGTCACAGCCTTGTTGTTCACTCTTCTGCCGAAGGCATGTGGTGATGAAGATGGGTCTTACGTGCCCCTTGTCAAACTGGTCCTTTTCATCTTGGTGTGGACATTCTTTCACTGTGTGACCTGGTTCACCACATACCCAGCTCACACCACTTGAAGGTGGGTTGCTCCTCTCTCCCTGTCATGGAAGACTTTGAAGGTTGATGTCCCATTGTGCTTAGATGGCTTGATGCATGTAGATGTTTTGTATCCTGTTCGGCATCCATTTCACCATGGCATTCCTGCCCTTGGGTCTTCCTTCCAGGGCATTAAGTTGTTGGTGGGGGTCTTTCCTTGTTACACCAAGCTCTTCCGCCCCCCCCCCCCCCCCCCACATTCTTCTTCGAGCTGCAAGTTGTTTGTCAACTTTCGTAGAAAGTTCTGTTTTCATTGTACAGTTTTCATTTCTGTCTGCATCTTCTCAATTTTCTCTGTGCCAGATTCAGCTTTTCTTCCATCTTCACCATTCTGAATTTCATTTCTTCCATTCCCAGATTCCATTTTGTTAATTTCAGCCAACAAACATCTCCATCTTGGTGTGAATATCCCACTCCTGACACCAGTGCAACAAATGTTTGTATTGAATTAAACTTGGTTACAAGAGAAGTCTTTAATTTACTAACTAGTTAATTAGTAAGTGTGAGTGTTTTGGTGGAACCATGACAAAGATTACATACAGTGTTGAGACTGTAGATGTTGACAGTTGACCCAGACTTTGCTGAGACTCAAAAACTCATTTGAGTGTCATTTTTATCAATTTTTCCTTACAGCAGTTTTAGTGGTAGTTTTAGAGAATGTAATATTTTTAAGAAACCAGTACAAGCTTGAACATAATCTAACAGGAGATTTAACATACAATGTGTTCTCTTATCCATGGTCATAAGTGCAAGTATCACACTCAACTAGAATCAGTTGATAAAACTCTGTAACTCTGATATGTTACACTCACGTGACTTTCTCTACACCTCTGTAACAAATTATTGTTAATAAGCTTATTCTTCTATCTATCTCATGCTAATCCAGATAAAAATTAGCAGAAATAGTCTTATTACTTGCTTCCTTGTAAGTAGAAGGGAAATAAGGGTGTACACTAGGCTAAAGCATTGGTGAAATGCTTTAAAATGTGGTTGTTATGTGATGATTAAAATCTGATTCTTCGTGTGACCAGGAGTTGACAGTTCTTTTATGAGAAAAGTTTTATGTATTTTAAAACTGAACTATCTCAAAAACTGTCAGTGCCTTGGAAAAAATGTATATGATATAAATTATATGCTTTAACAAGAGCTATATGTTTTGTGTAGTAAGTTTTTGTTTCTCTCTTATGGTTTACCAGTTAGAAAAATTCATCCAGAAATTCATCTTCAGAGGCAATTCCCAGAAAATTCAAGATGTACATTTTATTTAAAATGTAAATATCGTAAATATACAACATTTTAATCAAAATTGTTAGTCATTTTTGAGAAAATCAAAATTATCGAAAAATATTCCATGTGATGGTAGTTACAGTTGGGGGAGGGGGGGTTCTTGAAAATCTTTGTTTCCCATCCTTGGAAGATGCTGAACTTAAATATCAAGCTTGATATTTAATGGACTTTTCATTTTTGAGCTATGCTGTTCACACACATACATTTTTGTAAAGATACCTTTCTGTGTTCAGGGGTTCTCAAAACATGTATTTCTGGTGAAATCTGGATATTGAATTTTTGGGGGCAACACAATACCTTCCCTATACATTAGGTACATAGAACGTGTAGATAAAGTGCAAAAGTAAATAAAATGTTGGAGAATTCCAAATATTTACAAAAGAAGCTAACACACAAAATATTAATGTACTAATGAGTCGTTTTTCACAAGGCTTGAACAAATTGTTAACACAGCATCATCAACTGAGAAAAGCCTAGCTTTGACTTTTCCCAGGTATCTAGTTCGAGAGCTTATTTATGACATGTCCAAAGTATTCTTTTACTCTGATACATATATTTCTTTTTGCCCTGTCAATTATATTTTATCTTTATAGTTGATTCTGTGTAGCATTTCTTTGCTAAATCCTTGTTTTGTGCTACATCTATGAAGTGATTGAGCTCTTCATTATATTCTGACTTTTCCAGAAGTATTTATACAAGTATGCAGCATATTGATGTATTTTTGAGTTGAAACTACTTGCCTTAATTGAGTCATCAGTGCATTAATATCAACTGAGCTTCACAATATATTATTGTTTATTTGTTATGTTGGTATTGTTTAAATGGTGGCACATAAAATGAAGTTAAACAAAAGGTTTGTGACTTACCTTAATCACTCGCTTACAAAAGTTTATTCTTCTACCTATTTCATATCAATACGGATAAACTTTCATTATATCTTTTGTTTTAGATATAGGAAGAATACAGTATGTTAAAGTAATGAGTCAGTTTTACTAGTATGTAATGGTTTTGAATTTCCAACCATCATCACAAGGAAAAAAATGTGATGTGTTCCATTCATATGATTTTTCTACCTAGACTATAATTATTCTTCCATCTATTTCAAGGCAATTCACACAGAACCAAACTGTATGAAAATAGCTTCACATATGCTGGTCTACCTTTATACAATACACTATCCCAACATATAAAAGAACATGGAATCTCAGCTAAATTTAAAAAATGTTTTCTTTAATTTCTTAATGGAGTATAGATTTTATAGTGCAGATGGAGTAGCATAACTTGTACATTTGTAACTAATTTACTTTATAACTTAATTCTGCACTCATTTTAATTATCTTTGTATTCTTTTCCTTTATATTTTAAAATGTTGTTGTATCTTATATTTCTGTATTTTTGATCTTGTATAAAATGTGTATCATGTTTCTATGGATCAAAATAGATACAATACATCAAGATAAACATTAGCAGAAATGTTCTTAGTTGCTTAACACAAGGGAAACTAGGCTAAAGCGCTACACAAATCATTTAACAGTTGTTGCTATGTGAATTAAATTTGGTTCTCTTAGCATAGCGAGGAGTTAACAAAAGAAACAGGAATTTTTCATTCCTGTTTGAGAAAAGTTTAGGTGTTTTAAAATTGAAACCAATAACAAGGAATATCTCGGAAATGCATATCTCACAAAAAAAAAAAAAAAAAAAAAATATATATATATATATATATATATATATATACACACACACACACACACACACACACACACACACACACACACACAATATGACTAAAATTGTGTGTTTTAACAAGATCTACATTTTTTGTATGGTAAGCTGCTGTCTATCCCTTATCAGTAGAAAAAAGAATAAGCTTTTGTAAAAATAATTTGTTAGAGAATAGGTAGAGAAAGTGATATTTTTATAAAAGTGACAAGTGGATAAGAGAGTAAGATTGTGTGGTTTAACACTGCATCATGTGCACTAACTGTAGTGTGTTTGACTTAGATTCCGTAGCCTTACCACTGCCTTCTACAGAGATGCTATGGGCTTCTTACTGCTCTTTGATTTGACTAATGAGCAATCATTCTTGGAAATACGGAATTGGCTTGACCAGTTGAGGGTAATTCCTTCATGTGTATGTGTGTATGTGTATGTACAGGTAGTGCCAACCATGACATTATCCCTTACTTCCTCCTTGGTCTGATACACATGTACTTTTATTTGTTTGCTTCTTATAATGCTACAAAATGGTGCAAGAAATGTCATAATTTATATACTGTCCATTATTACTAATATATGCTGGACTTTTTGAGTTGATTTTATAACATTACATCACTTAGTAAGTGTTTATTTTTGGTCTTATCATAGCCTTACACAATTTTATAAATAATACATTCTAACAAAAATGTACATGTTTACACTTTATCAAACAAATTGATATGGTTAAGAAACGTATGTTGTTTGGTTTTGGACAAATGCAGAAGCTGGTGGACAGTTCACAATGTTGGGACAGGTTGGAGGTTGGTCTTTGATAGAAGTTTGCAATGTCCAATTCTTAGACGGGAGATGATTACTTGATTTCGTCGTTTGAGTTTTCACTTTAGTACAGTATAAACGAGCGTCAAGAAGTTTGCTATCGTGTGATAGTATTTCTGCATATACGCTCGTTCAATAAAGGTAATGAGATTTTGGTGCAAGGAGCACTTACTGGATGTCGGGATGCTACTTTACTTATATGGGATGAAATCCATATTAATTTTTTTCCCTGTGTTGTTGTATCTATAAGGGATGTAACATTGAGGGCCCAATGGAAAGAACACTACAACTTAGCTTAGGTATTCATGTTATATTTGAATGATTATTTCCAAGCAGTGATTGGTTTACAATTAGAAACTGTTGATTCTAAGAGTTGGGCTTACCTTCAGAAGAGACAAAAGAGCCTGGAAAGCTCTCATGTAACTGTCCAATTCCCTCTAATGTTATTACCACCTCGCAGGATTTTCCTAGAGACACATGGCATCAAGGTAAAGTCCACTACGACTGCCAAGGGAAGTGGTAAACCACATACACACTAACTTAATAAAATGTACAATATGTTTCCATAAGAATGTGGCAAACTTATAATTATAATAAAATAAATAAACCAATCATATGTGACAGTGTAGTGTTAGAAATTCAACTCACTAATTTCAATTGATACTGTCCGTTGTTGTGTAAAGGAGTGACTAAGAAAATGGTAAACAACCTTAGAGCATTATATAATGAGAAAGGATTGCAACAAGAAGGATGCCAAGTCCACTATTTAATTTTTCTGTTTACAGATGATATATTAATTATGAGGATTCCTGGGTTACTTTTTGCAGATGATTTAGTGGTAGGTGCATATACAGTTAATGGTTTGAAACAATCATGCAATGGATACACAATTATTGTGAAGAATGTCTCTAAAAGTGAACCAGATTGCAGTGGGCAAGATAGGGGAGAAATTGAGCAACTATGAAAAATGGAAGAATGAAAATAAAAAGTATAGGGTAGTGAGAGAATACAGTTATCTAGGACTTTAATTAGAAACAATATTTTCACTAGGAAAAGAAAAAGGAGTTTTATGAGCTAGCAGGAGCTGCAAACGTAGACTACTGAATATAAGTATTAAATGGTGTATAAAATTGTGGTTAAGGCACCTAGGAGGAGGATGTTCTGCGGAGAAATGCTTGGGTTACCAGGCAGGTGGCACAATGCCAAGTAAGGCAATCATAATGGAAAAGCATTGACATTTTGGTATAGAATCTTGAATTTAGAGGAAAGAAATTTGTTAAAACAATGTTTACAATAACAAGAGAAAAGCTTAAAGTACAATGGATGGACAAGCTTTCTTAGAAATAACTAGGAAACTAATGGGTTAGGACAAATACAGAGAAGAAGAGAAAACAATATGAATAATTTCTGGAAATCAGCAAAAAATAGATTTGAAGATATAGAAATTGAAAAAAGATTTAGTGAGGGAGCCAAAAGGAGATCTTTGGTCTTTTATATATCAATGAAAGGGAAAAATACATACGCACAAGAAAGAAAGAGGAGCGAGAAAGCATTGAGTACAGGAGTACAGAGGTTAAAAGGTCAAAATCAATGTCATACATATTGTGGAAATGAACATCTGGAACACATCATATTTAAATGCAAAGGAACTGAAATTTGGAGAAAAGAATACATCTATAGAATAGAGAGAAACATTGCTATAGTTTGAAACGTTCCACAAAAAGTAGGACAATACTTTAACAAAGTGAAAAACATAAGGATATGGACAGTAAAGAACAGATAGCAAACTAGAATAAGGAATGTAAGACTTGAAGCTCCACCTGACGAGGGAGCTTGAAGCAGCTGTTGCAGTTGAAGTCCAGTATTTCTATCCAAATCAACTTCAATAACAACACATGGCAATTAAATTGCACCCACACATTTACAACAGAGTTACCTTGCATCTGATGACAATTGTAAAAATAGATCAACCTTGTGGTAATGAAACAATGAATTTGTGAAGAAGAAAGGTCTCAGAATCACCTAGTCCAGTGTGTTATCAGACAGAATTACTGCAATAGCAAGAAAATGCTGTGAGCTGGACACTTCACCAGCAGCACCACAGGAAAGCCATTGTTGCTGCACTACATACCTCTTCCCAAGTGTCTCAGGACACACAAACTTACTTTCTGTTGATCTAAATGTCTCGTTCACTCAAGAAAATGGAATACTTAAACACAAATTGGACATTTCATTCATTTTACATGCATTAATTTTTATTGTACGCTTGAAGTTTTTGAATGGTACAAAAGTTGTTCATATGAGGAGAACTTCACAGGCTATTCCTAGAAAATCTAATTTTTTTGTAAATAGGTATCCTAAATGTGTGGTATTTTAATGGAAGCCATTAGAGCCATTTTTAGACAATTAAAAGTAACAAACATGTTTCCAAATAAAGGAAAGTGTTTGCATGACATGCTTAAACAGTATCTGATTAATTATATTCATTTAATTGCTTTTCATAAAGACACATTTTTGGGTGGAGTACCTGGTAGATGTACATGGTTGGAGTTTCCTGATACATTAGTGTTGTATTGCTTGCTTGCTTGGCTTGTTTAAATTAGTGATATTGCTCAATATAATCTGGCAGATTGCTTTACTAATATAAAAATAGTTCTATACTAACACATTAATGTTACAGATCAAACTGGAAGTTTTTCTTCTTTTAAAATAAAACTACCCTTGTCTCAGCATTCTTTTCTATGCCAAAGTTGAGCTTTATTTTTGTTTGTTTATATATTTATTTTATTTATACTAAGCTGTATACAGGTGAAAATGACTGGTGTTTAGCCCTCACTCTTTACTGCTCATATTCATGTTTTACAATAGTTTATTACACCATTTTGACTCTTTATTTTCTGTCCATACCCATTTATTTTTCACTTCATATAAGAACTGTCCAATCTTCTTACTGTCTTTTTGAAATGTTTCAAGTACAGCTATGTTTTTATCCTAAACCATTTCTTACTCGTATACTCTTTTCTCCAAACTTCAGTCCCTTTACATTTAAATATATGGTTCATGTATTCATTTCTGCCACATATAGCACATTGATTTTGTGGAATACCCTTCCTTAAACCTTTTACCCTCCATACTTCCACTTTCATCCTTGCAATACCTTCTCGCTCCTCTTTATTTGCCACATCCAGGGCCGTATTTACGTCAGGGTAAAATTACTGGAAAGCTGCATAGAAAAGAATGAAAATGTGTTGCACTCTCTTACACGGCTGTGCAAGATGTTAAAGGGTAACTGTCTGCAGAGTGTTTGCCCAAACTTAAACATAGCTCTACACATATACTTGAGCAACTCGGACATCATTTTCTGCATAAATAAGTGTTTAAGCACATCACAAGCGAAGGATTGTCTTAGTTATCTTGCAATTGAATCGGACTTAACAGTGAAAATGGACTATGACAGGGCAAGGAGGAAGCCTCTTGTTATTTAAACAGTTCCATGCCTCTTTAGTGTAACTTCTTTCTATTAACATGTTACTATTTAAATTTTAATAAACTCATTTATGGTGTTTGCCACTCATACTTAAGTATCCAAACTAGTGAAGCCATTCTCTATGTTGTGAAAATTTAAGTAATGTATGTTTTTTTTTTTTTTTTTTTTTTTTTTTTTTTTTTTTTTTTTTTTTTTTTTTTTGCCTAGGGGCATCAGAGAATATAGAAAACTAAAGATCTCTTTTCAGTTATCTCACTAAATATTTGTCGTATCAAATGTTTTCCTTGCCAACCTCCAGAAATTATTCACAGTATTACTTTCTGTTCTCCACATTTCCCCTAAGCCACTACAAGTTGACTGTTAATGTGTGCTGAGCTCGGTGAGAAGTGACGTCCTCCTCTACATACCTAGAGCATGGATTTTCTTGATATTGTGACAGGAGCAGCTGTTCTCACTCGCTTTCTGAGTTGGAGACCTTGTACACACAACTTTCAACTCTATTTGCATTGATGTATCGAGTGAATTGTTTGCAGCAGTGAATTAGAGATATAATTTTTAAGTCAACATTTACTTCGCTTGCCATGCTTCTTCATGTAGATTTTCTCCCACGTGCCTCATGCCTAGTAAATTTTGTTGCATTGTTTACAGTTATGAGATAGACATGTAATTTTTCTTTGGCAGGTTTTTGTCTTTTATTGGAGTTTAGTTTTTTAGGCAGCAGGTTCAAAGCATTTCAGAAATTGGTGTAACAAAGAAATAGACAAGTCCACTGTTGCTTATCATTTTTGTAAAAATCACAATATTGAAGGAGTATATTTGTTAAAAATCTGATGTGTTCCATTCACATAACTTTCTCTAGCTGTTCCAAATACATATTTCTTACAAAAGGTTATTCTTCTATCCATTTCATGCTAATTATTACTTGCTTCCTTGTAAATAGAAGAGAATACAGTAGGATAAATTGATAGTCAAGTTTAAAAGCTTCTAGCTATGTGAAAAAAATTGAGGAAAGTATAAGCATTTTAAAGTTGAAACTAATAACAAGTAATATCTCAGAAATGGTTAGTTCTACAAAAAAACATGTATGTCAGTCTCTTACGGTTTACCAGCTATGCAAAATTCAGAAGCTATTCCCAGAATATTCAAGATATATACATTTTATTTGTCGTGTGAATATCTTTGGTATATGACTTATAATCACAATTTTGAGAGCCATTTTTGAGAAAATCAAAATTTTTCCATGTAAAGGGTAGTTGGGGGTGGGGGATTTTGGTGATAATCTTTGTGCTGCAACCTTAGGAGAATCTAAACTTAAATACCTAGTTTGGTATTTAATATACTTTTTGTTTTTATGCTATGCTCTCCACAGACACAAGGATCTTTTCCTAAAATGCTTTTTTTGGACTCAGGGGGCCTCAAAACATATTTATGGTGAAATCTCTACATCAAATTTTTGGGTGGAATACAATACCTTCTGTATCCACTATGTATATTGTACATGCAAGCTAGAGAAAGTAAAAAGTGTATGGGACCACATTCAGTTGAAAGCCTGGGAGAAAATCTACATGCAGTGTGAGAAGTAAATCCAAACAATAGGCTCTCGTTTGTGTGCAATGCAGCACAACCAAGATTTCATCGCAAATACAAAATTCCTCACAATTACATTTCATTTTTACTTTCTTTTTCAGTGATGGGCACTTTTCAGGAAAACAGATAAAAATTGCACAGTTATGTAAGTTATGTTGTTTAAAAATTATTAAACTGCTATATACAGGAAATTAAATTTATTAGTGGATCTTAATAACTTGTTTGATTGGTTGGTATCTAATGTTGAGCAGTTGACAGTGAAGCCATTCTTGCATTCCAGTATTCTGATGTTGACTAAAGGTTGGGCAGCACATGCATATCTTCTCTAAGTGTACAGAAAGGAGATCTCACTATACCAATCTTGGCTGTTAGGAGTCTAAAAGTTACTACACACCATTTTCTTGGTAATCTAGTGATTCTGGTCGTGTTGTTACACACATTTTTCCATGGCAGAAAGACTTTCATTACTAACAGGGAGGAGACCCTTTAATTCCTTTAACAATCAACTGGAGACTTAAAGGAACTGACCTGGACAAAAGTCTAATGTCTTCACGTGGTGCAGCTGTTAGTAATCACATATCAGTTTGTTATAACAGAAAGGAGAGCCTTTAATAATCAACTGGAGACTTAAAGGGACCGACCTGGACAAAACCTAATGTCTTCACGTGGTGCAGCTGTTAGTGATGACATATCAGTTTGTTATAACAGAAAGGAGAGCCTTTAATTGCTTCTATAACTTGAAGACTTGATGAACTAAAGGGAAGGGCTGCTCTGATATCAGATCCCCTCTTTTACCTTTCCTATCTTCACTCAACTCTCGATTTCTTCGACCCCAATGATGGTATTAGAGTATTCAAGGCCTAGGGGATCATTTCCTGTCCATACCTTTCTTTACTTAGCTGATGTAACCGCAATTTATGGTGCCTAATTTTAAACAGTTACACAAAGTTAAATAAAAACATTGCAGATGAAAATGATGTCCCATTGGAAAAAGAAGCATCCTAATAATTTGTAAATAATGTTTTTGTTGCCAAAGAGAAAGCCAAGGCACTAGAAACATTCCAGCTCGTTCTGTAACACAATGCTCCCCTCTGACCCTTCCTCTCCTTAATGTTTTTTGTTTTGCTCTGTCTCTAGAGTGCTAATAAAAATGAATAAGTAAACTTATGGAGTTCAATTTAGGACAACTTTTCTTTACTTTTGTACTATAGAGGTGACGTTTCAGAAGCCTTTACTTCCATCTTCAGCTGTAGATGCAGGTGAAGCTAGTGTGTCCCAAGTTTGACTCAATAACTTACTAACCTTGGCTTCATTATTAACAATATTCTAAATAACTGAACCAATAAAATAGTTCAATATTTTCTCATGGTAACCAGTTTACATATATGAATAGTGTAATTTTGTAAATAAAATTTTGAAAAGAAATATTTCACTAAAAAAAAAAAAAAAAAAAAAAATGTGCTTAACCAAATAGAGACCAGAGCCGTTTTGGACACATTTATTATTTTTTTTCTTTCTTTTTCAGATAAAACATTGGTAGTGATTTTAAGCAGCAAAAGGAAGAAAATAATTTTATTCCAAATGCGTACAAATGTTAAATAAACTTTTCTACTGTGTACAGTATTCCAATATCTATTTAAAAAGTCAATTTCATGAAATGGTTAATTTTTTTCTGAAACTTTTTCTCACAACACTTCCTAGCAGCTTTATCATATCATCATTTGATAAGCATTATATTTGTTGGTGTTGATTCATTCCTTTGTTTTACAAATCACAAGGCAACATAAGCACAAAAATCTGATGTGTTCCATTCACATGACTTTCTCTACATCTCTGTAACAAATTATTGTTAAAATGCTTAGGCTTCTATTTACTTCATGCTAATCGAGTAAAAATTAGCAGAAATAGTCTTTTTACTTGCTTCCTTGTAAGTAGAAGCGAAATAAGGGAGTACCATAGGTTAAAGTGATGATCAAAAGTTGGTTGCTATGTGACTGATGTTCCTTTGTTTGTATGGACAGCAGTTGACAAATTCCTGTATGAGAAAAGTGTGTTTTTTTAAGCTAAAACCAAAAACAAGGAATAAGTCAAAAACAATCAATTCCACAACAAAAAAAAAAAAAAAAAAAAAATCTATATAACATAAATTGTGTTTTAACGTGCTCTACACTTTTTGTGTGGCAACATTTTGTCCATCTCTTATGGTTTAACAGTTAACAAAATTCCGTAAAATTAATGCAGAAAAAGTAGTCTTCAGAGGCTGTTCCCAGAAAATTCAAGATAAACATTTTATTTGTGAGGTAAATATCTTTGATATACAATATTTTAATCAAATTCGTTAGCCATTTTTGAGAAAATCAAAATTTTCGAAAAAAGTTATATGTAAAGAGTAGTTGGGGGTGGGAGGATTTCTGGAAGATACTAAACTTAAATACCAACTTAGACATTTTACCGACTTTTCGTTTTTGAGCTATCGTGTTCACACACACACACACACACACACACACACACACACACACACACACACACACATAGACCTTTTTCTGAAAATGCTTTTTTTGGATACAGGGGACTCTAAAACACATATTTCCAGTGAAATCTTGGTGTCAAATTTTTTGGTGGAGTGCAATACCTTTTCTATACACTATGTACATGGTACATATAGAGAAAGTAAAAACTGTGTTATAATGCAGTGTTTGTTACCTTTAATCATCTGGTATTTGCTTCAATGTTTATTATACCGTGCTTTCTTTTCACTGGCCTCTTAAATACAAATAAAGCAACGCTAGCACTTGTAACAGTATAATATTTCGAAAGAGGGGATGTAATGTAATGAAGGACATCAACTCCCTCATAAGTTATTGTTTTTCTTATTTGTGGGATATAAGTTTCCCACTTTTTGCTTATAGTTGATGTTATGACTAGAAACATGCAGTCTACAACGATTCTTGTAAAACAGATTTCATATTTATTTTAGATGCAAGTTTTATGCACTCCCTGCTTAACATTTTATGGGCTCTAAATCTGATGTCATTGCAAAAAGTTTTACAGGTTTCATTTTCACGAAGTTGGAATGTGTTTATTGGTTACAGAAATGTGGTTTTATTACATAAAAGAAAATTAAAACAAATCTCCTATAATTTTGTTTGTCCTAAGCTGAATATTCTATCAAAACTTTCCAGTAAGTTGCATGCTTTCCTTTCATATTTTTCTAGTTGTTTTAGTCAAAAATTAAGGTGGAGGTTTTTAAAGCAACTTATATAGTTGATGATATTTAGTGTTGAATGTGTTATAGTTATGGTTTGATTTTGTTTTTGCAGACGCATGCGTATTGCGATGATCCAGACGTGATTCTTTGTGGCAATAAGTGTGACTTAGAAGACAAGAGGATAATTGATGAGGAGCGAGCGAGGGAGATAGCAGAGAAATATGGGTGAGTCCCACTCTTACTGTTTAGGATTACGACAGGGAGTGCAGGACTTGGGAGTGAGGAGCGAGCGAGAGGGATAGCAGAGAAATATGGGTGAGTCCCACTCTTACTGTTTAGGATTACGACAGGGAGTGCAGGACTTGGGAGTGAGGAGCGAGCGAGAGGGATAGCAGAGAAATATGGGTGAGTCCCACTCTTACTGTTTAGGATTACGACAGGGAGTGCAGGACTTGGGAGTGAGGAGCGAGCGAGAGGGATAGCAGAGAAATATGGATGAGTCCCACTCTTACTGTTTAGGATTACGACAGGGAGTGCAGGACTTGGGGGGGTGAGGAGCGAGCGAGAGGGATAGCAGAAAAATATGGATGAGTCCCACTCTTACTGTTTAGGATTACGACAGGGAGTGCAGGACTTGGGAGTGAGGAGCGAGCGAGAGGGATAGCAGAGAAATATGGATGAGTCCCACTCTTACTGTTTAGGATTACGACAGGGAGTGCAGGACTTGGGAGTGAGGAGCGAGCGAGAGAGATAGCAGAAAAATATGGATGAGTCCCACTCTTACTGTTTAGGATTACGACAGGGAGTGCAGGACTTGGGAGTGAGGAGCGAGCGAGAGGGATAGCAGAGAAATATGGATGAGTCCCACTCTTACTGTTTAGGATTACGACAGGGAGTGCAGGACTTGGGAGTGAGGAGCAAGCGAGAGGGATAGCAGAAAAATATGGATGAGTCCCACTCTTACTGTTTAGGATTACGACAGGGAGTGCAGGACTTGGGGGGGTGAGGAGCAAGCGAGAGGGATAGCAGAAAAATATGGGTGAGTCCCACTCTTACTGTTTAGGATTACGACAGGGAGTGCAGGACTTGGGAGTGAGGAGCGAGCGAGAGGGATAGCAGAAAAATATGGATGAGTCCCACTCTTACTGTTTAGGATTACGACAGGGAGTGCAGGACTTGGGAGTGAGGAGCAAGCGAGAGGGATAGCAGAAAAATATGGATGAGTCCCACTCTTACTGTTTAGGATTACGACAGGGAGTGCAGGACTTGGGGGGGTGAGGAGCAAGCGAGAGGGATAGCAGAAAAATATGGATGAGTCCCACTCTTACTGTTTAGGATTACGACAGGGAGTGCAGGACTTGGGGGGGGTGAGGAGCAAGCGAGAGGGATAGCAGAAAAATATGGATGAGTCCCACTCTTACTTATTAATGGTAGACGGGGTCCCCAGGACTCTGGCCCATGCTACAGAGAGGGAGGGATGATGATGAGGCCCAAAGGGTGACCAGATCTGGATGATGATGAGTGTGGTTAGAACCCTTATTGGTTACAGTTGGAATGTTTCTGGCTTAGGTAGTACTCATGAGGCCCTGATCCCCAGCGAGCCTCCAGAGGGAGCCCTGAAACTGGAAGATGGGTCCCAGTCAAGTGTTCCCAATGACAATGCACAATTTCCCATCTAGCCGCAACATACCAAAAACTGTCACCTGGTCCTTCAATCCTGAAAGAGATGAATAGAAGATGAGGGGGACAGGAAATTCAGGGGATGAAATGAACCTATCCAGCATTTGCCTGGCATTTTGGGAAACACCAAAAAACCATGAGTCAGGTGATGGAACCCACAACCTCGAGATGAAACTGCCTGAACCATCCTGCTCGGTTACGTTTACACATTACAACACATGTGGCCTGTCTTGAGGCTCCTATAGCCCTTTTTGGCATCAATCAATCCCTGATGTCTGCTCCTAAAAGAGGCACCTGTAAAAAAAACAAATTCCTCACATTCACATAAAATGTGCTGGGGGTTAATTTCAAACAGTAATTTCTCCATTATATTATCAGGTAAAATGCTATAATCTATAAGAAATGTTTGTATAAATTTAAACTTAGTGAATTCTCTGAGCACAGCTCACAAGTGGTGAAGGTGGCCGTCAGAAATAGTGACCAGCCACGTTTCTTGCACACAAGCAATTCTGTGATCGTGTACAGAAGAACAGTACTTTCAGATGTGAGTGCAGGGTACAAGAGGCTGAGAGGGGAATCTTCTCTTAGGGCACAAGAATCTCTGTGGTCATTTACTGCATGTACACAAAGAGAAAATAAGAACCTACAACAAGCAAAAATTAAAGTTTGAGTCAAATCCCTTACAAAAAATGTTAGACAAAGATCTCTTCACGTGTAAGATTAAATAATAAGAAACAAATCTTAAATTTGAATGTGTTCTTATTTGAAAACAAAGTTGATATATAAACCTCCTAAACAAAATATACAAAAAGAAGCTTATGTCGTAAAAATGTACAATGTTGGCACTTGTTAAAATTAGTAGAACATAATGTCTTTGCTCAGTGTGTTTTGTAAATTAACATGAGTGTAGAGGCAAAATAGATTCACGACTTCTTGATGGTTCCATTAATTAAAATCTGTTAGTAGTAGTGGTTAGGATTAATGTTTCCTTCCTAACATTCTACATTTTAAATTTCATTAGAAAACAGAAAATATTGTACCAATGTCTATCTTTGTTTACAGGCAATGTTGTAATGTTGAACCGATCTCATAAACATTTATTGTCTAATACGTAAATAACATAATAACTCCATGGCATGACAGCTCACAGGGAACCTTGGCCTACCGCCCGGCCTCTGCGTCCCCCATCTTGGTTCACTATAGCCGTCATGGATGGTAGCAGTATTGGAGGGTGAGACGTGGTCAGCACCTTGAGCCCCCCTGGCTGGTTAATGTGGTCCTCATGACCTGGAGCCGCTACTTCTCCATCAAGTAGCTCCTCAATTGGCCCCCCCAGGGACCTTACGAGGTTGAGTGCACCCCGGGCCAGGACCCCAGCGGAGGAAAATCCCATGCCGGTACTGGGGATCGAACCCAGGTCTCCCGCTTGGTAAGCAGCTGCACTCTAATACGTAAATAGGAGACATTAATCCAACTACTAACAGAGTAGTTATTGCAATTATGCACCTATCTTAGAATCTGCAGTGCAGTTTTAAATTCTTCTCTTAGAAGCCATATTGTGTTGGAAATTTAAATGTGAAGAAGTGTTATATCTAGGAGGGGCTGTGTGAACAATTCTAACAATTTCTTTATGTAATAAACAACAGAAATGAAACATTACCCCATGTATCAAGAGTTTATATTTTGCCTATTTAAAATGAAATTAGGAGATCAAAACAAACATTTTGCTCCTCATATTGTGTGTAGAAAATCTTAAAGACAATGCACAAGGGAGTTGGTTCATCTATGCCCTTTGGTGTTCCTATGTTATGGTGCAAACAACAAAATCATTTTAATGACTGTAATTTTTGTTTGTGTAACATATCTGGATTCAACAGGAAAAAGAAGGCTGGCAATATATGTGAAACTTGCTGGACCTGTTCCATCACCACCAGAAAGCAGTACTCATACTTTGAGTGTACAAGATGACATAAATTGGTCCCCAGGCTTAGAAGATACAATCCAAATCCATTGATTCAATTAAAATTAAATGATTTGGGTCTTAGCAAACTATTAGGTTCAAGGCTGAAAGAAGACAATCTTTTAGCACCTGGAACAGACTTCAAGAAGAAGAGTTCAATAAATATTTTGTAAAACAAGGAGAAGTAGTGTATTGTTGTGATATCCCTAACTGATAAGTTGTCTTGGAACAGCTTACGTTTATTGACTCTAGTACACAATAGCAATGTTTGCTTCCGTTCCACATCCCTTAAAGAAACGTACCAAAAGTTGTATACTGTCCTGGAAAAAGTTAAATATAATGAACTCAAGTGGTGTATTTTATTGGGCCAACATGCTTTTTGTGCGAATGGGACTCCAGAGTCAGAGAAAGACACTGGGGTCAAACTAATTGGTCAAAAAGAAAAGATTTAGTGCCAGGGAAAAAAATGTGCTAAATTGCCCACAGAAGGTGTTGCATATCATAGTGGAGCAGTTTGTCAAAGCTTTGAACAAAGGCGGTTCTTGTTTCCAATATCTTAATTGAGAAATTTCCAATGTTATCTGAATCAAAAGTGAAAGAAGGCATTTTTAACAGCCCATAGATTTGCAAACTCATGAAGGATGTTTATTTTAGAAGTACCATGGGACTCGTTCAGTGAAGTAATAACAAGTTTTTGGGTAATGTTAAAAAATGACCAATTTTGGAAAAGGACGCAATATGAACTTAAAATTGCATTTTCTGCATTTGCATCTTGAATTATTTCCTGAAAACTTGGGTGCATTAAGTGAAGAACAGGGAAAGAGATTCCACCAAGACATAAAGAAAATGGAAACAAGGACGTGTCCATGACAACCCTCCACAACACAAGTCAACTCAGCATTCGTTAACATCATAAGATATTTAAAAGTTTAATTGAGTGAAACTGAGTGCACAATCACCCGATTGAATGATCTCATACATTTTAAAATATACCTAAAAACTAGTTTCCTTTCTGAATGGCAAAAAAAGGGTACATGGTATGAGAAAATGGAAAGCAGATTTACATTTATCATACCAAAATTAGGTTGTTCAGAAAACTGTTTAACCCTGTGCTACAGAAAAAAAGTTTAAAGTTGCAGGCCAGTGTTTATTGTGGTACCAGGAAAACTTTTATTATGTGTGACCTGAAGGTGAGGTGTTATAAAATGGAAATATTGTTTTTATGTGCAATTTTGGTGCCATTACTGCACTGACATGTTTGAGATGAGGGAAATGTTGCTTCTGTCCTTCAACAAAACCTTGCATTCCTCTTCCTTACGTTCAGACATACCAACCATCTTCTGTACAGAGCCTGCTTGTGAATTGCTGAACAGGTTGCAGTACTTGGAAACCAGCGCTGCCACTGGTCACAATGTGTCACGTGCCGTAGAGCTGCTGTTGGACCGCGTGATGAAACGTATGGAGATGGCAGTAGATAGAGCCATGCTTCCCGGAAGACGAGGTCGACCCAAGCCCAGCGAAGAGGATGCCAACATTATCCTGCCTCCTCCGCCACCAAAGGCTTCCTGCACCAGTTGCTGATGCAGTGGCACAGCCCCACTAAACTAGCACCAAGTGGGGTCCCTCCAAGTGCCAGCATATTACATTTGCCAAAAAATTTAAATATATGGAGACTTTTTGTAGAAGCTTTCAGCAGTTGAGGTTGCTACGGAAATAAACTTAAGGGCTGAATTCTTGCTGCAACTGTTGTCAACAACTCAAAACTTTACCTTGGTCAAGGTCTGACTAAAAGACCTGCAATATGTGCCAAGTTACTTGCATCAAATATGTTAATAATCAATAATGTATATTAACATTTTATTTGGAATGAGAACTCTTGTAGGAGTGGTGACTAATTGGGGAATCTGAGCCTTACCATAGATTTTCTTGTAGATAGCTCTCTATATGGGTATGAAATAAGACGTCACTAGCACTAATGCTGCTAAAATATATTTTGGATAATAGCATTGAATCTAGTATATAAATGAGAGTGAACTATTAAAGAACATGTCTGTTATGTTTAGTCACAGCACGATAGAAAAGAAAGAGATACATGGAAGCCAAACCTGTCATTGCCCATACTCCTAAATATTTGGGCAGGGAAAAAAACTTAATTTTTTTGATCTGTATTTAGTTTGGGTAACCTGACACTCTCAGATCCCTTCAGCTTTGCCTCTGATTTCTGGCATGAAAACAAATATGAGCATATGAATTCAAGTATTTCATTCCATTGCTGGACTCTAGTATGAGGCTCACTGCTAAAGCTACGAGAATGGACACAGTAAAATATTAAAAATTTAGATCTGATCTTTGCATGTTTTCAAAATATTCTCTATTGCATTCTATACGCCGTCTCATCTTTTCAAATGCTCTTGGAGAGTGGAAGTGTATTGCTGGTAAGCAGCTACTGCAGCTTCAGGTGACTCAAATCATTGACCTCAAATGTTTTCTTTCACTTTGGGATCTGGATGGGATAAATATCTTGTGTTTCAACAAAATTCCACACAGACCAGTTGTTCTCATTGAACACATGTGGCACACATTGTTTGACATGCTTCTTTAATTCCCTCAAGCAGAATTGTCACAATGTGACCACTTGCCAAGAAGGAACAGATAATCTTCTTGCCAACACTTCTCGTTTGCTTCACTTTTGTTTAGGGATCTTCTCCTGGGAAGACTGTTGTTTAGTTTGTGGATCATGCTGGTTATATAAGTGAGTTGACACTACATCACTGAAAACACTTACATTTTGGGAATGGGGACATATCCAGGTAAGTATTTTCAGTGATGATGTAGGGTTACCATTTGCCAATTCAGTTACTATACATCACAGTTACTAGCTTCCATTCCCTCAAATTCGTCATACTGATAATCCAGCTTTCATCATCTGTTACAATGTTAAATATGCTTTTGGATCTTCCTCTGTTGAATTGTCTAATGTTTGTTGCCACCATGTGAGGTGTTGGGGGCTCCAGCAACTGACATCAAGTTTTGTTTTCATTGCTGCCCGCCCCCTAAACTGACTTAGTTCTTGCTTGTGGCATGGCATATACATTGTTGCTATCTGAAGTTAGGAAATACCACAACTCATTGTTGTCAATTCTGAAAATGGTTACAGTCACCTTCATAAGTAAAAGCCAATATGGCTTGCTGTTTAATGGTCAAGAAATGTCACTTTTACTTTCTCTACACATATTATGTACATAGTGTATAGAGAAGGTATTGCACTCCACCAAAATTTCCATACCAAGATTTCACTGGAAATATATGTTTTAGGGTCCCCTGTATAAAAAAAAAAAGCATTTTCACAAAAAGGTCTGTGTATGTGTGTCCGTATGTCTGTGAACATGATAACTCAAAAACAAAAAGTCTGTACAATACCAAACTTGGTATTTAAGTTTAGTATCATCCAAGGATGCGACACGAAGATTTTCAAGAAAATCCCTCCACCACCAACTACCCTTTACATGGAACTTTTTTCGAAAAATTTGATTTTTTCAAAAATGGCTCTAACGATTTTGATTAAAATAGCATATATTAAAGATGTTTACCTGACAAATAAAATGTATTTCTTGAATTTTCTGGGAATAGCTTCTGAAGACTATTTTATTGTGGATGAATTTTACAGAATTTTGCATAACTGCTAAAGGTAAGAGATAGAAAAAAACTTAACACACACAAAAAAAAATGTAGAGCACGTTAAAACACACAATTTATGTTATACACATTTTTTTCGTGGAGTTGATCGTTTTTGAGATATTCCTTGTTTTTGGTTTCAGCTTTGAAAAACTTATACTTTTCTCACATAGGAATTTGTCAACTCCTGTCCATAGAAACAAAGGAACTTCAGTCACATAGCAACCAGCTTTTGACTATCACTTTAACCTATGGTACTCCCTTATTTCAGTTCTACTTACAAGGAAGCAAGTAATAAGACTATTTCTGCTAATTTTTTCTCGATTAGCATGAAGTAAATAGAAGCATAAGCTTTTTAACAATAATTTGTTACAGAGATGTAGAGAAAGTCATGTGAATGGAACACGTCATATTTTTGAGGTCCTATTAATTGTAATTTCCCTTATATACCTAGTTTTATTATTTCATTCATTCTGTATGCTCTGTTGGCAACACTAAGAGAACCCAAACAACTCATCTGACAGCTTGCCAACAATATCAAGATAGCCAGGTTACCAATCAAATAACATGGCAGCTTAGTTATAAAGGAATTTAAAGAATGCTTTTCCTGCTTTGACATAAACACATAGCTTAGTATAAAATAATGAAATACATGTTAGCAAAGTCAATTATTCATGTGAGATACATAGCAATTTAAATGAAAACACACATAAATATTTATGCATATTTTTTTCTCCGAGTACATGCTAATTGTTATGAGAGCAACGTTGAACATTTTCAGGAAATTGTCGCCCTCCATGGTGTAATGGTTACCATGCTAACTTTATATACCCAAGGTTGCGGGCTCAAACCCGGCGGAGGACGATGGATTTTTTCAGATGTAAAAATCCTTAGCATGGCTTACTTCAGAAGGGAAGTAAAACTGTTAGTCCCGTGTCGTAGATTTACGGTATGTAATAGAAACTCAAGTCTGATAAAGGAGGCCTCTGAGCAAAATTAAGTGGTCTTTCATGCCCGGTATAGAATGGAATGCTGAGAAGCACAGCAGTTAAAGAGCATGCATAAATAAAAACTTCATTAAATTTTTAGGAAATCAAATAAAGATTCATTTTAAAAATTTAAATATTTTTTTGTTTTTTAAAATATTGCCCTTTAACAACAATTCATTCTTACATTTGATGAAAGCAATGATGCCACTCTTCTTGAGAACCAGGTTTTTGTAACGTTCCACTGCTTCATTGGATGATGAAAAACTGATTACAAACTTTAATTTTTGGAAACGGAGAGAAGTCACAAGGTGCTAGACCAGGGCTCTAAGAAAGTGTCCTCAGGCTTCTAGCCACGCAAGACATGGATCAACTCGAACATCTGCATCATCTTCGTTTTCAGGATAAATTGATGACTTGAAAGTTCACATTTTATATTTATAATGCCAGAATGAAGCTAGCATCGATTGGTTCACATAATTTTTTTTTGGCCTTGAAGCAACTGATACTTAATATGACCGAGGCATGGGCACGGACCTCGTAGAAAACTAGAAATGGCAGTTATAAGCCTAATGTTTTGAACTTGAGGATGGACTTGTTTGAAAACATTTTATAACACACGTTTTGAAGTATAATTGTTGTATAAGAAGGCAGTGAAGTTTTCTAAACTCTTGGGTGACAGCAATTGGCAATTCCTGAAGATGAAAGGTTGGAATTAATCCATTTCTTACCCGAGAACATTTAGAGTTAATACATAGTCAGGAAATCATCAGCTCTTACTTTAATGTAAAATTATGTTTGCTATTTGGAGATTTTAAGCAGACATTTGTATGCCAATTGTAATAATGGTACATGTATCTTCTGTTGCTATAGCAGTAATATGACCCCTTTTAGTTAAAAACACTTGTTACCAGCACAGTAAATACATCACACTTTTATGGCCATATGCTTTTTTTTGAAAGACCCATCTTCTTTACAAGATAACAATGAATTCTAAAATTCATCATTAGTAATTTGAAGTGCCACCTTCTGCTGTGTGGCTGTTTTTGATAGGGAGTTCAGTTTGTGGAATTCATTGGCCACAAAGTTTTCTCTTGAATATAAAAGTTTTGGATTTGAAATAGTTGCCAAACGTGTTTAAGCCAATCTTGACATTGTTTAGCGCCTCTCACCTAGGTGGGATTTGTTGTGGACAAAGTGGCACAGGGACAGGTTTTCTCCAGGCATCACAATTGACCGGTGCTCCATCTCCATGCCATGTATCAGCAGTAAAAGTGGGCATTAAACACTATCTCACACACACAAAAAAGAAACAAATATTGTTTTGGTGTTAAAGTTTTAAAATTGTATAAAGTTGTGGCCTGGAAATGTTCTCCACTTAAATTTATTTTTGACTGAATACAAAATGTTTAAATGATGATAATTACCTAGTAATTTGAAGCAACTTCATGGCACTAAACACTAAAAGGCAGCTGTCAGATGTAAACAATTTCATTAAATTTTTTAAAACCATGGTATTCAAAAATGTTCAGTGTCGCCCTCAAATTAGAAGAATCTAGAAGGCATTTGAGGTTTGAATTCAGCCCTTAAGTCACTCTCTGCTGAAAGTACGACCACTGTTACCAACAAAAGACTGTACCTGTAATTGGTGAATATTTGTATAAAAATGCTTTTTCAGCAAGTCTAAAACTGTTACCATTTTCAGACATATTAGCTTTTCTATTATTCACTCTGTGAAATATAACAGGAAAAGGATCTAGCTTAAATATAAAATGGTGCTACTTTTTCTTTGGGATGCCTGTCGATGCACTGTAACAGTACTTTGTTTTCTGAATTGAGTTTTCAAATCTGTTGTTGCAGAAATGAGTTTCTGAAATTGCTTTAATAATATTAATATCCAAGGTAAGATATAGGATAGCTGTTATCCTGTGGTTCAATTCATAGTCTCTAGTAAGATAGGTTCAGTGAGACAAGAAAATATGGTATGGCTTCTGGGCTTGTCAACTGTTGCCAAACAATAAAATTAATTGAACTTGATGTTTCATCCTCAGAACTGACAGCTGCAGTTCCATGAAACAATGGGATTGGCCTGATTTAACACATTGAAGCCTGGGCATTTCAGTAGTTGAAGTGCCAAGAAACCCAGCCTACTTTGAGTTATTATCAATCAAATCTGCCAAAAAATACTGGGACAGTCTAAAAGTATGGCATTCAAGGATTTCTCAACAAGTAAGAAAATAGGCATAACTTCTGTATTAATATTTTATTTTAAAATATAACAAGTATCAAATATGAATTTGAAAAAACTCATAAAGCAGCTTACACTCCATTTTTCAAAGTTCGAAAAACTCTCCCTTGGAATCAGAATTTTCCACAGCTTTATTTGTATCTTGAATTTCAGCTTCAGTTCACAGAAATCGAGGAAAGTGCAGCATTTTAACATTTAAGAGCACAAACGTAACAAACAGATCACCACCTTCAAAGAAAATGGCACGACTACCCTAGAGCAGCCAATATTACTAAATCTCCTAAAATTCCTAATAGTTGACTAAAGCAAGGACAGATGGCAGCACATATCAGACAACTAAATGATAACAGATGTATGTTCTTTGCCACATAGACCAAGACCGTTAAGGTCGTGGAATTGCATTAAAGCTATGCTTGGGCGTGGGCTGCATGACCATTTCGCACGTCCCAAGCTGTACTCCAATGTGTTAACTTGAGTCCTCCTCCACTGTTGCAATTATTGGGATGTGTGTATATTTCTCTGAACATTCTAGGATAGTATTGTTTGTTATTTGCAAGGACTTTTTTAATATAGTGTGATATGTATGGCTGACTTGTCTGTATAAGATTAGCCACACGCAGATACATGGTATTTCGTAGGGAGCAGGCTCAATGAATCTTTAGCACATTTATGGATTTCTCGTCCCTTTCAGTCTCCACACACAAGCAATTCATATTTAATTTAACCAGATAATTTTCCCATTAACTTTTTATTGGTATATATGATCCTAATGATCTGTTTTTCCCTATGCTGCTAAATCTTAAAATCTCTTCCTAGCTCCTTTCCAAAAACCATTTACATTATTTCTCTCCTTCTTCAAATTTCCCACAGTTTATTTGCATACTGTAGCTCTATCCATTTCTCTCCAAGTTCCTTTCTTGAAATTGTAAGCATTGCCATAACAAATTCCTTTAATCTAGATGTAGTATAGAATGGTGATTAGAGTTTACCTTGTGCTTTGCTGACCAGAACATCTAGAAATGTTTCAATCTAAACTCTATTCAGATTCACTTATATATTATAGCTTAGCTAAAATAAAATACCCAATTTGAGTTTCAATGTGTTGCCACTGAAGGACTGAAATAGAAAGGAACAGGAAGATGGTGATAGTAGATGAACCACCCCAGCATTTGCCTACCACAAAGAAACCACATTTAAGCCACTGTCTTTGCTGGAATAATGGATTTGAAAACTGGATTCAGAGATGTACATTCCTGAAAGAAGTTTTCTGAAATCTTGAATCTCTCTTAAGCATAACTTTCATAAGATATATTGTTCTTCCAAATAAGCCACACCAGGCTATGAAATATAGTCTTTATATGCAATTTGATATTAAAGTGCAAATGTAAACATATATATGTGCATATTTATTTAGAAAAAGTGGAATAAAGACAGGGTTGGCCATATCACAGATAGCATACACTTCTGTCTTGATTTAATATTATTTATATACTACTGTGTGAATTGTTGGAAGGTGTCAGTTTATTTTAATCAATGGCAAAGGTCATCCTGCATATTTATATATGTTATATTGGTTTGTCTAATGTTATCCTTACTGTCTAAAGGCACAAATAAACTTACTTTCACCCATCCTTTTGTTTACGTAATTATTCCACTGTGCTTACCTGACATTCTGATCTAGGCTCTGATTGCAGTTTTTTGGGCATAAACATCCTTAGCTTGGCTTCCTTGACAAAGCTGTTGGTCCCATGTCAAGCCTGATTAAAGTGTTCTTTCACACCCAATATAGACCAAATGGGGTCCACATTGAAAATGTTTGTTTATATGCATGCAACCTAGAGCTTACTGAGTGCATGCTCGCAGAAGCATCCTTTTACTCACACACAGTAACCTACACCTAACAAAACCAGTAGAAATTACTAAAACTTACACATGCACATTACTATAATGAGCTCATTTAAAAAAAAAAAAATGTCCAAATTAAAACAAACACCAGAGAACTTCTATAAGTAATTCTTGAAGTAAAGCATAGTTGCTTAAAGTGCACACCGTAACCCACAGAATTGCTAGAGAATTGCATTTCTTCCTCTGTGCTTAAAAATGTACAATAGTCTCAAAGCCCTTAGAAAATGTAAATGGAGTGTTATTTATGGACGTTCTTTAACTGCTGTGGTTCTCAGTGTCCCATTCTATACTGGGCGTGAAAGACCGCTTAATTTTGCTCAGAGGCCTCTCTATCAGGCTTGAGGTTCTTTTACTACACGAGACCAACGGCTTTACTTCCCTTCCCAAGGAAGCCATGCTAAGGATTTTTACACCTGAAAAAATCCGTCATCCTCTGCCAGGTTTGAACCCACGGCCTTTGGTATATGAAGTTAGCATGGTAACCATTACACTACGGAGGGCCACAAAGCCCTTCGATATCAGTATATACGACAGCTTGGCATGTCACGTATTATTTTTTAATGTTGGTAGCCATTGCCATAATGAATAATAGTCAGACACAACGAAAACCTTGTAAACAACTACATGAGCGCTCCTAACAGCCAAATAATATACTACGAAATCTGGATCCTAGAATGGGACAGTAAGAAGTGCAGCAGTTAAAGAGCATGCACAAATAAAAGTCAATTTAATTTAAATCCCAATAAACTCATTGTGTTTGCCTTCCTCTTCTTAGGAAGTTATTGTACAATGTTCTACAGGGTTTTTATGGTGAATTCTCCCATTTACCTTTTATAATTGCACAGGATCTAATTCCCCAATATTCACATAAATAACCGGTCCTTAACCTCACCCTAACAATCTTCCAGAAATATCACATAGCCTATAGGTGCCCCCCCTTTGGCACTGGAAGAACCCTCAGTTGGATTGGTTGAGTAAAGTTTAGAGAATCATGGCAGGTTAAATTTTAAAACAGTAAAGATTCCGCAGGACGTCCAGATTGAAAATGTTGAAAATACCGACCTGAGCAATAAAAATTCACATGAAGCTTGTGTCTTATAATAAGCGTGATCACTTAAGTGTCCCACTCACTCGCCCTAATAAAGATATTTTCTTATTTACAAAACTCATTGCAAAATTTAAACAATATACTCCAGTTTGTAATTTTTACAAATGCACAGCTTTACTGCCAACCTATTTTTTTCATCAAATCCGTGAGTCTTCTGTTCTGTTAAGCTCGTATGCTTTGGCAAAACCACTGGAAATGCCTAAGAAATAACTACAAAAAAAACAAAATTAATTTACAGACTAACCTAAACCTAACGTAATAGAGAGAATGCTGCTTTCGCAGTGGAAGTTACTAAAAGCAAATACCCGAAAATCAGTTTATTTACACACACAAACACTAACTTACAGCTAAATGAGCGCATGCTCACTTTGCTCGCATGCTTTGATGAAAACAGTGGAAATTACTAAAATCAAATTACAGGGAAATCAGTTTATTTACACGCACACTAACCAAGAGCTAATCAAGTGCATGCTCGCTTTGCTTGCATACTTTTTTTAAAATGCTAGAAATAAAAGAAATTACAAACATCCATTTGCACACAAAACTATACCTAATGAAACAGTGGAAATTACCAAAACTTACACTAAAATGTCTCTGATTACACATACACACTACTATAATCAGTTCATTTCAAAAAAATGTCCAAATTAAAACAAACCAGAGAACTTCTATAAGCAATTCTTGAAGTAAAGCATTGTGCTTAAAGCACACACCCGTAACCCCACAGAATTGCTAGAGAATTGCATTTCTTCCTCTGTGATCAAAAATTTACAGTAGTTTTAAAGCCAGTATATACAACAGCTTGTCATGACACAATATTATTTTTATTAATGTTGGCAGCCATTGCCATAATGATAATAGAAACAGAAACAATGAAAACCTTGTAAACTACTTGAGTGTTTCTAAAGGCCGAATAATATATTATGAAATCCAGACCCCCAAAGGCATAAAGACTTTAAAATTTTGTACCTTTTAGGTTCCACAGTTATTTAATAACATAAAAACTACACAATTTTCACATAATGCAGCACCTTTAATATACAATGAAATAAGATTCTGTACTCCCAGACTACAAATTTAAACTTTTTTTAATCTCTAAACATTGAAATAATCTTCAAGGTTAACTTAAAATACCAGTTCAGTGATTTCTAATATTGACAGTTTCCTCTCTTTATACATACCTGTCAACAAACTTGAATGCAACAATGGAAATAAAATTAAACTGTTCTAACTTAAGGTTATTAGTGTTTGGTATCCAGAAATTTCTTTGCAAAGATCTATAAAAACTAGAATAAAGGTTAATGAGAGTTTTGGAACACTGTTTCATTAGTTACACATTTAATTTGATAAATGATTATTAAATAAACAATGACTTACTTTTTACCTTCTCTACACATACTATGTACATAGTGTATAGAGAAGGTATTGCAGTCCACCCAAAAATTTGATTTCACCGGAAATTATCTTTTAGGGTCCCCTTTATCCAAAAATAGCATTTTCAGAAAAAGTGTGTGTGTGCGCGATAGCTCAAAAACAAAAAGTCGGTAAAACACCAAACTTGGTATTGAAGTTTAGTATCTTCCAGGGATGCGATACGAAGATTTTCAGAAAAATCCCCCCACCCCAAACTACCCTTTACATGGAACATTTTTTAAAATTTTGATTTTCTCAAAATGCCTCTAACAATTTTGATTAAATTTGTTTTTTAAGTTTAAGTTATTTTTATGACAAACAAAATGTGTATCTTGGATTTTCAAGGAATAACCTCAAGACCTCTTCATTCTGGATGACTTTTGTATAGCTGGCAAACACTAAGAGATATACGAAAACTTACTACACAAAATATGTAGATCTCATTAAAACACACAATTTAATTTATGTAGTGTGTTGTTGTTGTTTTTTTTTTGGTAGAGTTAACTGTTGTCAATTGATTATTGGTTTCAATTTTAGCCAATAATACTTCTCTCAAATGGGAAGACACCTTTCTTCTTGTTTCTTTATTCCTGGTAATCAAAGACATTGTTTCATATAGTGACTGGGTTTTAAAGGACGACACTATTGCTTTAGCCTGTGCATTTTATTTCTGTTCTACTTACAAGGAGCTAGTACTAAGACTAATTCTGCTTATGTTTATCTTGATTAGCATGAAGTAGACAACAGATTAATGTTTTGTTTACCAAACAGCTAGAGGTCATCATGTGAATGGAACACATTAGATTTTTTCCCTTCTTCTTACAAGCAACAAGTAATAAGACAATTTCTGCTAATATTTATCTTGATTAACATGAGGAAGATACAAGAATAAGCTTTTTAACAATAATTTGTTACAGACATGTAAAGAAAGTCATGTGAGTGTAACACAGATTTTTAGAAAAAGGTGTGTGTGTGTGTGTGTGTGTGTGTGTGTGTGCAACCAGCATAGCTCAAATACCAAACTTGGTATTTAAGTTTGGTAACTTCCAAGGATGCGACATGTAGATTTTCAAGAAAATCCCCACACTGCAAACTACCCTCTACATGGAAAAATTTTCAAAAATGTTTACTTTCTCAAAAATAGCTCTAACAATTTTGATTATAATACTGTATATTACAGATATTTACATCCCAAATGAAATGTATATCTTGAACTTTTTGGGAATAGTCTCCGAACACCTCTTTATTGTGGATGAATTTTTCCAAATTTTGCTTAACTGCTAAACTATAAGAGACAAAACCTTACTGCACAAAAAATGTAGATCTGTTTGAAACACACAATTTATGTCCTTTACATTTTTGTTATGGGAGTAACTGTTTCCGAGATATTCCTTGTTATTGGTTTCAATTGTAAAAAAACTTATACTTTTTTTCAGACAGGAAGTGTTCTTTTGTTCTATTCTTGGCCAAGCAAAGAAGCGATTTGCATTGACAATCACATAATGATAGCTTTTAAAACATTTGACAATCACTTTAGCATAGCATATTCCTTTAGTTCTCTTCTACTTAAAAGGAGCTAAGTAATTAGAAAATTCTGCTGTTTATCTGGATTTGCATGGTGTAGAAAGAAGAATGTTGTTCTGTAAGAAGTTTGTAGAGCAGCTAGAGAATGCCATGTGAGTGTAACACATCTGTGATGAAGTGGTTAGCGAGCTGACTTCTCTCTTGAGACAAGGTTTTTTTAACTAGAATCATTGCCTATCCCTCACAGAGTCTGCAAGTACATATATAAGTCCTCGATGTGACCATGGATATTAAAGCACACTGTATAAATGAAGCAATTATAAAGTTGTATATTACATAGTGCCACCAAAACATACATAAAAAACACTCTTCAAGACTGCCTCCGGGTCAAGTGGTCAGCGAGCTTACTTCTCACCCGGAGGTCTCTCGTTCGATTCACGGCTGGGGTGGGGAATGTTTCTTTAACCAGAATTATTCCCTATCCCCCACAAAGTCTGTGAGAGTGAATGTGTGTATGTTTGAGGAAAATAAAATGATTTAAATCTAACGTACCTAACCTACAGACAGTGAGTTGTTTCTAATGCAAAGCCCCCGATATGACTTTAGATGTTAAAGGGGGGGGGGTTATATAAATGGAGAAAATAAAGCTCTTCAAATTCCTACTTGAGCAATACTGTAATTCGTAACAATTTTATAACAGAAATTCCCTATGGTGTTTTTTGAAATATTGCATCAAGTTTAATCACACACCCACACAAAATAAGTTAAAAAAATATTATATATATATAAAACATTTATACTTATACTCCTTTTTATGTGTGTTAATGTGTTTATTTTACCCCTTGTATTTTGCTTACTGCGTCACTGAAAGGCAGTCCCTACCTAGAGCAATATGCTCATTGGGACATTCTATGTAAATAAACAAATAAACATTAAAAGCAATTGCGCTTAAAAAACAAAAGAATATTGTGACTGTATTTGAGCTTATTTGTACACATACATGAGTTTATTGCATGTATGACTGCTTCTGCAAGTTTGTCACGTCATCAACAGATACAAAAGAGAAGGAGCCCCACTGGAAATGCAGTAGCAGCCACTTCCACAGTAAGCATCAAAAGGAAACTCTATTACAGAGATTGATTGGGCTGTCATGAAAATGAATAAATGCAACTTACTTTTCATCAACCATTTTATTGTAAATAAGTTGAGATTACAAACCTGTAAGGTGACCAAGAGAGTTACTATAATTTCCCAACAAGAACTTCTGTTTGAGCTTAATTATGTTAATGTCGCAAGACTAAGGTGTTGCAGTGTTGCCAATAATGCTGAAATTTGGTACACTTTTTCATCTTGGAGCAAACACGTGCACAACTTGTAAATTCCATTACATTTGAGCAGGTTTTTGCACTGTCTTGTCTTGACAATTTGTATGAATCAGTTACCAACATAGCAAGTAGAGAGTTCACGTTCTGTATGCAAGTGTTAAACAATTCAATGCAGGATGTCTCGATACGTACTCTGAACCAAGATGTGCACACTGTTGCTCAGATCATATAGTTTTCAACATGAACAAAAACACCTCATAGTGTGGATTAGGCAGTTACCCAGGAAGAGTCACATGTCTGCTATTGGAGTTAATACAGGTAAATTGGGAAGCATCCAGTTGCATACTTTAGCATCCTTCATGGTGGTTAATTCACATCAAGGAATTCCTTATCTTATACCTTTAGTTATTTGTTTATTCTTCCAAAATATAATTTCATCATAACAAACAATGGATGAAAGGAAATGACTGGGAAAATAAGCTGTCATAATACTGTCTTTTAGAGGCAGTTTAACATTAGAGATCTTGAGGATGGAGACAAGCAGGTGAAGACAAGAATACTATCAGAACATTCCCAAAGGATTGCAGATAAAGTTAAACAAAAATAAACCACTTTTGCAGTTAGGCAAGAAGTTTATTTTACTGTCTTTAACTCACAATACTAAATGAAACATTTGTACACTTACAGCAAGTTTTTAAGAGTTTCTTGTTAGGATAATAAGTATAAGATACCTGTGTTTAGGACAATCAAGAGTAAATTTGATACTTCCGAGTCACAAGTAGTCTTTTGAGTAAGTAACTGCCCTTTGTCCCTTTACCTGAAAGCTAGGACAGGTTTGCTGATAATAAACCAGGAGAAACCCATTTCTTTTCAAGACATTTGCTTGCCAAGAACATCCTATGCGGTGTGAGTAGTGCTTCATGTGCTGCCTCATATAATTTCAATGTTGCTAAAAGAATTTTGAAGCTGTAACATCAAACTTTGGTCTAGTTCAAATATAAGACTATTATATTCATTCAAGTCACTTCAAAACAACCTGTATATTCTATATATAACATGCTGTGCGGTGTTTTACCTGTCCACGTCCTGCACTCTTTGCTGTCTCCTATCACAGAAAGGTGCAGATGGAACCATACAACATTTTTACTTTCTCTACATAGTGTATGGAGCAAGTATTGTGTTCCACTCAAAAATTCAATACCAAGATTTCACCAAAAATACATGTTTTAGGACCCCCCTGAATCCAAAAAAAGCATTTTCAGAAAAATGTGTGTGTGTGCATGGCTCAAAAACAAAAAGACTGTTAAATACCAAACTTGGTATTTAAGTTTGGTATCTTCCAAGGATGCAACAGGAAGATTTTCTAAAAAAAATGACTAGCGATTTTGATTAAAATCCTGTATATTAAAGATATTTACATCCCAAATAAAATGTAGATCTTGAATTTTTTGAAGACCTCTTTATGCTGAATATATTTTGCTTAACTGCTAAACTGTAAGAAATAGGCAAAAAATTATACACAAGAAGTTTAGATCTTGTCAAAACACACAATTTATGTACTTTACATTTTTGTTCTGGAGGTAATTGTTTCTGAGATAGTCCTTGTTATTGGTTTCAGTTGTGAAGTATTTATATTTTTCTCAGACAGGAAGTGTCCATTTCTCTTTTGTTCTACTCCTGGGGAGGCAAAGAAGTGATTTGCAATGACAATCTCATGACAGCTTTTAAAACATTTGACTATTGGCTTAGTCTAGTGTATTCCCTTATTTTCTTCCTACTTTTAAGGAACTAAGTAATAAGAATTTTCTGCTAATGATTATCTTGGTTAGTACTGTGTAGAAAGAAGAATGATCTTTTGTAAGAAGTTTTTAAAACAGCTAGAGAAAATCATGTGAGTGTAACACATCATAATAACTGAACTACACTTCCGGATCAGAGCAAAACTCCATCAGAAGGTGACCTTGTTTACAGCAGCAGTATAGAATCCTGTGTCCACACGCCCAGTGGAAAAACACAGCGCAGCCTGTTCGGAGAGTTTTGATCCTATATAGAAATGTTAAATGATTACGGTAGTTATGATAGCCCTAGAATTGAGACTATACTGGCGTTAAATATAAATGCAATTGATTTCAAATCAATTGGATAAATGTACAAGGTGTTATAAAATTCTCTTTCACAAAAAGTGTGGTAAAGTATGAACACACAATGTTCAGGATCAGTCATTGTGAAGTACAATATGTACAAGTATTGTACAAGTTCATTGCATCCTGGTGATGGTCAATCATGCAGAGATTTGTCTGCTTGGACATATAAGCAAGCAGAATGGCATCTACTGGCTAATTCATAACAACAGATAAAGTATTAATTGTTGAGCTTGTACTTGGAATCTCTGTATCTTGAGTTCTTGGAAAAATCTGTTATTTCAGAATTGAAGCATGTTCTTCATTTTGCTGACCAGCAAATCTGTTTACAATAAGATGGAGCACCTCCTCACTTCTCATTAAATGTTTCCAGGATTCTCAACAATCACTTTTAAATGCATTGGCCAAGGAGGGACATTTCTATGGGCTGACTTTTTTACAGAGAAGCTCCAGGTTTTAACACATTGAAGCCCAGGCATTTCTCTAGTTGAAGGGTCAAGAAACCCAGGGTTTTTACGCCTACTTTGAGTTATTATTTACAGTACATCAATTGCATCAGCCAAAAAGTACTGGTACAATCTAAAAGTATGGTGTTCAAGGATTTCTCAACAAGTAAGAAAATAGTCATAAACTTCCATATTAATATTTTATTTTAAATTTACAACAAGTATCAAATATGAGTTTGAAAGAAACCTGCATAAAGCTGCTTACACTCCATTTATTGAAAGTTTGAAAAACTCTCCCTCGGTTTCAGAAATTTCCAGAGCATCATTTTTATCCTGATTTTCAGCTTCAGTTCACAGAAATCGAGGAAAATGCAGCATTTTAACATTTAAAAACACAAAATGTAACAAATGGATCACCACCTTCAAGGAAAATGGCGCAACATCTGAGAGCAGCCAATATTACTAACTCTCCTAAATTTCCTAATTGTTGACTTAAGTAAGGACAGATGGCAGCATAAATCAGACAACTAAACGATAACTGATGTATGTTGTTTGCCGCATAGCCCAAGACTGAGTTAAGGCCATGGAATTGCATTAAAAGTGTTAGAAATATCATGACCCGAGCTATACTCGGGCTTGGGCTTCAATGTGTTAAATGACAACCCTGAACTGTGGAAGATGATTTGTGTTGTGCATTATTTATCTAGCACAGTGGTATGCAATTTAAGCATCACTGTAGCATTAAAGCTAATGACCATTTAAACTGATTTTTAATATTTATTCTGTTCTACTTTCTTAAACTCTTAAAAACCTTTTACAAGCAGAATACACTCAAATGGAATTTAAGGCAGTAATGTGTTTATAGACTCCTATTCCAAATGTTACTGCATAGTATAATCGTTTGTGTTCTTGTTTGTTTACATTTAAATTCCAATTATACAGGGTGGCTCAAAATACTTTTACAAAGTTTGGGGACAGGTTCCTTATATAAAAACAAGAAAAATGTTCATATAAACACAGTCCCAAAACCCTTTGTTCTCAATTTATTGAGGTTCAAAATGCTATTAATCAAAACATTTTAAAGTGACACTTTATTCTACGAGGGCAATCCGGAAAGAAACTGTTTGTGCGTAGCGCAGGAAGTGGTGGGAGTAGCGCCATTTTCTACACATCAGTGTGCACAGTGGTCAGTATGCTTCTAGCTGTCTAAGGAAGAGCATTGTACTGTTGCATGTTTGAGAGATATAACCTCAAAACATGAGCGCCGCAATAGAAAATCCCACCAAGTGTGAGGTGCGCGGTGTTATAAGATTTCTTTTGGCAAAACATCACTCAGCAGCCAAAATTCATGGTGAATTGTGTGCAGTATATGGTCCTAATATTATGAATGAAGGTGTTGTCCATCAATGGGTACGATTTTTTAAAAATGGAAGAACTAACATTCATAAAGAATACAGGAGTGGTAGGCCTACTCTTGTCAATGATGACCTGGTGGTCAAAGTGGATGAAAAAGTTCGTGAGAACCATCGGTTCACAATAACGAAACTTTCCAATCATTTTCCCAAAATTTCTCAGTGTCTTTTGCACGAGATAGTGACCAAACACCTAGGTTATCACAAGTTTTGTACTCATTGGGTACCAAAACTGCTGACTGATGACCACAAAACCAAAAGAATGAGTTCTGCCATCGACTTTCTTTCTCAGTATGCCACTGAAGGAGAAGCATTTTTGAACAAACTTGTTACTGGCGATGAAACTTGGGTGGCCTACATGAATGTTGAGACAAAGCGGCAGTCAATGCAATGGGGACATGCCGCTTCTCCAAGCAAGCCAAAGAAAGCCCGTCAAACTTTTGTCTGCAAGGAAAGTCATGGCTACGGTTTTCTGGGATGCTAAGGGCATCTTACTCGTTGAATTTATGGTATGTGGCACGACTGTCAATTCTGAGGCCTACTGTGAAACGTTGAAAAGAATAAGAAGGGCAATCCAAAACAAGTGTCGTGATCTTCTGTCATCTGGTGGTGTGTTTCTGTAAGACAACACTCGCCCGCACACAGCTCGAAGAACAAATGAACTTTTGGCCAGTTTCAAATGGGACGTTTTTGACCATCCCCCTTACAGCCCGGACTTAGCTCCCAGTGATTTTCATCTGTTCCCATACATGAAACTAGCTTGCATCTCAGCGTTCAGCAATGACGAAGAGCTTCATCACGCCGTGATGGGTTGGTTAGGTTCACAGGCGGCAGAGTTTTATGCAGAGGGTATTTCAAAGACTGTTAAAAGGTATGATAAGTGCTTGAATTTGTTCGAAGAATATGTAGAAAAATAGAAAAAATGTTGTATTTTTCATATATAATAATACAATTTTTATATCTCAAATGGTTTAATTTTTATTTCCAAACGGAGGATTTCTACTGTCTGGACCGCCCTTGTACTTTTGACGTTGTCAGCTTGCCATGAGGTGTTCCACACAAACACCACTTTAGAAAATATCCTCCTGTTACATCTAGACACACATGCACTCATCAAAGCATGAAATGTCAAATACTCCCAGTCGGTGTCATATAATTTTGCAGGCTTACATGACACGTAGATTAAGAGTTGCTTCATTTAGGATTGTCTGCTGCATAAACCAGTGGTTTAAGATGCCCCAAAAGATAACAATCCAAAGGATTGAGGTTTGGGGAACATGCAGGCCATGGAACTGGTCCCCATCTACCTATCCATTTGTCATGCTAGATACCAGCCAGTGAGACTAAAATGTGCTAGAGCATCATGTTTCTTCTTATTTGCAGAGACACATTTTCTAATAAGTCTGGGAGAGTGTTCTGAATGACAGTGTGCTGGGGGAATGTATTACACATCTGATAAACGTTAACAAGTAGCCATGGCAACACAAGGCCTCTATGAATGAGTGCATAAATAAATGAAGTTATTAGGTTGGACTCGGAAAGCTTTGAAGGTGACTTTCATTAAAAAATTGATAACACAAAAATGAAGTGCTAGAGTATATTTGTTTCGATATCAGGAATCCATCCCCAAATGTAAAAGTATTTTTGAATCACCCTGTATATTGACATATGAAGACACTCCATCTTCTGTCAGATCCTGTGTGTATGTTACTTGTCCTGGTGTGGCTCAGGTTGGGAGGTGGAAAACCCGTAAGGTAGTTGATGAAGCTGGTAGGCAGATTTGCCCATTATGTGGTGATCAGGAAGACTGGATGCCTATTTTGGCAGATTGCGTGCAGATGGAGGATGGTAGGAAAACATTGCCGGAAGTATTTTTAGCTTCAAACAGACGAAGGACAGCATTCTGGAATTTGATTCTAAACAGCCAAAACTGGCCAAGCCTGGGCACATACTTAATGGAAGTTTGTGCACTAAGAGATAAAATATTTGTGTAAATATTGTATAGACTTATTTGGTGTTTGAGTAATATATATGTATGAATACGTGGTGTAGTTGTGTGGGTGTGTGTGTGTGTGTGTGTTTTTTTTCCCAATGTTAAGAGATATAAAATATATATGTAGGTAATATTTTAAACTGGAGTATTTTTCGACAGCATGTACGGTCACCCGACCCATGCGACTGTGAGATGCAAATGTATTATTGTAAACTTAATAATAAAACACTACTACTACTTACTTGTCCTGGAAAACTTAACTCTCTTGGTCACCTCGTGATTTGTTCTAGTACAGAAGCAACTTATCACAGATAGTTACAAATAGTAAGCAATTTGTTGAGACAGTTTAAACATCCAGGCACTGCATCCTTTGCCCTGCATACTGTACATCTATATATTTGATGCATCTGAAATGTTTTGCAGTTGGAGTAGCACATTTGGGTTTGAGTTCAGCAAAATACCATCATCACGCCAGGGCAACTCTCTCTCCTTTACAGAGCAATTTACTTTATGTGCTAGCAAATATTTTCTTTAGGAAATGTACACCATTTGTACTTTCTCTACACATACTATGTACATAGTGTATAGAGAAGGTATTGTATTGCACCCAAAAATTCAATACTGAGATTACACTGGAAATATACCCCCTGAATCCAAAAAAAAGTATTTTTAGAAAAATGTCCATGCGTGTGTGTGTGTGCATGCATGTGAGCAGCATAGCTCATAAACAAAAAGACTGTTAAAATCCAAACTTGGTATTTAAGTTTGGTATCTTCCAAGGATGCAACACAAAGATTTTCAAGAAAATCCCCCCACCCCAAACTACCCTTTACATGGAAAAAATTTCGAAAATTTGCATTTCCTTAAAATTGGCTCCAAGGATTTTGATTAAAATCTCTTATATTTAAGATATTTACTTGGAAAATAAAATGTATATCTTGAGCTTTCTGAGAATGGCCTCAAAAGACCTCTTTATTCTAGATGATTTTTATTGAATTTTGTATAGCTGGTAAACCGTAAGAAATAGACAAAAACTTGGTACACAAAAAATGTAGATCACGATAAAACACACAATTTATGTCATATACATTTTTTTCGTGAAGTTGATCGTTTTTGAGATCTTCCTTGTAATTGGTTTCAGCCTTAAAAAACTTATACTTTTCTCATATAGGAATTTGTCAACTCCTGTCCATACAAACAAAGGAACTTCAGTCTCATGGCAACCAGCTTTTGACTATCACTTTAACCTATGCTACTCCCTTATTTCCCTTCTACTTACAAGGAAGCAAGTAATAAGACTATTTCTGCTAATTTTTAATTTCTCTATAGGCACTATGTACATAGTGTATAGAGAATGTATTGCACTCCACCAAAAAATTTGATACCGAGATTTCACTGGAAATATATGTTTTAGGGTCCCCTTTATCTAAAAAAAACATTTTCGAAAAAGGTCCATGGTGTGTGTGTGTCCATGTGTCTGTGAACACGATAACTCAAAAACGAAAAGTAGGTAAAATACCAAACTTGGTATTTAAGTTTAGTATCTTCCAGGGATGCGACACGAAGATTTTGAGAAAAATCCCCCCACCCCTAACTACCCTTTACATGGAACTTTTTTCGAAAATTTTGATTTTCTCAAAAATGGCTCTAACGATTTTGATTAAAATTTTGTATATTAAAGATATTTACCTGGCAAATAAACTGTATATCTTGAATTTTCTGGGAATAGCCTCTGAAGAGTAGTTTATTCTGGATGAATTTTACTAAATTTAGAATAACTGCTAAACCGTAAGAGATGGACAAAAACTTACTACACAAAAAATGTAGAGCACGTTAAAACACACAATTTATGTTATATACATTTTTTTCGTGCAGTTCATCGTTTTTGTGACATTCCTTATTTTTGGTTTCTGCTATGAAAAACTTATACATTTCTCATACAGGAATTTGTCAACTGCTGTCCATACAAACAAAGGAACTTCAGTGACATAGCAACCAGCTTTTGACTGTCACTTTAACCTATGGTACTCCCTTATTTCACCTCTACTTACAAGGAAGCAAGTAATATGGCTATTTCTGCTAATGTTTTACTGATTAGCATGAAGTTAATAGAAGTATAAGCTTTTTAAGAATAATTTGGTGCAGGAATATAGAGAAAATCATGTGAATGGTACACATCAGATTTTTTCTTGATTAGAATGAAGTAAATAGAAGAATAAGCTTTTTAACAATAATTTGTTACAGAGATATAGAGAAAGTCATGTGAATGGAACACATCACCTTTTTTTTTTTTTGCAAGTTTTCAAGCAACATTATCTTTTAGTTCCAGTATAATATAAGTGTTAAAGCAAACAAAAGTATTGAATTTAAACAAAAGCAAATTAAGTTAGGCTTTGAAAGAAAATGTATGGTTAATATGTCATCAGGAAGCTTGAGCTGTTACTTTAGCATTGTCCCTTTCTCTATATTCAATTGTTTATTCATTCATAACCAGGAAGTTTCTTTTATACTCTCTGATCTTTTATTTTGTATTGTTGCCTAGTAACTAGAATTATTGTTTGCTCAGCAGAATTTTTCAATAAATTCTTTCTCTACCTATAATAATGAGAATTTAATATAATATTTGTTTTTTATTATTAAAACTGTGTACAAGCTTCAAGAGAGCAGACTTACTACTTTCAATGGCAGATCCTGAGAAAAATGTAAGTTGGATTTACATTAACTATCCAAAACAATACTTCTATTTTCAACTATTCTTTATGTGTAAAATAAAATGGACCCACACCAGAAAAAGAACACTCAGATATGAGGACAAATTAAACAATTGAATAACTTTTTGAAAATTTGAGTGTAATAAAATATTTCCATATTGAAATAAAGTGGGTTAGTAAACCTAAATTGTAACTAATTTGTTTTTAAGTTTTTTGTTTAATCATATTACCCTATTCAGGGTTTGCCTAATAACACAATTTATAACTGAATACTTGTGCAGCACTAAAATGCCCTGTTATACTCAGCATAATGTGGCAATACAAAGCTCTCGGATCTCTTTAAGGTTCAATAAAACACATGATTTATAATGAATGGAATAAACTCCTGCACACATGTGCACTGGGTAAGTAGCCTGCCTCCAATGTGTGGGTGCTAAGGGTAGATACTAAAATAACTTCTTACTACACCGTACAAACAACTTTCACAGCCTGATATGCTATTTTCTCAACTATACATTGCCATAAACAAGGAATGCAGTTTACTCCCCACCCTATCTTGTGGATTTGAATCCTTCATTTAGGTTGGAAATGAACACTTCACCAACAAAATGACCTATTTTCATTCCATGGTGTCAATATTTTTGCTATAATAGAAAATGCTCTACATGGAGTGTATGGGTGGAATTTAAATTGAATTTTATTTACGGATGCTCTTTAACTGCTGCAGTTCTTGGTGTCTCATTCTATATTGGGCGTGAAACACCACTTAATTTTGCTCAGAAGCCTCTTTATCAGGCATGAGGCTCTTTTAGTTCTGTAAATATAAGAGACAGGACCAACAGCTTTACTTCTCTTCCAAAGGAAGTCATGCTAAGAATTTTTATTATTACCATACAATGGTTACACCACTTGGCATTATTTCAATACATGGGTACTTTTGTTTTTCTGTCAGAGCTACTTTATAGTTACTAGTCTATTATAAAGTTTAGGGCCCTTAGTCGCAAAGTGTAGCCGAGTGATATTTTCTATAAGTACAGGATTGTAGAGGTCGTCTCCTTAGCGCGGTGGTAGCGTTGCTGCTTACTAAGCGGAAACCTGGGTTTGATCCCCAGTACCGGCATGGGGATTTTTCCCCTGCTGGGAGACCTGGCCCTGGGTGCACTCAGCCTCGTAAGGTCCCTGGGGGGCCAATTGAGGAGCTACTTGAGGGAGAAGTAGCGGCTCCAGGTCATGAGGACCACATTAGCTGGCCGGGGGGACTCGAGGCGCTGACCACGTCTCACCCTCCAATACTGCACCCCATCCATGACGTCTGTAGTGGACCGAGATGGGGGACGCAGCGGCTGGGTGGTAGGCCCAGGTTCCCTGTGAGCTGTCGTGCCATGGAGTTATGTTACAGGATTGTATATTTACTTTGGAACAACAGGGCACAGCCAAGCATCTGTGAAGCTAAAACCCAAAATATTCCAAGAAGAAGTCAAAACTTTGACAATCTACACTTTCAAATATGGATCTCCAGCAGAAGTCACTTAAACTACTTCTTAAGACTGTTGTGTGAATACGTGTGCACTGGAACTATCATATTAACTTTACCAATTTTTATGCCCACCAGGTTTGAAACCACAACCATGATACTCCTAGACCATGGTGGGTTATGGACTCAAATTGTCCACATATAATCCTGAAATACTACAAAATTTGGACATTGCTCTTTAATAGTTTAGGATGGGTTCCCTAAGCAGAAATTTTGCCTTGAAATGTACTTTGTTTCTTTTGGTTTCTATACATTGCAATAAAAACAAATGAATATTGTTAATGAATAACTCAAATCATATCCGGAATTGACCTCAAAATATTGAGAAGCAATGTTGGTAAACCCTGATTAAACATATAATGCCT
Source organism: Hymenopus coronatus (assembly GCA_030762935.1). Lineage (NCBI taxonomy): Eukaryota > Metazoa > Arthropoda > Insecta > Mantodea > Hymenopodidae > Hymenopus > Hymenopus coronatus. The sequence goes on along the minus strand of CM060897.1, from coordinate 6,514,952 downwards.
GTTTAGTCAAAAGTTAACTTTTCTAGCATCTTCTGTGAGGTGACATTTTATTCATAAGATTAGCATTGAAGTTAAAATGCATTTTTGAATAGCCACCAAAAACAAAACACTGTGCATGTGGGATGGATTTTATGTGAAAGTTCTGGAGCATTTCATGATGTCTTCTTAGATACCAATTATTATTATTTTGTAATTTGTATTTCTTCTATTTATTTAAACAGTTGGTCATATTGTGGCAGTTCTTTTTATGGTACTAACTGCTCTGTATACATGGTGGTCATGGTTATTTTCCTCATACCCAAGAAGATAGTTCCAGCCTGGCTGCTTTTTCATCATCACTACTCAGTTACTACTTGCCTTATACACCATACTGCTTTGTTTCATGACAAGCAAATGTGCTGGGGTGCCATCCGGTTCAGCTGCTTTTAGAGAAAGAGGGCAGCTCAATCCTAATTAGATCTATTTTTCAGTTATACTATTGTTTTAGACTTGCAGGTGGAACTTGGCTCATCTTGGCAACTGAAGTAAACTACGAAATAACTTCAACCAGATTGGTCAGTTCACAGGATTTGAACCTAGAACCTCCTGCAAAGACATTCTGCTCGTACCAATTGTTTTCATACACATTAGCTGTTAAATTAAGGGGTCTTTATTCCTTTGCCGATCCAGATTTCATAATACATTATTCGGCCATTAGGAGCGCTCATGTAGTTGTTTACAAGTTTTTCATTGTTTTTGTCTATAATTCATTATGGCAGAAGCTGCCAACATTGATAAAGATAATTCTGCGAGATGACTGTTGGTTATGGACACAATATGGTTACGTAACAGGTTTCGAGGTTAGGCAACGTTAGGTTAGCTTAGGTGTATGTAAATGAACTGGATCAAAATAAGGGGTAAAAATGGACTTTCTGAAAATCGGTTCTTCTTTCCAATGTGAAATGCACAGTCTTCCATTCGTTTTGTTGCTTGCACATGGGCAGCCATGTTGGTCAATCGACCAATGGCAGAGTCAAATCTAATGCAATATTAGGACACAGGACTCGCAGATTTTGTGAAAAAAATAGGTTGGCAGTATGGTTTGTGTGTTTATAAAAATTACAACATGAAGTGTGTTGTTTACATTTTGTGACAAATTTTATATATAAGAAACTGGCTCAGTTAGGGAGAGTCACAGCAACTTAAAGTGATCACATTTATTGCAAGACACACGTTCCATGTGCATTTTTATTGCTCAGATTAGAATTTTCAATGTGGACTTCCTGCGGAACCTTAACCAATTGAGGAACAGGATATTCATGTTATCTTTCAGTGGTATGAGCTTACCTAATTTCATTTGCTTAGTATGGAGTATACTGTCCTTCTACAAGCTATGAAAAATAAACATGACTAATTCTTGTGTTGCTACATCTTTCAAAAACTTAACATGCCAGTTTAAATGCAAAGTTTATAAATTAATTTACTTTGTTTGGAACAAGCCATACCAGGGTGACCAGATTGGGTGATATGTGGCATTTTGGCCTCCATCAAAAGGGAGTTTTTAAAAGAAATGTGATTATTGCTGTTTGGGCAATAAACATGCTATTTCTATTAAATGTAAAAAGAAGCTAGTAACAGTGAAGTAACATAACAATTAATAATTGTAACAAATCTTCACTCATCTTTTGGAATCCAAGGAGTAGTTTTGCAATAAATTGGTCTATTGCATCCTCAGCTTGGTTTCTTTTTGGTCTCAGTTTATTTAAATTGTTATGGTTACTATTACTAGGTGGATTGTGTACTAAGGTATTGCTGATTACTGGAATCAAAAGATAAGTGAAGATTTGTTACAATTATTAATTATTATATTAATGCTATTTCTATATTTAGCACTATTGAAACTATTGTACATTTAGTCAGTTTGATACTCAATCAGCACTTGCAATCATAAGCTGCCCTTATCTGTCCAAAGTCAAAGAAAATACTGGAGCCTGTTCCTCTCATTATGATTTGTAATATGGAGGTAAAGTTATATGATGATTGCAGCAGTCTTAAGAAGTAGTTTAAGTGACTTCTACTGGTGATCCATATTTCAAAGTGTTGTTCAGATGTGAAAGTGGGGTTTTAGCTTCACAGATCCCTCGGCTATGCTCTGTCGTCGTTCTGCAGTACCACAACTGCTGCACTCCTCTACTTATAAAAAAACATCCCTCAGCAACGCTTTGCGGCTTAGGGCCACAAACGTTTATAACAGACCAGTAAGCACAAAATGGTTCTAATGACCGAATAACAAAACTACCCATGTATTGAAGTAATGCCAAGCGGTGTAACCATCGTATAGTAATGTTGCCATAATTTCATGCACAGCCATCAGACCTTATAAGTCCTCCAGGCAGAGACTAATTCATTCTCTACTCTAAAGGAACATGATCTTCTCTGCTTGTATTTGTTTGAATGTTTAGCTTCCACTCGTGGACCTAACAGTAAGAATATTAACTTTTCTGGTATTTATTACGAGAACAGAACATGGAAAGTTAGCTCTAAATGACAACGGCTTATTGGCATACACTGAAAAAGCAAAATGTGCTGCTTTCTAATGCTGAACTCCAGACATCTTCATTTGCAAACAATGTCAAAATTAGCATAGTTCTTTGTTTGGCAGATTTCACACAACTCAGGATTCCTCTTGCAAAACATAGATAATATTTACTTATATTAATAATACAAGTCTCTTTTAGGAACAATCGTAGTAGAAAGATATATTTTATGAAATACATAATTAAAATAAGTTTTCATCACTCATATACTTATAAAATTGAAAAACAGTACATAAAATATATCTATGCACTTTGTAAGCACCTGCACCAGAAGCTTGTTTGTTTAAGCATTTTATATTGGATACTAATTTGCTGGGAAGCCAAATCTAACCTTTCTGTGATAAATATATCAGCTGCCAGATGCTAGACATCTTAATCAAGAAAAACAAAAAATAAAAGGATTTACTTACACCTTTGAGAGCAAATAAAATTAATTTCCTTTAACTTTTAGGGTCAAATTGGGGGCTTTGCTTTAGAACAACTGTTGAACTGTAGGGTTTATTAGCATAGTTTTTTCAGTATTAAATCATACTCTCACTCTGATATGCAGACTCTGTGGGAATAAGGAATGATTTTAGTTAAAAAGTGCCAGGAATCGAACCTGTGGCCTCTGGGTGAGAAAGCACAGAGGCAGTCCTCTTAATTTCATATTTCATTAACTAATTCATCATTGTATAAATATGTAATGAGAATACTGGTAGAGCATCTGTCTGCTATGGGAGGGTCCCAGGTTCTGTTCTAGCTACTTTAGCCCAGAACGTGGATGTGTGCGTGTAAATCTAGAGTGGAATGTAGTAAAGGAACCAACACCATTGCCATGAGCAATAGTTCCAAAAGAACAGCCACAGATTAGACCTAGATGCTTTCTGTATTGTGACTAACATTTTAATTTCCACTGGCAGCCCCATTTACTGTTCTCAAACTTGTTTCCCATAAATTAAGGTATTTAACATTACATTTATATGACTTTCTCTACAATCTATTCTTATTCCTCTATGTGCTTCTCAAGGGCTCTAGAAGCCTGTGCGTGAGTTTTCATCATCATGATCTATGTGCTTCTGAAATCTGCCTCTTTCTGACAGAATGGGAAGGACTTGAAGAATGCAAGTCTAATTAAAATACCCTAGGATTACCAGCAGGCAGAGGCTACCATCTTAAAGAAACAGGTAATATACAGCAATTTATGGCAAACCTCCAAACCTGAACTTAAATTTTAATCTAGGGCAGTCTTCATTGTCTTGCTATTCAGACATGTACCAGATAACATCAAAACTGGTTTGGGATTGTGTTCAATCGTATGGGTACCAGGACATGAGGTTCAAGTAACTGTGTAACCAAAAGATGGCAAACTTACTCAGGACTCCTTGACACTAGATACAAGCACACTTTAAACCGTGATTTACATTTCAGTAAAGATATAACCAAACTGAAGAATCTTGAGTAGGACAAAACTTAGGATGAGATCCTGGTGGTGGAACCAAACTTCTGGAGCTAGGACAATCTCAAAGTGTGGAGGCCTATTTTCTATTCACTCTTAGGTTGATCCGTGCCAAAACAGATCCACATGGTCAGTGCGCCCGGTATGACATGAATGTAATCCCATGCTAACAAGCTAAATTTCTTCTTAAATTGTACAATATTGTATACAAATGCCAAAGTGTTAAATGGACGCTGATTTGTACCGTTAAACAGAGCTACAAGTCCCAGCATGCTGTTCGTATGAGTCACCACAGTAACGGTCGCTACCGTGAGTTTTCTCTTGCAACTGTCGAGTTACATAAAGCATAAGACTGGTAAACTGTTGGCTAGTAGTGAAAAAACTAGAATGTTGAAATTATTGTAAGTTTTGTTAAAGAATTGATGAAATTAACTTCTGAGTATGCTGGTGTTTAGGCTATAAATATAAACAATGCTCATAAAGAAAAACGTGAAATGGAAAAAGTGGTTGCACCCGGTAAAAAAAGAAAGCATGTGAAATATACGATGCAAGAATGTGCCAATTTTGTGAAGAATGCAATTCGCATACAGGTGCACAATTTCTTTTTTAAAAATGAGCTGCCAGCAGTTACATGTAACAAAAGAAGAAGCGTGTTTTGGGAGATGGATAGTTTAAGTGACACCATTATTGATAACCTGGTTAACAACCTTTGAGAGGAAATCAGCAGCACAAACATTTCAGATGACAATTCTGATTTGGAGGGAATAGAGCCACTTCCGAAGAGCGAATAAATATAAGTTATCCCATACATGATATTTATTCTTTTCGCTCATGTTTTTTAGAGTTAATTATTACATCTACACCCATTTATTTTGTTATGACTATCAATATTATCATCATTATACCTAACAGAATATTTTAGTCACTGTTTAAGTTGTGGGAATAAGAGCTCTGTTCGTTTTACATTACATTATGCCTGCTTGCTCGTGGAAGTATGACAGCATTACTGGTACATTATAACGGTGCACTGGTCGCCTGGGATTTGTTTTGGCGAGGATCACCTTAAGGCTGAATAGGCTTAGGAGAGTACATATTCCAGTGATCCATCCGTACTAAGTCACCATTCATCTGTTTCCAATATGATACAGTGAGTATGACATTTCAAGGCCAGCATATTGTGACCCAATTTTTAAGCATTTCATTATTGCTTCAACTTCCAATTTGTACAACAAAATTTATAATTAAAGATTATCTCTATACATGAAGATAAAGTAAGCTTTTTTAAAAAAATTGGTAGAAAAACTCATAACACATCTGTTATTTAAAATTAAGAGTAACACATGGAATGCTTAAACAAACATACTTTCTATTCTAAGATGCTTGAGTTTTCAAAAGTGACCTTAAATGCTGTGCTCTGAAACATTGATATTAACAAAACAATAATTTATACAAATTGTAAAGCAGTCTACTTGATTACACTCTACTATCTACCACAACCTTCAAATTTTGTGCGAAACATACTACCTTTCACCACAAACTCTAAATCGTGTACACCAAACTATACCAAGTTCCTGAAGATGAAAACCAAAAATAGGGCTCAGTAATTTAATATAGAAGAGTAATCCATGAAATAATGTACAAGAGCTTAGCCATTTGAGTCCTATCATTATCAATTACATTGTTTTGTATAATGACTAACACATAACATGGTCAACTTCGAAAGTTATTTGTTTATGACTGGGAAATCGATCACTTTGTATACAAATTCTAAGGATGTGATTGTTTCAATTAATTATGAGGTAGTCTGAGAAATTATATTTTCTTCAGAAAACAATATATATACTTTTGGACATTTGCAACTAAAAAAAAAAATGTAGACCTTAGAAGTGAATGAAAAAACATATATTATGCCTTAATGAGTGAAAAATTAATGTGCAAATTTCAGGTTGGGATGACGAGTTTCAGAAATAAAAATCTGATGTGTTCCATTCACATGACTTTCTCTACATCTCTGCAACAAATTATTGTTAAAAAGCTAATGCTTCTATTAAATTCATGCTAATCGAGGAAAAATTTGCAGAAATAGTGTTATTACTTGCTTCCTTGAAAGTAGAAGCGAAATAAGGGAGTACCATAGGTTAAAGTGATAGTCAAAAAGCTGGTTGCTACGTGACTGAAGCTCCCTTGTTTGAATGGACAGGAGTGACAAATTCCTGTATGAGAAAAGTTAAGTTTTTCGAACCTAAAAACAAAAACAAGGAATATCTCAAAAACGATCAACTCCACGAAAAAAATTTATACAACATAAATTGTGTGTTTTAATGTGCTCTACATTTTTTATGTGGTAAGTTTTTGTCTATCGCTTACAGTTTAGCAGTTATGCAAAATTCCGTAAAATTCATTCAGAATAAAGTAGTCTTCAGAATCTATTCCCAGAAAATTCAAAATTTACATTTTATTTGTCAGGTAAATATCTTTAATATATGATACTTTAATCAAAATCGTTAGAGCCATTTTTTAGAAAATCAAAATTTTCGAAAAAAGTTCCATGTAAAGGGTAGTTTGGGGTGGGGGGATTTTTCTCAAAATCTTCGTGTCGCATCTCTGGAAGATACTAAACTTAAATACCAATTTTGGTATTTTACCGACTTTTCGTTTTTGAGTTCTCGTGTTCACTGACACACACCCACGGACCTTTTTCTGAAAATACTTTTTTTTGGATACAGGCGACCCTAAAACGTATATTTCCGATGAAATTTCGGTATTGAATTTTTTGGTGGAGTGCAATACCTTCTCTATACACTATGTACATAGTATGTATAGAGAAAGTAAAAATGACTGTCACAGCATGTTTAGCTAATCATCAAGTCATCAGCAAACAAGATGTCAACATTTATTAGGTTTCATCTTGTTTACCCTCTCACATCTATGGAATATAGCATACATCTACACAACTACATTCTACAAATAATGCTTCTTTACACTTTCCGAAAAATATTCTGAGGAGGATTGTATACCATGGTAGCTAATAAGCGTCAATTGTATTATTATTGTAGAGAAGTTAGAAACTATGTTATGTATCTGAATTGGCATTTAGTAACACTAGAACATCAATAAAGTTCATTTCGCCTGGACATGTTCTGAGGCAGGTGCCTCCCTCGCATGACCTGACTGGTCCAGATTGCGGTCCCCTGTTGTGTCTGATTGGTGCACGTGTTTTCTTGTTCTGTAGGGCTGGGTGCCAACTTTTATTTAATCTGAATGTTTCTATTGAAATTGTTGGTATGTTTATAGATCTCGATCGCTTCACGTGTATAGTAATGAGCAGTGGAGGAGAGGATGTTCCCTTCTGCTTATAGAGCACACAGTGCTACCGCCGATTTTTCCGATACAATGCAAATGGGTCTCTGGGATCTTTGGCTGTGCAAAGGAAACTGCGTATTTGTTTGGTCGGTTTGAAAATTCTGTCTATGTTGTGGGTCTTGAGCACCTTGGAAATTCGGTCAGTGATGTGTTTAAGGAAGGGGAGATAAACACTCCTTTGTTTTTGGGATTGTTGCTGTGTTTGTGTTTTAGGCTGTAAGACTCTTCTTAATTCGTTTTTTGAGTACCCATTAGCATGAAGGGCTGTAGTTCCTGGTTGCTCTGTCCACTAGTGTGATAGCGATTAGTGTGTGTCCCAAAGTAGCACTGCTATCACAGCTCTCTTTCTCCATTGTGAATTTACGCTGTTAATGCAGCGAAGGAGAGGTGCTCCATACAATGAAGGTATCGTCCACATATCAGTACCAGCACTTTGGTTTCTGGGGAGCAGAAGCAAGAGCTTTGGCTTCTAAAACTTCCATATAGAAATTAGCTATTACAGGGCTCAGTGGACTACCCATAGCTGTTCATAAAATTCACCCTGCCATTGAAAGTATGTGGTCGTTAAAACTTGATAACCAGTGCCAAAATATTATCCAGAAAAATATTTTTCAGCGTTCCATTGTTTCTTTAACGATGCCATGGTAAATAAGGAGACCATGTTGAAACTTACAACTTGATCCCCGAGTTTGCAGTTTCTGTATAAAATGAGATGAGTCCCTAATGTGTGTATCTGAATTTTCAACATGTGGTTTTAACAGGCTGGCTAAGTATGTATCTAGAGCTTGAGTGCGTGACGTGGGGGCAGAACCTCCCACGGTATACAAACCAGCTGCTCCACACAACATACCAGTCTATTGAGAGGCCACGGAGATGTATATGCCATTGAAGATGCTTGCCATCTGGGGAACAAGGGAAGAAGCCCTGTGGACCACAGCTTACAAGCTCGGTTTTGTTTTCTATAAGTGATTCTAGCACTGGCCGTGAAAGCCTGCGAATTTTAAAGTTTAATATTGTTCGATAATTATTAAGAATGGAGAAAGGTCCATTCATATATAAAGATGTACACACAACTATGTAAATTTTGATATTGAATATCAGCGAAAGTAATCATATTTTTTAAAACTAAAAATATATATCTAATATTTTCAAAAATTCTGTGGAATAAAAAAGTGTAATCCCTTCAGCGATATAGACGTGATATGATGTTCTGTGCAGAATTGTTAAATAACCCATTTTACCAACGGATATCATCAGGGGAGTAGGATGTGCTTTTATACATGACCATGAGAGTTTTAGATTTCGACTTTTACCGCAGTGCTCGATTTTTACAGCTGAGCTTTTTAGTGTTTTCCAGGCTCTTTTATATATTCAGCGGCAAGGTTCTACTGAGTGGGTTGTGTACTCTGATTCTTTGAGTGTTCTGCAGAGCCTTAAGTCGCTGTACAGTCCTCAATCCCTCGGCAGTGTGTCCAGGATTGTCTCCACTCGCTCGCCGATTCTGGGTTCCGCGTTACTTTTGTGTGGGTTCCTGGCCACGTTGGCCTGCACGGCAACAAGGCTGCCGTTTCAGCCCGGAGGTGTTTTAACTCTTCTGTGACCTCTGCGGACTTATGCCCCTTTTTACTTCGTTTAATTCTTTTGCGTTGGAGTGCTGCCTGGGCCGAGCTACAGGGCAACAAACTTCGGGAGGTGAAGTCCCTCCCTGTCGGCTGGCGCGAGTGCCGTCGCGAAGAAGTAATTTTAACTAGACTACGTATCGGGCACTGTCGTTTTAGTCACACTCATTTATTGTCTTCGGGCCCTGCTCATTGTCAGGAGCCGTTGACTGTAAGGCATGTTTTAATCGAGTGTCAGCTTTTATCAGATTACCAGCTGATATTTCACAGGTACTGGCAGACGAACTCATTGCTGTGGAACGCGTTTAGTCGGTATGAGCCACCGTGTGTGACTTTAACGTTTTACGTTCCGTGTCCTGGCTACTTAGTGGCATTGGTTCTTTTGGCGGCTCGACAGGAACCCTTTTATCGCTTTTTATTTTTACGTTCCTCAGTAGCTGACGCTGTTTTAGCCACATTTTATTGTGTTTTAAGATTTTAGTTTGTGAACCCTTTTATCGCTTTTTATTTTTACGTTCCGCAGTAACTGACACTGTTTTAGCCACATTTTATTGTGCTGACTTAATTCACAGTTTTTTTATTACCCCCCCCCCCTTTTTAGGCGCTAATAACCATTGCAGTTGTGTGCCCTAAAGCTTCACTACTACTAGATAACTCCATTAAATAATATGAACATATGGTGATAGGAATGACTGCCTATCAAACCAAGGACCACAGGATCAAATCCAGTCAAAATGTATAGTCTGCATTCAAGAAAAACTGTCATAAAGGATGGGGATTTTTTTTTTTTTTTTGGTAGTGTTTAACGCCCGCTTTAACTACTAATGGCACCGCAGGTGGAAGGATGGGGAGGGCCTAACTAAAGCAATTGGTGTGATGGCATTGTTGGGTGCTGACAGGTTTCAATTGAATGCAGATACACATGTTTTGTTTTGCCACATATATTTTATTTATATACATATAGGGTGTTAATGAACTATACCGAAATATCTTCACAGAATATGTAGATTACTTAAATAAGTAATTTGAGATAGGAGACTTATGGCCTGTTTATTGACATTTCCAAGTAACGGTTATAAGTTTCTCAAGTGCCAGTATGCCCGTATCATGACACTTTGTCTGAAATGAAAAAAAATAATAATAATAAAAAACATTTACTCTATGATAGGAATCAAACTCATGACCTTTGGGATAGCAGCTTCCCTCGTTACGCATTAAGCCACCAAAGCAGTTGAAAAAATGCCTCCAGAGGAGGTTTCATAACTCAAGAACGTAGTTATTGAATGTTCAGTGTCGCACTGTCCGGTGATTGGTTTGAGGTTTTACAGATTTTTGAGACATTAAATCTTGAGAACGCTAGTAAGAAACTGCTAAAAATCGATATTTCTATACTCGGACAGCAGTTTTAAAGCCATTCTAAGCCATTTTTTCAACCTGCTTTGCAATAAACACCTACTTATCATCACCTGATATCCACACGTTTAACGTTTCCGGGGACCATGCATCATCGCTGATCTCTCTCTTGTCGCCCTCTGTGGTGTAATGGTTACCATGCTGACTTCATATACCCAAGGTTGCTGGTTCAAACCCGGCGGAGGATGATGGATTTTTCGGGTGTAAAAATCCTTAGCATGGCTTCCTTTGGAAGAGTAGTAAAGCCGTTGGTCCTGTGTCGTAGATTTATGGCACGTAAAAGAACCTCAAGCCTGATAGGCCTCTGAGCAAAATTAAGCGGTCTTTCACGCCCAATTTAGAATGGGACGCTGAGAACCAGAGTAGTTAAAGAGTGTCCACAAATAACACGTCATTTGCGTTTCCATTTATCACCGATCTCAAATTACTTATATCAGTCATGTGCACAATCTTGCAAATAATTTACACACACACACATAAAAGCTTCACTCATTACTATTACACAGCAGCTGTCATGTATTGGAAGGCTGTTGGTATAGTTAGCAGTTGGTGCCCCAAAGGAGCAAAATATTTTTTATTTCAACACCTCACCTCCTTGGAGGGTTAACAAAAATCAGACAGTTGATGCTAAAATGTTGTTCAATTTGTCTGGTTTGATGTAAAATGACTCATAAATATCATTTAACTCAAAAAAGATTATTTTGAAGGCTGTGATGTAATTATACTGCAGAAATAAGATACATGACAATAACTCTGTACATTATATCTGGGATCACTTCAAGTTTCAATGACTATTTCTGTTTTCCTCTGAGAATTTGGTACCTTTTGAAAGCAAACCCTAAAATTAACAAACTTAGTTTATTGAGGCAATTCCTTTGGGAAACTTGGTTAAATATGGTTTTATATCTTCAGTCCTTCTAGTTGTATTTTTTTTTTTTTTTTTTTCATGATTGCTATAATAAGAGGAAGTGCATCCTTATTCTTATTATTACATTACAAGTGGAGGTTCTTCTCCTCTGTCACACAGTACACAAACTTGTATCTCTTCCTTACATTTGCTATGTGATAGTGTTTCTCATTAACTGCTTTAAGTACACAAATTAATAATAGTAATGTATAGTCTTATTTCTTTGCACTACTCTGAAGTAAATACTGCACAGTAAGATGGCTTGACATTTTCAACAAAGTTACTTTGGAATGAAAATATTGTCCTGATCATAGGTGTTTCATAAAGACTGTTTATATTACAGTTAAAAACTAAACGTAAATTTTGAGTCTGAAATGTTTAATGGTTCATTGTAAAGATACATATTTATCAAAACATTTAAAGCAGAGCTACCAAATTTTTCATCCAGCACTTCTTTGCATTCTAATGGGCAGGACAACATTTGCGGTTAATAGAATATGGGCTAATTTCACCAACCAATGTTAACATCTTGTTTACTAATGCTTTATATATAGTACTTTAATGTCTTTAAACCTGGCAGATCAATGATGAATGAAAAGGGTAATATGCTCAAATGAGCCCATTAGATTTACTTGACATTTTGTCTTCTAGATATGGGAAAACTCCAGAATGTGATACAGACAGACATGCTCTCACCTCTATACAGAGACCCTGTTGATGCCAAACAGTTTTCAAGCACATATCCCAGACAAATACACAACTGTCACGATTGTTTGAGGTCAACTGAAAAATCCTAGATGCTAAAGAAGTAATGTTTCAGCATTTGAAGAGCAGTTAATTAAACAACTGCTTACTAAATACTGAATGCAAGGGGCTTAAAGGAGAAGGAATTTTATGCTAAATAAAACACAGTTCAAAACCATGATCACTACATTGAAGCTAACATGGAGGAAAGTGTGTTATCACTGATTAAGGATCAAGAAGAATGCTGTTCATTTCTGGAATTATCACTTGCAGTATTTCCTTTACAATTTGTACCACATGCACCTTCTTTTGCAGGTTTTCAAATTCATATTGAAAACTAAAAATAGATACATCATTGATAGCTTGTCCTAACTGGCCAGATATCTTGTGTAACAAGTGAGTGCTACAAACTCACGAATTTGTCCCCAACAGTAATTCTGCCAGTCTTACTTTTGTGACTCAGATAGATTCCAAACCTCATCTTGCCATGGAACTCGGCAGCTATTGTGTGCAGTGGCTCACGAGTTCTCTCTGCTGTATCTTGGTCGATGCACACCATCTGACATCTAGTGCAAGGCCCCTCACACTGAAACACAACAAGCTTGTAAACATTAACAGAAACAGTCTTATTACTTAGTTGTAAGTGCGACTGAAATAAGGGAATACACTCTGCTAAATTGACAGTCAAGTGTTTTATAATGTAGTTGCTATGTGATTGAAATCCGTTTCTTTGCATGGCCAGGAGTTAACAAGTTCCCATATGAGAAAAGTTTTAAGTGTTTTGAAACTGAAACCAATAACAAGGAATATCTCAAAAATAGCCAACTCCAAGAAAAAATGTATATAACATAAATTGTGTGTTTTAAGTAGATCTACACTTTTTTGTATAGTAAGGTTTTGTTTATTTCTTAAGTTTGCCAGTTATGCAAAATTCATCCAGAATAAAGAGGTCTTCAGAGGCTATTCCCAAAAAATTCAAGATATATACTTTATTTGTCATGTAAATATTTTAAATATAAGAGATTTTAATCAAAATCGTTAAAGAGTCATTTTTGACAAAATTAAAATTTTTGAAAATTTTTCCATGTAAAGGATAGTTGTGGGTGGGAGGGTTTTCTTGAAAATCTTTGTGTCGCATCCTTGGAAGATACTAAACACAGAGATTTTTCTAAAAATGCTTTTTTTTATTCAAAACTGTATTTCTGGTGAAATCTCAGTATCAAATTTTTGGGTGCAATGCAATACCTTCTCTGTGCATTATAACAAAGTCAAAATACATAATCAAAAATGTTAAATAGTGAGTGAAATCATTAAGATTGCCAATTTGGGTGCAATAGTAAAAAGAAAGATTTCATCTCTGCATCATTATCTACCTCAAAGTGTGCATCTCCAATCTCAACATGTGTCCAGTCGTTTTCTTCAAATGCAGACGCGCCCTGCACGACCAGGTTACTCCTGAAGCGTTTCATCAGACCATCCTGCAACAGACAGCAACTGTTATACTCTGGCCCAGCTGTGCCAATGTCACTTGTCACACTTTACGCTAGTCATACCTTGTTGCATGCACTGTCATCTTGTATCTTGCTGGCTAACCACTGGATGCTGGCATTGTTTAGCAGCAGGAACTGGGCTTGGTTTGATAATGACAGTTCTGCTTTTGCTTCTCCTGCAACACATAAGGCTTAGCAGCTAACCTTAGTTGACAAACACAATAGTTAAGTGTATCTGTATTATTGTAGCACTTAACTTCTCTGTTATAGCTGACACATTGCATGTCAAGTATACCATATTATAGTTATTGATAACATTCATTTGGTATGCGAACTGCACCATTTTATCTTTATATATTGTATTTATAATAACTTTATATTATTGTTATTCACAATAATTATTGTAATTGTACTTAGCCACTTATCACTGTTGACATGAAGTGTATCATTTTTATTTACAACTATGTAATTGTATTTAACTTATCACCTTAACATCCACATTGTATGTGAAGTTTATCATATTAATTTATTATTATTGTTTATGATAAATATCTGGATAAGCTGGAATATCCCATTTCATACAAACTGTACAATTTGTTGACATTGTCTATTGCTTTGTGAAGCTTAATGACAATAAAATATTTGTATTTATTTATTATTTATTTTGGTGTTGTGTTTCAAAAACTGGAACCGCTTTCTCTCTGCGCATATCACATTCCTAAACTCTAAAGCCTATCCTTGCTATAAAGCTCTTCAAACTTAAAGTTATGCCAGCCACCCTATCTAACCTCAAGAAGCTAGAGAACATCAAAATGAGATTCTTAAAAAGAGTTCTCTCAATCTCAAAATTTACGAGAAAAAGCAACGTCTAAAAATAGTGCAGGAGCCCTTCTTCATTAAAGACATAAGACATACCTTCGGATTATCAGAAACACAAACATATAAACTCATTCTTAAAGAGAGGCTGAGGAGATACCGGAAGAAATAATGAAGACAAAATGTGGAAGAGACTGCCACCTGTATACATGAGTTTCATGGGAGGATCTGCCCGAACCCAAGCAGGAATATGTTGCAACAAATCATGCCCTAAGTATCATCTAATCAAGTGTGAAACCAGACTTCAATTGATAATTAAACACTGGTACAAAAAAAATATTAAAAATTAAATTGTACACATTGTGTTTAATAAATGCACACAAAATATTAGCAGCTTAAATTAACTGGAAGTATGTGAAATGAAAATGTTGTCATTGCGTGTGTCAGGTGTTAATGCCATGACAAGCTGTCCTCTCTGTGACTGTGCACAGCTTGTCATGTCGCAGTAAGTTCAAAATGTCTCAACCAGCGAACGTTCTCATATGTGCAATAATTAATCAATTATTTTTGAGAACAAAAATATATGTGTGACAAATGAAATTGCTGAAGAGCAAACTAAACTGGCAGAGAGCTTAGTTTAGTTAATAGAGGGACATCTGTTTGGAGGGGTTGTCTCGAAGTGTTGTAAGAATTTTGAGATAAGCTAGTGAGGAATCAACATTTAAATGTTTGCTTCTTCAAGAGACAGTATTCTAAACTTGCAATCGTTTAGCTTTGTTCTCCCAGATTTAATAACATGCTCAAACATTCATGGTGTGTGTAATTATAAATCGGAGAGACCACCAGAGTTCTTAATGCCAAAACAATTTTGTCTAGATATGAAAAATCAATAGTGTAAAAAGGAGAATGCAACGTGAATGTTTTGGTTCTGTATTTGTGGTGTAAAGGTAACATGTGTTTCAATCATGCAGTCAAATGCTCTCACTTGTGCTATAAATACATAAAGTAATCAGCAGGTCACTAATATCCTAACCGTGAAAATAAGTGCTTGTAAAAATTGAGACCCTGACTCATGTCGGATAGTTGTGTTTCTCCACTCCTCAACATTCTAGTGTTTCTACCTCTTGCGAAGTTTCAGGTTAACTTGTCATTGTTACGTGACTCAAAACATTGCACAGCAGATCAGGAATACCATGCAGACAGAGGAAGAAAGAGAAACAGGAAAAGTACGTTAACAAGGAAATGAGAGGAATAACAACAATAAATGAGGAAGAAGAAATAAAAAATGATAAGGAAAGAACACTATGAAGGAGGAGGAGGAGTAGGAATAGCACTAAAATTAAGATCAGTTCTATTGTTTAACTGCTGTGGTGAAAGATCACTTAGTTCTATCAGGCTTGAGGTTCTTTTATGTGCCATAAATCTACGACACTTTTACTAAGCATTTTTATGCCTGGTATAATCCATCACCCTCTGCTGGGTTCAAACCCATGACTTCAGCAACCAGAGGAGCATGTTATCCCTAAACTATGGAGGGATGACTGGATTAATAGGAGAAGGAGGACCATAAGAAGCAAATAAAGAGAGGTGAAAATGAAGAGGAGGATTAAAATAATGGAGGAGATTAAGAAGAGGATAGGAGGAAGAACAGCAGAAGGAAAGAACAAGAAAAGATGATGAAAAAGAGAAATATTATGGAGGAGAAGATGGAGAATGACTATAATAAGAAATAAAGGGGGCAGAAAAGAATAAAATGAAAAAAAAGCTGAAGGAATAGATCAAGAAGAGGAATAATATGAAGAGGAAAGGAGGATGAATAGCAGGATAACAACAAGAAAATAAAGACGACCATAAGAAGAACAAGAAAATAATATTGTAACCTATGGTTTGGCGATGTGCCTATACCAGTCGATCTTACTAGTCCCTTAGAACAGACATAACAGCCCATTATGTGCCACTTCCCTGCAGTTTGGGAAATGACAGCTCCAGAAGATTCTTTTTGGCAGTTTCAAGTAGTTTCATTTTCCAGATTGTATACAGGATCTCTATAAGGAGCTGACAGTGAAGTCAAGGAAAAAGCTATGGACAGTTAAGTGCAGCTCAGTTGTATAATGTGTTGTGTTGCATTGAGTGTTAAGCTTCATTCACAATGAGATGCAAGCGCAAGGGAAGGTCATTCACAATGTAACGCAAGAAGTTGCACAGGTTTCTAGATCTGTAAATTACCTGTGAATGTCTTCCAAACGCTCCACAAGTTTCTAATTGAATAACATAACCAACAATACCATACAAGAAAATTTTCACTCAATATTTTACAAATAAATAAATTATAAAATTATGTACTAACAACTGACACTCATGGCAGTGACGTCACAATAATTGTTCATTCAAAATTATTGAAAATAGCACAAGCACAGAGTGTTCAGAAACTAATAAAACTACACATTTAATGAACTTAAGGAGACTGTCATAACCTCTTGAGGGAAATTAGGATGGCACGGCCAAATAGACGAGCATGCAGTGCAATCATTTGTTATTGAATTCATAAGCAATGCTTAGTGAAAAGAAGCAGAATTCTTCCTCTTTGCATGCAACGCAAGGATAAAGTTTGGGGTTTGCACGCTCTTACGTTGCATTGCATTGCATGTTTCTATGTGAATGCTTACATTATATGAGTCCAAACTCTTATGCTTACGTTGCATCTGCACTTGCATTTCATTGTGAATGTAGCATTAAGTGCGTTTACCAGTAACTGGTCTTTTTATTTGTCACAATTGGAGCAGAACAACAATCGAAGGAAGGAAGGAGATTGAGGAGGTGGTCTCTGAGCCATACCTAAAGATGTATGTTTGTGTTTTTTGATAACTCTTGTGTCAGTATCCCACTGGCGTATCAGCCGCAGCCCATGCCACCCTAGAGCCTCACTCAGCCAGCGAGCCACTTGACGACCACAGTCCCAACCTTGTACTCTATCACCACAGACCTTGCTCTGACACAGAGATACACTCATCTTCTGGCTGTGTTCGTCTGGCGTAGCAAGAGGAACTGCTATCTGCTGCATTTCTGTTGGCAACCAAATATTCTATCACAAACTAGCTAACCTCTATAATCACAAACACAATTTTTCTGAAAAAAATCACATGACTTTCTCTACTTATTCTACAAACTATTTGTATAAAAGATTACTCTTTCATCTACATTATGCTAATTGAGATAAACATTACCAAAGCAGTCTTAATACTTGCTTCCTTGTAAGCAGAAGGGAAATACACTAGGCTAAAATGATAATCAAATTTTTTAAAAACTGGTTACTATGTGATACAATTGAGAGAGGTGAAATGAGTGACCACTTCCCATTTGGTAAAAGCTTTAGTATTTTAAAACTGAAACTAATAACAAGGAATATCTTGGAAATGGTTAACTCTAAAAATAAATCTGATGTGTTCCACTCATATGACTTTCTCTAGCTATTCTGCAACAAATTGTTACAAAAAGTTATTCTATTATGTATTTCATGCTAATTGAGATAGACATTAGCACAAATGGTCATATTACTTCGTTCCTTGTAAGTAGAAGAGAAATAGTCTTGATACTAACATTTCATCAGAAATATGCCTGAATCCAAAGAAAGCTTTACATGCAGTATACTTCAAAAACGAAAAGTCAGTTAAAATCCCCCTAGCCCCAATTACCCTTTTATGGAACATTTTTAAAAAAATTTGATTTTCTCAAAAATGGCTGTTAAAGATTTTGATTAAACTAATTCTGCTTATGTATATCTTGATTAGCATGATTTAGCTAGCAGATTAATCTTTTGAATAAAAGGTTTGTTTGCAGAGCAGCTAGAGAAAGGCATGTGATTGGAATGCATCAGATTTTTATTTTATGAAATAAGCCATTTTCAAGTAATCGGCTAATAATGATTTGAAGTGTTCAATACTAGTCATTGTTTCAAAGTCCTGTTAATATCCATTTGTTTCTTGCAATTACATAGAAAGATTATGGAATAATATTGTTAATATGTTCAAAATAGGGTGTTAAATTATAAGGTAACCCTTATTGAGGCCCCTCTCCACTGCACGAAGATCCGAGAGTCCCCAGCAAAGGTGCACTAAAATGTTGACAGAAATGCTTGTGATGTTATGTAGATTTCTGCTGCTTTAACTTGTTATACTGCCTGTTTGGGAGCAGAGGTCAGCATTTATTTAAGGTAAGGGCTCCAGTGTGTCTTTGCTGGCAACTCTCGGATCTCGTGCACAGAGGAGAGAGGCCATGACAGGGGTTACCTTATAATTTAACAATCCTATATTTCACTATCGCTATTCTCTTTGTATCTATAACAAAATATGTAACATGACTATTTCTGTAAACATTTATCTGAATTAGAAAAGTAAGCTTTATAACAATATTTATTATACCCATTCATAAATGATAAGAGGGTAGAGACAGATGTGTCATCAGTCACTGACTGGTTTGAAATGCTCAATTTTATTGTCTTTACTATGTACCAGGTACATTGTAGGTGGAAAAGGTGTGTATTCCACCCAAAAATCTGATGTAGAGATTTCATCAAAATACATCTTTTGAGATCCCCTGAATAAATAAAAAACATTTTTTAGGAATAAGTCTGCCTGTACATGTGTATGAAGAGCATAACTCAAAAACAAAAAGCCTGTTAAAAACCAAACTAGGCATTTAAGTTCAGCATCTGTCAAGGATGGCACGCAAAGATTTTCAAGAAAATCCTTCCCACCTCAAACTACCCTTTACATGGGAACTTTATTAAACATTTTGATTTTCTCACAAATGGTTCTAGTGATTTTGATTTAAATACCATATGTTTCATATATTTTCATACCAAATAAAAAGTATACCTTGAAATTTCTGGAAATAGCCTCTCAAGCCATCTTCGTTCTGGATGACTTTTACGTAACTGGTAATCCGTAAAAGATAGCGCAAAAACTTACCACACAAAAAATGCAGATCTTATTTAAACACAATTTTGTATGTACATTTTTGTGGAGTTAACCGTTTCTGTGATATTTCTCTTTATTGGTTTCAATTTTGCAATACTTGATATTTTCTCAAATAGGAATCATTATTCATTTTTCTTTCTCCTGGTCAAGCAAAGAGGACAACATTTCAAATCATCACAAATTTTGACTATTGCTGTAGCTTAATGAATTTCCTTATTCCACTTGTACAAGGAAATAATACGTAATATCACCATTTCTATTGATGTTTATCTGGAAAAGTATGAAGTAGATAGAAGGATAACGTGTTGCAGAATAGGTGGAGAAAGTGGTGTGAATGTAGTACATCAGATTTTTCTAAAATAGCTATTGTTATTCAGTTGTTTCTTGTGAGTGATTTCAAGGCCAACATGTGACTATGAATCGGGCTCCCTCGTCTCTGTGATGTAGCTATTTCTGGAACAGCTGTAAAGAAGTAAATGGCAGATAAAGGCACGTAAATGGCAGATAAAGGCACTTACCTGGAAAGTCTAAAGTCAGTAAGCCTTTGTTGAGGTCGAGACCTGGACGAATGAGACAGAGTTTGATTTCTTGTTTCTGTGTGAGACTGACGCCAGCAGGTGTCACTATCATCCATTCTCTGTCATACAGGAAGCCTCTTGGACCAATGAGCCAGTCCTCCACTGACACTGCAGCACAAGACTTCACTGGATACACAAACATGTGCATCAGCGAACCAACACCTTCACTTTGTAACAGACATTCTGATGAACAATCCTCAAACTCTTCATTCTCGTCATGTTGCAGGTGACGGCCGTTGTCAGTAACTGTACATGTCTTGGTCTGATTGGTCTCCTCAGCCGAGTTTGAGGCAATGTTGAACTTTATCCTATATTCCTGTTGAAAACTGCTCCACCACTCAGGCAGTTTAAATACTGGGGTGCCTTGCACAAAACACTCTGTCAGCATGTGTATCAGCTTGTCAGCATCGCTTCTTGTCGTCATGTACCCAAACGACACCCTCACAGATCCGGTGGGCTGCCCATTGATGAGATCTCGCTCGTCACCACACACGTGTCCTGCCTGCAACATAAAGCACTGTCAGCATAGCTTCTTGTGGTCATGTAGCCAAACGACACCCTCACAGATCCGGTGGGCTACCTATTGATGAGATCTCGCTCATCACCACACATGTGTCCTGCCTGCAACATAAAACACTGTCAGCATAGCTTCTTGTGGTCATGTACCCAAACGACACCCTCACAGATCCGGTGGGCTGCCCATTGATGAGATCTCGCTCGTCACCACACACGTGTCCTGCCTGCAACATAAAACACTGTCAGCATAGCTTCTTGTGGTCATGTAGCCAAACGACACCCTCACAGATCCGGTGGGCTACCTATTGATGAGATCTCGCTCATCACCACACATGTGTCCTGCCTGCAACATAAAACACTGTCAGCATAGCTTCTTGTGGTCATGTACCCAAACGACACCCTCACAGATCCGGTGGGCTGCCTATTGATGAGGTCTCGCTCGTCACCACACACGTGTCCTGCCTGCAACATAAAACACTGTCAGCATCGCTTCTTGTCGTCATGTACCCAAACGACACCCTCACAGATCCGGTGGGCTGCCTATTGATGAGGTCTCGCTCGTCACCACACACGTGTCCTGCCTGCAACATAAAACACTGTCAGCATCGCTTCTTGTGGTCATGTACCCAAACGACACCCTCACAGATCCGGTGGGCTGCCTATTGATGAGGTCTCGCTCGTCACCACACACGTGTCCTGCCTGCAACATAAAACACTGTCAGCATCGCTTCTTGTGGTCATGTACCCAAACGACACCCTCACAGATCCGGTGGGCTGCCTATTGATGAGGTCTCGCTCGTCACCACACACGTGTCCTGCCTGCAACATAAAACACTGTCAGCATCGCTTCTTGTGGTCATGTACCCAAACGACACCCTCACAGATCCGGTGGGCTGCCTATTGATGAGGTCTCGCTCGTCACCACACACGTGTCCTGCCTGCAACATAAAACACTGTCAGCATCGCTTCTTGTGGTCATGTACCCAAACGACACCCTCACAGATCCGGTGGGCTGCCTATTGATGAGGTCTCGCTCGTCACCACACACGTGTCCTGCCTGCAACATAAAACACTGTCAGCATCGCTTCTTGTGGTCATGTACCCAAACGACACCCTCACAGATCCGGTGGCCTACCTATTGATGAGGTCTCGCTCGTCACCACACATGTGTCCTGCCTGCAACATAAAGCACTGTCAGCATCGCTTCTTGTCGTCATGTACCCAAACGACACCCTCACAGATCCGGTGGGCTGCCTATTGATGAGGTCTCGCTCGTCACCACACACATGTCCTGCCTGCAACATAAAACACTGTCAGCATAGCTTCTTGTGGTCATGTAGCCAAACGACACCCTCACAGATCCGGTGGGCTGCCCATTGATGAGATCTCGCTCGTCACCACACACGTGTCCTGCCTGCAACATAAAACACTGTCAGCATAGCTTCTTGTGGTCATGTAGCCAAACGACACCCTCACAGATCCGGTGGGCTACCTATTGATGAGGTCTCGCTCGTCACCACACACGTGTCCTGCCTGCAACATAAAGCACTGTCAGCATCGCTTCTTGTGGTCATGTACCCAAACGACACCCTCACAGATCCGGTGGGCTGCCTATTGATGAGGTCTCGCTCGTCACCACACATGTGTCCTGCCTGCAACATAAAACACTGTCAGCATCGCTTCTTGTGGTCATGTACCCAAACGACACCCTCACAGATCCGGTGGGCTGCCTATTGATGAGGTCTCGCTCGTCACCACACATGTGTCCTGCCTGCAACATAAAACACTGTCAGCATCGCTTCTTGTGGTCATGTACCCAAACGACACCCTCACAGATCCGGTGGGCTGCCTATTGATGAGGTCTCGCTCGTCACCACACATGTGTCCTGCCTGCAACATAAAACACTGTCAGCATCGCTTCTTGTGGTCATGTACCCAAACGACACCCTCACAGATCCGGTGGGCTGCCTATTGATGAGGTCTCGCTCGTCACCACACACATGTCCTGCCTGCAACATAAAGCACTGTCAGCATCGCTTCTTGTCGTCATGTACCCAAACGACACCCTCACAGATCCGGTGGGCTGCCTATTGATGAGGTCTCGCTCGTCACCACACACGTGTCCTGCCTGCAACATAAAGCACTGTCAGCATCGCTTCTTGTCGTCATGTACCCAAACGACACCCTCACAGATCCGGTGGGCTGCCTATTGATGAGGTCTCGCTTGTCACCACACACGTGTCCTGCCTGCAACATAAAACACTGTCAGCATCGCTTCTTGTGGTCATGTACCCAAACGACACCCTCACAGATCCGGTGGGCTACCTATTGATGAGGTCTCGCTCGTCACCACACATGTGTCCTGCCTGCAACATAAAACACTGTCAGCATCGCTTCTTGTGGTCATGTACCCAAACGACACCCTCACAGATCCGGTGGGCTACCTATTGATGAGATCTCGCTCGTCACCACACGTGTCCTGCCTGCAACATAAAACACTGTCAGCATCGCTTCTTGTCGTCATGTACCCAAACGACACCCTCACAGATCCGGTGGGCTGCCCATTGATGAGATCTCACTCATCACCACACAAGTGTCCTGCCTGCAACATAAAACACTGTCAGCATCGCTTCTTGTGGTCATGTAGCCAAACGACACCCTCACAGATCCGGTGGGCTGCCTATTGATGAGGTCTCGCTCGTCACCACACACGTGTCCTGCCTGCAACATAAAACACTGTCAGCATAGCTTCTTGTGGTCATGTACCCAAACGACACCCTCACAGATCCGGTGGGCTGCCTATTGATGAGGTCTCGCTCGTCACCACACACATGTCCTGCCTGCAACATAAAACACTGTCAGCATCGCTTCTTGTGGTCATGTAGCCAAACGACACCCTCACAGATCCGGTGGGCTACCTATTGATGAGGTCTCGCTCGTCACCACACACGTGTCCTGCCTGCAACATAAAACACTGTCAGCATCGCTTCTTGTGGTCATGTAGCCAAACGACACCCTCACAGATCCGGTGGGCTGCCTATTGATGAGGTCTCGCTCGTCACCACACACGTGTCCTGCCTGCAACATAAAACACTGTCAGCATAGCTTCTTGTGGTCATGTAGCCAAACGACACCCTCACAGATCCGGTGGGCTACCTATTGATGAGATCTCGCTCGTCACCACACACGTGTCCTGCCTGCAACATAAAACACTGTCAGCATCGCTTCTTGTGGTCATGTAGCCAAACGACACCCTCACAGATCCGGTGGGCTGCCTATTGATGAGGTCTCGCTCGTCACCACACACGTGTCCTGCCTGCAACATAAAACACTGTCAGCATCGCTTCTTGTCGTCATGTACCCAAACGACACCCTCACAGATCCGGTGGGCTGCCTATTGATGAGGTCTCGCTCGTCACCACACACATGTCCTGCCTGCAACATAAAGCACTGTCAGCATCGCTTCTTGTGGTCATGTACCCAAACAACACCCTTACAGATCCGGTGGGCTACCTATTGATGAGGTCTCGCTCGTCACCACACACATGTGTCCAGTAAAGCCCAGATTCACAGTTTTGAAAGAGCAAGGTAAAGCTACACTGAAGTTTTACAGCATATAGTTCAAAAGCAAAGCCGACCTTATCTGTAGCTGTACTGAACTGCAGTTTAAGCTAAGGAATCTGAAGAAGACAGCATTAGTAATGTGCACAACAGAAGAATATCTAAAACTTTTAATATGCAATAATGAAATGACCAAGAACTCTACGAGTGAAAAGTTGACAATGATGGTACCAAAAATTATTCATAAAAACAATAAAAGTATAATCAAATAAAACCAACTTTATTATTCATGCTGTCACTGTATACTTTATTGCACTCATTCTCGCCACACCTACTGGGTGATTCAAAAACATCCGAATCAGCTGCACATTGTTTTGCATGACTGCGACCTGGTAGCTTGTTGCCATTATCATTGAAAGACATAGATCAAAACTATGCAACATTTTTAAAACTTAAAGGCTTTACTTACCAATGTTATTAAAGGAGTTGCTAAAACTGACCACCGCCGATGTCATACGTTTTTTGTCGCCTCTTTAGGAAACTATCCATCACTCACTGTTGAGGATTGCTGGCAATTTTCTGGCAGATATTTTGTTTTAATTCTTCCAGAGTGTGTGGATTTGTCTTGTAAAATTTATGCTTTAAGATGCCCCAGAGATAGAAATCGCAGGGGTTAGGTCAGGTGACTGAGGGGGCCACAAATTTCTACTAATAATTCTTCCTGAAACACACTTTCAATTGTTCTCATCAAAATATTGGCTGTATGAACTGTTGCAAGGTTTTGTTGGAAAAAGGCAAAATCATGCTCTTTGTTTGTTAATTCTCCAAAAAAAAAAGGGGTAAAATTGTATTTAGTATGTATGAACAACTGTTGGCTTGAAAAAAATTGGGTCTATAACTCTTCCTCTGCTAATGGATCACCATACACCAATTTTTATCATCGTGGAGGGGTATTTCATGAACAAGATTAGGTTTTTCATAGCTCCAATAATGATTATTTTGTGTACAAACATATCCATGAAGGTGGAACAAGCCTCGTCCATGAAAAATATTAAATGTGAGTCAATTTCACCATTGTATACACTATTGAGAGTCCACTCACAAAATGTGGTAACACATACGAATCATAAATATATACACGCTGTGCAATAGAAAACAAATTCTCAACAATAATACACTTTGTGACTGACAGAATAATAAAGCACTCTGGTAGTAACTCAACCACATGATATCACCGTCAGCTCAATACTGCACTTTCAGAGCAGAGAAAAACAAGTCAGCACCGTGACCTTGTGTAAAGCATGTTGCTGTGTGCGCAGTGGAAAAACACTGCAGCAGTTTGGATGTATTTGGATCACACTGTATAATTCAGTAACACAACATTTTGTCTACAAACCTTCAGGTTATATACAGTTGGATATTTTTCCAGAATCTCTAAAGTTGTCACACTATTCTGATCCCCTGTTCCTATCGCCACAGTAACTCCTAGGAAGAGCTTGCTTCTTGAGAGGTACATTTTGATGATTAAACTATAAACACTTATTTTAGGAACTATAAACAAACAATGCACAGGTGTAAGTATAAAAAACTTCACCTTTCCACTGAGTTACTCAGCAAAGTCAATTCTGACTGTCAAGTTTGCCAATTTTAAGCACTACTGAGATCCCTGAACAGCACTTACATATATGTATAAAGATATTGTAATACTTTATTACTTGCTCTACATGTACCATGGGAAGGTACTGTATTGCACCCAAAATTTGATAACGAGATTTCAAAAGAAATATATGTTTTGAGACACCTTGAATGCAAAAAAAGGCATTTTAGAAAAATGTCCGTGTGTGCGTGCATGCATGGGTGCATGTGTGTTTGCATGTAGCGCGGGGGGGGGGCTGCATAACTCAAAAATAAAAAGTGAGTTAAATACCAAACTTGGTATTTAAGTTGAGTATCTTCCAAACATGCAACATGAAGATTTTCAAGAAAATCTCTCCACCCAAACTGCCCTTTCATGGAACATTTTTTGCAAATTTTGATTTTTTTCAAAAATAGCTCTTAACAATTCTGATTAAAATACCTTATGTATAAGATATTTTTATGACAAACAAAATGTATATTTTGAATTTTCTGGGAATAGCCTCTTCACTCTGGATGACTTTTCTATAGCTAGCAAACCTAAAGAAATACACAAAAACTTACTACACAAGATATGTAGATCTCATTAAAACACACAATTTATGTCATATACACTTTTTTTTGTAGAGTTAACTGTTTTCCATATTTTCTGGATTATTGGGTTCAATTAAGCCACTTAAACTTTTCTCGAACGGGAGGACATCTTTTTCTTGTTTGTTTACTCCAGATTGGAAATTCAAATGTTTCACATAGTGACCGGCTTTTAAAGGATGCGATTCACTTTAGCCTGTGCATTTTCTTATTTCCCTTCTATTTACAAGGAAGCTAGTAATAAGACTAATGCTACATTCACAATGAAATTCAAGCGCAGATGCAATGTAAGCGCAAGAGCTTCGACTCATATTGTTTGGACACACATTATTTAATGTAAGCATTCACATAGAAAGACACAACACAATGTAAGAGTTTGCAAACTTTATCCTTGCTTTGCATGCAAGAGGAGGAATTCTGCTTCTTTTCTCTATGCATTGTCTGTGAATTCAATACAAACGATCACACTGCAAGACTTTACATGGCCTGCTGTACATGCAAGCTCTTCTATTTGACCATGCCGCGCCATCTCTAATTTCCCTCAAGAGGTTATCACAGTCTTCTTTGATTTAATGGATGTAACTATCATCTGCATCTAGATTTCTTGGTTCTCATAAATGGAAGACGCAGAGAGATAGTTCTTAGTTCAGTAAATGTGTAGCTTAATCACTTTCTGCAGTCTCTGTACTTGTACTACTTTCAATAATTGAATGAGCAAGTATTGTGACGTCACTGCCGCGAGCGTCAGTTGTTAGTATGTAATGTATTTATTTGTAAAATATTGAGTGAATTTTCTTATGGTTATTGTTGGTTATGTTAAACAGTTTGTAACTTGGAAGATATTCACATGTAACTTGCAGATCTAGAAACCTGTGACAACTTCTTACGTTGCATTGTGAATGGTGTTTCCTTGCATTTGCACTTATGTTACATTACATCTCATTGTGCTTATGTTTATCTTGATTAGCATGATGTAAATAACAGATTAATGTTTTGAATAAAAGGTTTGTTTAACGAACAGCTTTTTACCTTTCTACTTAAAAGGAACCAAAGTAATGATAATTTCTGCTATTGTTTATCTCTATTATCAAGAATTAGATAGAAGAATAAGCTTTTTAACAATAATTTAATACAGATATGTAGAGAAAGTCATGTGAATGTAATACATCAGATTTTTTTTTTTAAGAAGAGTAGAAAACAATCTTGTAATTTTGGTATGACTTTTATTTTATATGTATGTAAAACAATTATTTTATTGCAGTTTTGCAACTATAGCACATTTCCTGTGCTTTAATTAGGAATCAGAAAAAGTAAAATGAATGACTTTGATTATTTTATTTTGTAGAAGTTGCAAAGCCATGCAATGGTTATTTGTGTGAGACAGACCTGAAAGTGATGCTTGAGTTGCTCATCAGACAAACATAGATGTCTCTGACAAGCTCCTGGATTACAGAAACAGCCTGTTCGCAGCTGTATGCCATGAAGGTTTGCCATATTAAGTACCTGCAAATGTTCACCTGCTTCAATATTACTAATTTATCAACTTCTCTTAAACTTTTTCACCTACTTTAAAAGCAAGAGATTGCATTTATTTTTATCCATAAAAACATGATACATATTAACTATGACATGTCAATATTAAAATACAGGGAAAATGTATAAAAGATTAAAAATACAGAGATATAACATTCAACAAAATTTTAAAATATAAAGAAAAAAATACAAAGATGCTTAAAAAGACTACAGAATTAAATTATAAAATAAATTACAGTTGATACTACTTCATAACATAGGAATTCATCTACAGTATAAAAGCTACACTCCATTAAGAAACCTTTTTACATTTTAGGTGGGATTCCATGTTCTTTATATATTGGGGTTGTTTATTGTATAAATATAGACCAGCATATGTGAAGCTATTTTCATAGAGTTTACAAATACATTGTTCTTTACTCTAGTGTCATGTGCATGAACTTCAGCATTTGTTTTAAGTTTACTTTTGTGTACTTCATAAATAAACATGCATGGCAAAGATAACATTTTTTAAAATCCATATTTCTTAATTCTGTTTTTTGAATTTCCCCAGAAACTACATTTTGATTTCGTGTAAAATTGCACACAGCCCTTGAGTGAAGTAATCAAGGCAATGCTTTGGTGAAATTTGGCAAAAAAAAATGTGAAAATTTTCAGTTATTTTATTTGTTATACACTTGTACTTTTATGCTGCACAATTTTTACTTTCTCTACTCGCAGTATGTACATAGTGTATAGAGAAGGTATTGTATTCCACCAAAAAATTTGATACCTAGATTTCACCGGAAATACATGTTTTGAGACCCCCTAAATAAAAAAAAACAAACCATTTGTAGAAAAATATCCGTCTGTGTGTGCGCATATATGTGTGAGTCTGTGGGCAGTATAACTCAAAAACAAAAAGACCTTTAAATCCAAACTTGGTATTTAAGTTTGATATCTTCCAAGGATGCAACATCTTCCAAGAGAGATTTTCAAGAAAATCCTCCCACCCCAAACTACCCTTTACATGGAAAAAATTTCGAAAATTTTGATTTTATCAAAAATGGCTCTAACGATTTTGATTAAAATCTCTTACATTTAAGATATTTACACAAATAAAATGTATATCTTTTCTGGGAATATCCTCTGAAGACATGTTTATCATGGATAAATGTTGTGGAATTTTGCATAACTGATAAAAGGTAAGAGATAGGCAAAGACTTTCTTCACAAAAAATGTATATCTTGTTAAAATAAACAATTTATGTTATATACATTTTTTTTCGTAGAGTTGACCGTTTTTGAGATATTTCTTGTTATTGGTTTCAGCTTTGAAATACTTACACTTTTCTAATATGGGAATTTACCAACTCATGTCCATATAAACAAAGGAACTTCAGTTATATAGCAACCAGCTTTTGACTATCACTTTAACCTATGGTACTCCCTTATTTTGCTTCTACTTACAAGGAAGCAAGCAATAAGACCCTTTCTGCTAATTTTTTCTTGATTATCATTAACTAAACAGAGGAACAAGCTTTTTGACAATAATGTGTTGCGGAGATGTAGAGAAAATCATATGAATGGAACACATCAGATTTTTTTATATACATTTTTAAGTTACCAATGAAGATTTAATTGTCCTCTACCATTTACCTACTGCATTGATCTTTAAACTCATTTTTCTCAACTCCTTTTTAGTTTCTCTATCATGTACAATATACATAGTAGGTAGAGAAGCATTGTATTCCATTTAAAAATCCATACTGACATTTCACCAAAAATACTTATTAATTACAAATAATCTTTATTGTGATGTTTTCACAACAATTTTCTCTCATTGCTTTGATGCATAAACTGCACTCTCTGTGCAAGCTATGAAAAACTGAATCCCTGGTTTGTAGCTGCTGATGATGGAGATTTTGCCTAGGTGCAGCTTCCAAGGCTTTGAGTTACTGCCTGCCACTCTACAAGTTGAAGTGAACCAAACAAGAGCTATGAGCTTTCCAAAGTTAACTACTACACATGTGCTGTGACAGCAAGGAGTTGTCACTTAAGTTCAGAGTCCTCCCAACCTAAACTTCTCTTTACATGGAATATCTTTCCAAATGTTCAATTCTGTAAAAAAGACTAACAATTTTAATTAAAATGCACTAAATTAAAAATATTTACATGAGAAATAAAATGTATATGTTGAATTTTCCAGGAACAGCCTCTTCATTACATGACTTTTGTATAACTGGTAAACTGCAAGAGAGAGACAAAAAGGTTCTTAACAAGAAATGTAGATCTTGTTAAAACATAGAATGACATACATTTTTTACTTTCTCTAGCATGTATGTACATAAAATGTACATAATAGTTAGAGAAGGTATTGTATTCTATCCAGAAACTGGATACCAAAATTTCAACAGAAATACATGTTTTATAATTCCCTGGATCCAAAAGCATTTTTAGAAAATGATCTGTGTGGGTATGTGCGTGCATGTGTGCATGCATGCATATGTGTATACATTATAACTCAAAAATGAAAAGTCAGTTCAATACCAAACTTGGTATTTTAAGTTCAGTATCTTCCAAGGATTCATGAAGATCTTCTAGAAAATCTCCCATAAAAGAATACTCTTTTGTAAGAATAATTTGTTTGTAGAATAGCTAGAGAAAGTCATGTGAATGGAACACATCAGATTTTTTTTCTCAAGTGAGAAGTCATTAATTTGTACTCTCTCTATATGTACTATGTACATAGTGTATATAGAAGATATTGTATTCCACCCAAAATTACAATATGAAATTTCACAGAAAATACATGTCTTGAGATCCCTTGAATAATAATAAAAATATTTAGAAAAAGGCCTGTGTGTCTGTGAACATGATAATTAAAAAACCTAAAGTTGGTAAACTGCCAAACTTGGTATTTAAGTAAAGTATCTTCCGGGTATGTGGCACAAAGATTTTAAGGAAAATTCCCCCATCCCAAACTATCCTTTACATGGCAATATTTTAAAAAAATTTGATTTTCTCAAAAATAACTAACACTTTTGATAAAATATTAAACATATTTACTTGATAAATAACATTTATATAACAAATTTTCTGGGAATAGCCTCTGAAGATCTCTTCGTTCTGGATGGCTTTTGCACTACTGATAAACCATAAAAGATAAAGAAAAACCTTCTACACAAAAATGTAAATCTGAATAAAACACACAATTTATTCATGGAATTGAGATATTCCTTGCTATTGGTTTCAATTTTAAAATACTTAAAACATTTCATATACAGGAATTTGTCAGTTCTGGCAACACAAAGAAATATATTTTAACCACATGGCAACCATCTTTTAAATGATTTGATTATTCCTTTAGCCTTGTGTATTGCCTTACTTCCCTTTTACTTGCAAGAAAGTAACTAATAAGACCATTTTTGCTAATGTTTACCTTGATTAGCATGGAGTAGATTAGATAAGAATAATTAATTACCAAGAAGTGAAGAAAGTCATGTGAA
This sequence comes from Hymenopus coronatus, assembly GCA_030762935.1. Taxonomy (NCBI): domain Eukaryota; kingdom Metazoa; phylum Arthropoda; class Insecta; order Mantodea; family Hymenopodidae; genus Hymenopus; species Hymenopus coronatus. Next base: position 6,483,709 of record CM060897.1, on the reverse strand, counting down.
TGGAGCACATGAGATTTTTCTTTTTGTTTTCATCTTGGTCATGCAAATAAAATGGAAGGACATCACATAGCGACAAGTTTAAGAATGGCATTAAAATGTTGTATGGTCTGGAGTGAAAGCAATGAGAAGAAAACTGTATTTTGGAATGTCAACATTATATCAAGTAAGATGTGCTAATTAAGAGAAGATGAGATACCTCAACAAACCCCACAAACTCTCCGTTGGGGCGCAGCAGGTTGAAGTTGACGATGTTGCCCTGCGTGTGTGCACTGCTATAATCTGTGTCACAGTATAACACTGCAGCCGGTGCACCGTTGGCATGGTGCACTGACTTTAGGAAGTGGAACAAGTACTGCGCCAGCGAGAAAGTGTGCTTTGCTATATCAGACATGGTACCTGCAAGTCGTTCAACAGTCTCAAACCCATGTCTCACGGCAATGATGGATAGAAATGGTAATGTTCCATCCTCAAACCTGCAACATTAAAAGTAATGTCTACAACTTAGAAAAGAATGTTGCTTCCCCCACTCTTGCCTCTTGTGTGCTGGCTGTAGGGGAAACATTCTCCCTACTTGTGTGTACAAGAAAGTCAGCATATCTTTTACTGCTCTGTAATTTCAGAAGAGGAACAAGATACACTACACACCCATATCTTGTGTTTTCATTCTGTCTGTAGATCCCAGAGTTCTTATAATTCAGCTAGTTCACAGTAAAATAAATAACCTATTCACCATTCTTTGTTTGACAACACTGCAGAAAAACAGGGGACAACTCTCTCTTCTTTTCCCCAGCCTTCGTTAACCCACAAAAAGATGCACGCATAGTACAACAACATTAGCAGAGTCACTGATTGTGGCATATCTGCGACTTTTTTCATAAAACTCAATAATAATGTTAGGTAATAGTATTAGATCGGGTGGCACAATGGCTGAGTGGTTAGACCATTTGTCTCTCACCAGGGTGATCCAGATTCAATCCCAGGGCCCCCCCCAGACTTTCCTATCATCCATTTTGGCTTCATTTCATATCATCTACTACCCTCTCTCAAACCTCAAAAACTTGTGATGCTAGACAACCACGTGTATGGAAAAGGTACACAACTATTAGACCTATGGGAGAAGAGATCACTTGTATTTTGTATAGCTGTAAAAAGGAGCTGGGAAAAAGAAATATATAGATAACACTAACCATGAAGAAAGGAAGAGGATAGCATGTTTAAGAGCAGGAATATGGAGGCAAGGTGAATGTCTGTTATGTGGGGGAAACAAACATGTTCAACATATAATTTTTGATTGTAAGAAAATTGAGAAATGCAGAAAAGAAATATATGGTCAAAAATGAATAGAAAATCTTATATAAATAAAAACTGTGAGACATTGGGACAATATCCAGAAAAAGTCAAAAATAAATGGAAATGGACTGTTAACAAAACTATAGTTCATGAGATTTAGTAGTAGTGGTAGTTTTGTATAACTTAAACTCGACTGTACTCTGAAAAAGTGGCGTGGGCCAAATTCTAGTGAGCAGTACAAGATTATATGTATTTCTTAGTGCTTCAATAAACTTGAACTTAGACCTATAGAAAAGAATTATTAATTAACAACATTTTGTTTCATGAACTTCTTGGCAAGTACTGTAAGAATCGTTTAATAATACCAGTTGTTGTCATAAAATTTTTGTTTCTACTTTCATTACAGGCTGGACATTTTAGTTATGGTTTTTTTAAAAAGCATGTTTTCTGTGGATTAAGAAGAGTTTTCTCCTACAGTAATTAAAGAAACAAAATGGCTTCATTTCAAACAATAAAACCTTCACTGATGTACGTATGTTTGACTCCAACTGCAACATCTCTTCGGAGACAAACATTTATCATGTCGTCATCACGAGTACACATGATATCAGTTATCGTTATTAAAATATAGCTTACTCATGATATCAAACCTAATATTATAAATCACCCAACTTTATTACTCCTGCTCTCCTATGAAAACAATTGTTGATGCTATTAGCAAAAGGTACTACTAAACTATTTATACACTGATGACTAACATTATTAACAGAATTAAAATACTAGCCTGTGCTTCTAAGGTCACAGGTTCAAACTCAGCAGAAAACAATGGAGTTTTTTAGGTGTAAAAAAATTCTTAACATGACTCTCTTAGGAAGGGAAGTAAAGCTATTGGTCCTGTGAGAGACGAGTGGTCTAACCACTCAGCCACAGCATGGCCGATGTGCTGGTTCCATCAAGAATGTAGCTGAAGGTACATTGGGACTTGGGGATACTCCACATGACCTAGTGAGAGGTGAAGGCAGGTGTCCTAGTTCTCTGTACATACCTACACATAACCTCAAACTGTTCACTGCCTTGTAAGCTACAACTATCTTCACTATAATATTTATGTGCCCACCTGGGTGGTGTGGTGGTAGTGTGTCTGCCTCACATTCAAAAGGTCGTGAGTTCCAATCTCGTTTAGGGTGAGTTACCCGGATAAGCTTTTTTTTCAGAGTTTTCCCTTATCCTGAGAAGATGAATATCGAATAACTTTAAGTTCCATGGACCCCGAGATCATTTGAGCATCATTTCACCAATTTCATTCATCGTCCGATATGACCAACCAGGTTAAAGGACATTAATTTTTTTTTTTTTATGTACCAAAATAATAAAATATTTATTGTAATATAGCATTTACGTTGTGAGCCTAAGCTCGTAAACTGGTGACTTGTCAAAAATATACTTGAGTAACTTAAATTCTAATATGTACACAGTATACGTACAAAATATTATTTTTAAAATATATTGAAAAATTTAACATAATATGTATATTAGCCTAGCGACTCCAACATTGCATTATCCATAAAGTCTTGTATAGAGTAATATTATGTTTTATTTACTAATATTTTTTTAAGTCTTTCTGTGAATAAATTTAAGGTTTTTATACCTATCTTTGATTTTTTGCAGCAGTTTATTATATACTTTTATACCCATATAATATTTTTTTTTTTTTTTTTGTTTTTTTTTAATAGAGTGTTAAGTCTTGTCATGGGGAATTTTATGCTAGATTCTTTCCAGGTTTTGTAGTGATGTTAATTTTGTTTTTCCATGAAATTTTCATAATTTTTATAAACATAGATATATGAGTGCATTATTAATATTTTTAAATTTTAAAATGGTGGTTTACAAGTCTTTGAAATTTGTGTGTGACATTATGTGTATTATTTTGTGTTTGAATTCTGAAGACTGTTTCCCACCCACCCTATAATAATATTACATTCACATGACTTTTTCTACCATCTATCACTTATTAGTGGTGGTGATGATGAGTATTCCATGTTGAGGAGAGAAGCAGCTCACCAGGCATAAAGCAAGGATGTTATAGTGATGATAATGAAAGGTCACAAGCCAGTCCTCCACAGCTACCTGCAGTAATAGCACACACTCATTAACGGTGCATAGTACAAACTATTCTTACTTCTGTCTTCTTCATTTTAATTAATACACAAATAGCTACATTACACATTTCATTGTAAGTACACAGAGAATAGCAATAGCCAAGTGTTTCTATATATACTGACTTTAAAATTCCATACTCTTTCCACAAATAATGAGAAACAACCAAGAATTTAAAAAAAAAAAAAAAAAAAAGGACAAAGCAATATGCAATTCAAGCAAATAATAATAAATATATTGGAAATGATGTACATATGTTGCGAAAAATATTTATTTGCAATAGATTGCTTAACATATGAGGTATACAAGATTCCTTCTGAATGAAGAACTAAGCTTTACAAGCTATTCCCAGAAAATTCAACATATACATCTTATTTGTCAGATATATATCTTTGATATACAGTATTTTAGTCAAAATTCTCAGAGCCATTTTTGAGAAAATCAAAAGTGAAATATGTGTCTTGAAATTTTTCTGAACAGCCTCTGAAGTCCTTTTCATTCTGAATGACTTTTGTATGTTTGCTAAATTATAAAAGATGGACAAAATCTTAGTGCTCAAAAACTGTAGATCTCTAAAAGAACACAATTGATGTTAAATGTGTTTGTGGCATTAAGCAGTTCCCAAATATTCTTTGTTATCGATTTGAATTTTAAAATACTTAAGATTCTTCAAGCATTAAATTCCTTTTGTTGTTTGTATTTTTTCTTTCTTTCTTTTGGTGGTCTGGCTAGGAGAATGGAATTCAAAACCATAACATAATGATGGATTTGACTAACCCTTGTGCCTGCCCTAAAACAACATTTGTAATAAAATTATTTCTGTGAATGTGTATAAGCTTTTGATAGATAGTTTATAGAAGAAATGGTAGAAAAAGTTAATGTGTATGTAGCACATCACATTCTTTATTTCTTGGGTTCAAGGATTCTAATAACATACATTTGTGGTAGAGCAATCTATTCCAACTCGACTCAGACGTGAGTCATGGGACTTAGTCATACTCTTGGACTGTGGCTAGAGTTGAAGGTAATAGCACAATACTTGTGCTTACAATTCAGCTGTGACGACGTCTTGCCCACAATGATAAAGCAGGCATAATCCTGTGATTATATGAGTAACTCTCTACTCTTTTGTATGCGACTAAACTTGTGGTAGAGGAAGAGGAGAAGAACAGGATGTTTTACTCCTGCTAACCAGTATCTTACCTTTCACTTATGGATTCTCTGTGGACATGAAAGCGTTGACAACTTAATGAGATCTGCACTGTGCCCCCACCAAAGTAACACTTCTCCAGCACAGAGGCACTGCTGTTTTTTACCAATAAGGCCCCTAACCCAGTAGGGTAGCCAAAAATTTTGTAGAAGGATAAGCAGATAAAATCTGGCTTGAATTTTGATAGATGAAGAGGATTTGTGGACACAAATGCTGCAGCATCCAGTAAACAAAACCATCTTGATCCATGTTTACTGAAACCGTTCCTCTCCAACATGCCAGATTGTACTTTATGTATCCATTCCAGTGGATATTTTACACCTGAGAAATTGCACTGTGCTGGATATGCAAAAAGAGAATTTCCCTTTAATATTAAATCAACAGTTTGCAGTTCACTATCTGTTGATTCATTTGAAAGCAGTTTAAAAGCTTCCTCATGTGAGAGACATTGAATGTTTGCCCCATTTCTCACTACAACTTCCCTCATTCCAAGAACAGATGTATGATTGTCTTGCATGTAAACAAAATTCCCAGCAGTGGCTGCATTTTGTTTACTACTACTGAACATAAAAGTTTCAGCGACAATTTTTAATGCTGCTGTAGCACCAGAAGTAAAAATGACACTATATTCATCTGGATTTGTATGGAAATGTTGAAGAACTCTGCAAAAAAGAAATAGGCACCTTTTTAATTGAGGAAGTATAATTGGAAACTTTTAGTTGTTATACCTAAGCAAACAGAATCAACTACATAGTTCTTATTTCATAAGGTTGTATATATATTGCAAGTAAGCCCATACCTGAACCTAATTTGATCAATCACGTCAGTGGATAGACGGCTACATAAGCTCAGTGAATGGGGGTTTCCATATACGTTTTCACACAGATCTCGAGCACTCGATTTAATCTGACTTTCTGCATATAGAGTAGCTCCAGCATGATCTAAATAGCACATATCTAAAATAGGAAAAAGAGTTTAGTCAAAGCCGTGCTTTGGTAAATGTGTGCTTGTACATTTATTCAATTCCAAGCTCACCTTTCATCCGACCAAATTCCTGGGATAGCATTGTCTGGCATGTTTCGGAATACATTTTTCAGAGACTCAGAAAATTATATACTGCTAAATGGAAAAATTGAACCTAGTTTAATCGCCTTAATGACATGACATGTAGGTTTGTTTAGCGATATGTTAAAATTACGTAATTATGTAATCTGCCCTTGGAAAAGTTTTTATTTCTGGAATGGGAGCGCAGTAAAACGTGCAAAAATGTGTAAACATATTTTGTGTCTGGAACCAATTTGAACAGCATTTAAAATAGCATTTATTATATAATATTTTAATTATAATCTGTAAGATCTTTCATCCTGACAATTCGTTAAGCTGTGACATTTGCGCACAAGTTAAATGTTAGAGAATGTAATTACAAAAAAAAAAAAAAAAAAAAAAAAAAAAGTTTATTAAAAGTGTAAATGAAGCTAATTTCAATTTCTATTTCTTTTAATGATAAAAATAATAGTAACATTCTAATTGATAAAATAACCATTGCTGGAAAACGGAAAGGATTTGACTACAAGTAGTGTGGTATCAAAATAGTTCTATAGATTAGGATAAAATCTGAGTAATTGAATTGATTATTAGTTAGATATGTGTAGTAAATATGAAATAAAGATACATTAACGGGAATATTGTTAATATAATTTTGGAAAAGTGACATAATTAATTCGCAACGAAAGAACACAACGGAACATCCGGCGTAGTGTTCGTCATCAAAGTTGGAGGCGTCATCTCCGCCATTTTCAGAGTCACTACATCGTCTTGGAACATCGCTGCCAGCCTGTCGTCACTCCATAGTGTTCCTACATTTGTGACCTGATCATCCCAGAAACAATCCTGGTATTCCTGGACCTGCCAGTTTTCTATCCTGTTGTATAAAGGTATGTTTTATAACTATTCCTTCAACCATAAATGTGACTTTAACGTAATTTCCCTCAACATCTTCATAAAATATGACCAGCTCTATGCAAGCCATGTAATAGCGAAAATTGTTATTTTTAGTTAACTACTATGCCTTATTCAGAACGTTTAATGTAAAATAATACTGTAGAAGCGCTTTTATCAATTTTATCTGGTGGAAAGCTATGCATATTCGAAGTAACTAGAATGTGTTAGTGAAAGGTCAACCGGCAAGTAGTTAGTGAAGCATTGGCTGATAGGGCTGGTTATTGTGTGTAAACCTTACAGCAAGGCATCATGTATTGGCTGTAGTTTAACTAACATTGTGTTGCGTTTATTAAACTTCTGAAAATTAATGGGGCCATATTCGTCGCAGCAACCCAGCTGTAAGTCAAGGGAATTGTAGACATTTAAATTCAAATGCAGTGGTTTCTCAATTTGAAGGCATTGCTGCTTCACCTAAGATCTGAAACCAAGAACTAAAGAGGGGCCAGGGTTCTTAAACGATGTCTAAATTATACATTTGGCTTATACCTTGCTGGTTCTTTTTATGTTTGCGTTAGTTCACTACGTTTTGTGTGAATTAACTCATTTTGATTTTTATTCTGAGAATGGAAATGGCATTTTGCTTTAAATTGCAATTGTAATGTATGCCACTATTAAGGCTAAGTTTACAGTGAATGCTAATTCAGACAAGTCTACTTTGTTGTTGGCAAGCTATCCTGACTACTTCACAAGCTTAAGTTCACAGCATGTTGCCCAGATAAATTAGACCATTTCTGGGAAATCAGTATTTTGGACAATGAGTGTTTGGAAAATGTTGCAAATTATAGGTTTCACCCTAGCTGGTCAGGTATTTTTCTTGCCAAATACGCAACTGGGATAGCATACTTGCAAAATACTTAAGATCCCGGTAATTATTATATTCAGCGTAATCCTGAAGGACTAAGCAAAGTAGACGCTCTGATGAAGTCCATCCATCTGCCCTTCTTTGTGACCTCGCTATGGTAAAGTAAGGCCATTATCCACTATATCACTAAAATCATAAAAAATGTCTATGGAAAGTGTTGCTAAAATGAAAATCTATTTGTGGTCATTCAGATGGGTAAAGGCCTCTCAGATCCCTTGACTTTTCCATGTTTCATTGGAATTTAGCTTTAGAGAACTCCAGATATACCCTGTCGCTCTGCAGTTGCATCTTCTCCAATTTTCTAAAACACCCTTTGGCTATGCTTAGCAGCTTAGAGCTCTCAACCCCTTGGCTACACTTTGTAGCTTATGGTGCTCTACCCTTAGCAATTCTATGCAACTTCCACTATGTTTAGATTGTGAACTTGCAGAGACTATATATTGAGTGGAGTATTCCTTAAGTCACAGCAGACTCCTGGAGATCTATTGGATTTTCATTGCAAGAAGAGGTTCTTGCCAACCAATTACATGTTTAGCCACCTTTGGTTTTCCACTGCCTTTCTTGGTTCTGTTCTCCATTGGTTCCTGTCTTGTGTTGCATTGATTAGTTCTTCCCATAGCTTCTTGTATACCATGTATGCATCTTGTATGTTGCCTACCTGGTTTCCTTATTCCCTCCATGAATCCTAATATCAGCTCCTTCTCCCGAGTCTTTTTTCCTCATGTGTCCAAAAAAATGCCAGTTTAAATTTTGTAGCCATTGTCTCCAAGAAATGTTTGGTTTTAATCTCGTCTATCACTGATGCATTAGTTCTCTTTTCAATCCAGGAGAATTTTTAACAATCTTCTCCAAGATCATAGCTTGAAACTGTCTAATTTTCTCCTGTCCTGCTTGTTGAAGATCCAACTGTGTATTGCCCACATTTTAATATTAAAAAACTAATGTGTGTAATGGATACAGGGATTTTAGAGTTGATCCTGGATCATGCTTTGAACATTTTATGAAAACTTGGGGAATGCACAGTAACATTTCACTTAATTATAGCATGTTTTAATGCATTTATAACCAACGTTTACACTTGTCACTTCTGTTCCTGATGCACAACAATCATACAAAGTAATGCATATTCCATTAGACATAGAAATGATGCCATTTTTTACAATCTTAACATAGCAAAAGGTACATAGTACTCAAGTTGGCCAGCATCTGAAACTGATAAAATTATTACAAACAAGTGCCCTAAGCCACAGAGCATAGCTGAGGAGTTGAGGGCCTTAAGACACAAGGCACAGCCAAGGCGTTGAGTTGCAAAGCTTAGCTGAGGGATGTTTTGTAGGAGAGGCGTGGAGCAGATGAATCTGTGAAGAGCAAACCCTGATAACCCTGTGTAAAAACATTCTCTTACCAACATTTTGTTAGGTTGGCAACATTAAATTGTCATTGTGCATATGTTGTGATTGGTAATGGCAATACTTTGCCATACATGTGAGGTGGACAGGCAATATGTATGACTTGTGCTTACTCCTTGAGGATTATGCTGGATATATTAATTGCTGCGAGCATGACTAATAAATGCTGGCCTTTGAGGCTAAGCCCCAATGATCCCTGACATTTCACTAGCATTTCTCTTTACTCATGAGTGATATCAAATGGCATCCTTGTTGACATTGATGCAGTATTTTCAATTTAAAGGAAATATCCTGGAAAGGGATTGTACACATTACTCTGTTTGGTATGCAGTCATATAGGTATCAAAGAAATACCTCTGACCTCCATATAATTTTTGTTGGTATAAAATGTAAATACAAAACTATTCATAAATCTTGACGGCAATATTACACTGAAGTCATAGCTTTTCACATGAACTTCATGACCTTGTGACTAGCTGAAGATACTGCAATAGCCATGGAAAACATTTCTAAGTAAGAAACCTAAATAAGTGAAAAGCTAACTATCCAATTAAAGGGAGTTTAAAAAGAAAAAAAAGGCATCTACAATCATGACTTGTTTTGCTTTGATTTTTATAGATACTGTGATTGCTAGTGTGTGAACATAAGCAGTTTGCAAGTTGACACAGTAGAATGATCATGTGACAAGAATCTCTCTGATTGGCTAGTTTGATGTGGACAAAAATTGAAAGCTGGAACCTATCATTCCCACTCCACTTCCTATTAGCTAGTGTATATGCTGGTTCAAATAGGCCATTCACCAATGTAATAATAATTACATCTTATATATAACATATTCCCCAGTTGGTATTATGGCATTCTGTCATGCTCTACCAACTTTAATAATGTTCAATATAAAAATGTATATATCTCGTTTAATATGTGGGAAATGATACCATAATGTATTGTTTTAGTGGCAAAAGCTTGCAATAAATATTAAAAAAATAAAACGGTAACATGTGCTGGAGGCATGGCTTTTCCACTATAAGAAGAAAAAGGAAGATGAATGGCGAACAATTGAAGTTGGCTCAATTTCATATAGGCTTTTCTGCACCAATAGATAATACCTAGTACTGAATCGAAAATCCTTTTGCTCTCAGTGGTTGGTAGTCTTCATGGTTTTATCTCTGCCATACCACTTTTTGCTTTGTGCCAAACAGATGGTTTTGGGTGCCTAGAGCCATTTTTTGCCAACTGTACTAAGATGGTACCATGAGAACTCATACCTGCAACAAGCAGATGGTGCTAGTGTGCAGTCTCAGATGTTTGTGGGTAGGTGGCAGCATAATTATAATTATATACATTTTCAGTTGTTTTAAACAAGGTGCAACTTTGGGCTGTGATATTAAATATCGAATCCAGTATTTTCCTTGGCGGCTAAGGGAAACTACAAAGAAACCCAGTCAGATGGTTGGTCAATGGGATTTGTTGAATGTGGGCCACAGACTCTGTAGCATAAAATTTACTCATTAATAAAATGTATTTCACTCAAATTGACTCTTGATGGTATAAAAATTGCCAACTACATGAATATCTTTGCTTTATAAATTATGCAAGTTAACATTTTCTCTTAAAATCATATAACAACCATTGCACCGAGAAAAAATTAATTGGTGGCGGATTTGAACCACTAAAGTGAATATAAAGCTCCAGTTGGAAGTACATCACAACATGATGAAATGCTAATCTCCCTCCAGGTGAGATTAAAATCATCTTCGAGAGTTGTAAAAATGAGCATTCTAATTTGATGTGCAAGGATCAAGTGCATTGGTATAACATTTTTAAAATCAAGCCAGAAACCTTTCTAATGTAGGAATGTCTACAAAGTACTACATTTTGTGAATACTGCCCATGAGGAAAAACTACGAGTTTTGTTAATGGATGCTCTTTTATCTACTATTCCCATTCTATACTGGGCATGAAAGACTGCTTGATTTTGCTCAGAGGTCTCTTTATCAAGCTTGAGGTTCTTTTAAATGCTGTAAATCTATGCCACAAGAGCAACAGCTTTACTTCCCTTCCGTAGGAAGCCATGCGAAGGATTTTTACAAAAAGAAAACCATGATCCTCTGCTGGGCTTGTACCTGCAACCTTGGGTATGTGATAATCATTGCCTGCATATTGGAGAAGTGGGTGCAATGGTGCAATCTGCAAAACTTCACCAGAGGACTCTTGCTATGACCCTTTGAGCATGAACAGTAGAGCATGTATTGTAGCCCAATACGAAAACCCAAGCATATGGCAATTTTCAGATAGTGCAATATATAAAATTCTTTCATGTAGCTGAAACTGTGTACCCACCATGTTAATTTAATGTGCAGAAATAAGTGCTGTTAGAGGTTGCAAATACACTAGCCATTGTAATCCAGTGAAATCTGTCATAGTGCGCTCTGTTTTTCTTTCTACTGGCTTGCTAAGGCCAATTCCTATTCTCACCTCATTGTTTGCTGAAATGTTGGCGACCTCTGTGAATTAGCTACAAAATTTCCAGTACTGTAAACTCATGAGTGCCAGTTCAGCCACTGAGAACGACAGTTTAAATAGTTATTGTAATGTGAGCATTCACAATGCAAAGCTTGTGGAATCCTGCAACAGATTCCCCATTCTGAGAAATTGGTGATGAACCAGGGTGACATTAGTATCTTACCTTATTCTTGGTACTGAATTCTCCTAAGGACCTCCACACATGGGAATTCATTTATAACTTGAAATTAATATTTCACTGCAAGAAAGTTGACACAAACACACTTTGAAACAGATTGGCTAGGAAGCATGTGACTTTGCTACTGTACAACTGTCTTAGTGAATAACTGAGACACTGTTTGGAAAACAAGAAGCTGTTGGATGACAATTTATGCAAGAGGAATCAATGTGAGAATGGAGAATTAGGAATGAGTTATTACTTTCTCTAAACGTACTATGTAAATGATTTATGGAGAAGGTATTGTATTGCACCCAAAAATTCAATACCGAGATTTCACCGGAAATATGTCATGTTTTGGGAATCTCTGAATCCTAAAAAAGTATTTTCAGAAAAGTTTGGGTGTCTGTGGGCAGCATAGCTCAAAAATGAAAAGTCTGTTAAATACCAAAGTTGGTATTTAAGTTCAGTATCTTCCAAGGATGCGACACAACAATTTTCAAGAAAATCTCCCACTTCCAACTACCCTTTACTACATGGAAACATTTTTGAAAATTTTAATTTTCTCAAAAACAGCTATCGATTTTGTTTAAAATATCATATACTAAAGATATTTACATGACAAAATGTATGTCTAGAATTTTGTGGGAATAGCCTCTGAAGACAGATTTAGTCTGAATTAAGAGTTGAAAATGGGAACAGGTGTTCTCGAAACAGTGGCAGTAATTACTAAGTGATATTTTGAGTTACAAAAATTGACTCAAATTCTTTTGATTTTAACTATAGTATATTGACTGCAGATGTGGTCACTGCTGAACATGCATAGCAAGCAAGTCCTGTTCTACTCTATACTGATGACAGTGTTGCTAGAGAAGAGGTCAGCTGGTCCTGATACACAATACCAGTGTTGTCATTCATCGAGTAGGTGAAAGAATATCATTAGTCAGTTACAGATAGTGATAAAATATGCAAAACTGCCTTTCCTAAACCACCATTAAGGTTAATGATCATGATTTCTGAACAAATACATTAACATAGCATTATAGTTGGAAAGTATGGTTTAAAAAAATGGGCAGTGATCCTGCTTCATAGCTATCTTACAAGGGAGGCACTTCAGAAGTGCAATCTGACATGGGCAAATGATAAGCTTCTCCAGCAGTTTAGGATGTGCAAATAAACAATCTCATATTATCTGCAGCATTTTGCTCATATTTCACATTTTAAAGATGGTCATAAAATACATTTTGTGGATTAAATTAAAAAGTTCATCTGGTACATTTGATGTTAAATGTGCCAGTTGAACATTTCCACTTATCTTTAATACCAAAAATTTGGGCCTCTATATATATTCTCAACAAAATTCCTCTATCTCCAATTACTCTTTACTGGAATCATTTAATTTTTATGTTCTCAAAATTGGCTTGAACATTATGATTAAATGCAAATTTAAGGATTCTTTTGTTCAAATTATGTGCTGCCTTATAGCATTGGCATTATTGGTGGCTTTTACTTTTGGAACAATTGCTCCTCTGTAATGATGCTGTTGTTACTATTCTCATTTTCTTTATAAAGATTTAAGACACTTGCCCATACTTCTGGACTGGAGAGGGTGGGGAATAATACTGAACATAGTGGTGGGGAAAAGTGTACAAATGTGATAAATGCTGATTGGATATTTTAAGCTTTGATGGCCAATTAGGCAATGTATAAAAGCCAGTACAGACTGCTTTGCTGCCCTACCTACCTAATGTGTGTGTGTGAACCTGTAGATTATCTGTAACAGCTTTGTCTTGAACCTGAACCTGTATGTTCCTAAGTAGCCCTTACCACCTTTTCAATGTGTACTCGAGTTATTTGAAATGAGGGAGGGACGTAGGGCCGTTTGATTATCGTAGCTTCCCCACACCTATCGACCAAGTGCTCACTTGAATGGTTTCCCTAAAGTTGGCATGTGTACCTCTTAACTCCGAGCGAGGGAACCCATACTAGCGCCGCCTAGAAGCCTCATGATCACCCTCTACCAACATTTCCGGCATTCCATTTAAGCCTGGCTGGCAGCGAACTGATGATGTATTTTCTCTGACAGTAAAGTGATGATTAAAACAATATAGTTGTTTGCATTAATTCTTTTTTATGATCCTTTTCTCACCAATTCCTAGCAGTAAATACCTGCTTCCACAGTATATAAGTATCCCATTTCTCCGGATGTAACCTTTATAAAATAATTATTACCATTTGGTGAGTATTTAATGGATCTTCCAAATTACAAATAATATAAATGTGGAAAGTTCAAACATTTAATGAAAATTCTCATCCAAAGAATGAACAAAAACTTCGTTTTTGGAAGATGCATCATTGGTTTGATAAATCAAAGCCCAAAAAGTTTGACAGTTTAATGTGTCAATTACATGTGGGAATTTACATGGACAGCATTCACACTAAGTGTTAGGTGAGTATAAAAATCCAAAATTTTTTGCTTTTATTCAAAAAGGGCTTTGGATGAGGTCTGTAAGAATTTGTGATGTTTCAGTATACCTATGCAAAGTTGTAACATTGATTATAAGATGGATATTATGTATAATTGTTGATGTATGGGGCGTTTTACACAAACTAGTTGGTAGGACTGCTTTGGAAATACAGGTGTCAGAGTAATGTCTGTTATAGTCCTAGTTTAGTGTGTGTAACTGTACTGGTTTCAACAAAGCTTAGAAGTGTTCTTTTGCAGACTTAGAGGGATTAATGTCACAGGTTGAGCTGCAAATTTTTTTTTAGTGGGAACACACTGAAAACCTGTCTTGGCTTTCTCTCCCATAGTTCAACAGGAAAACAATTAAAATGTTTTCAGCTGTGATGCTCAACTTCAGGTTCAACCAGCTCAACAATCAGCTGGTGCTATGCTAGGTGTTGCACCAAGATTTCATTAAGTGCAGAGAATATCAGCTGTAGATAGTTTTAATTTTCTCTCAGCGATTTGTGGTTCCAAGCAAGAAAAACTACATTTGTGCAAGCTCTCTCATTTAATATTTTTTAAACACTGATACATGCAAGGAAATAAATGTTATTACTGAAGCATTCTAATTTGTAAATAATTTTTTCTTGTCAAACTTGGGCCTAAGACACAGGTCTGTTTATTTTCAATCTATTTGACTAAAAAAAATTGCAACTCATTGTGATGACACCTTGTCTGATACAATTTGATAGGGTGCAAATGTATTGTATTGCATGCAAAAAGTGGTGGTCGACTTGGTTCAACGTCTGGCAATGCTGCACAAGATGTATGTATTGTAAAGCACAAGGGTTTACAGGCATCTTGCATGGGGCCCCCATCACATCCTACACTATGGATATGTTTTGGCCTGACCCGGACAGCTCATTGTTCCTGACTGTAGAGATCAGTTGACCTGTTCAGTACTACTATATCATCCTTATTTCACTGGTAATGTAAACAAAAGCAACAGGTTGCAATGGCTCTGATTGGTTGCTGAATATTTAAGCAAAGAATGGTTGCTCTTAAATTGCTGAGAGTATATAAAATATTAAACTCTGCAGTGTTGTCTAAATATAATGAATAATGAAGGAATAACATTACTCAATATTAATAATTATTCCTTAATGTAACAATGTGTGTGTTGTGTAGTTGAAAAGATGTAACAGCTTCTTTCAGTCAGCACATGGAGAACATGAAGCTTAAGAAATGGCACAGGCATGGGATACCAATGTAGTAAAGGAAAACCCCTAAAGGTTTCCAGAAAACAGTTGGTATTGATGGTGTAAAAAGTTTTCAGAATGGTACCCTATTATTGCATTTCACAGTATTCTTAGTTTAGCATCCAAATATACTGATGTCTCTAAAATGCCGCATAAGTATGCAACATTTTTAAATTTGCTGAGTTGCAGCATCATGTGCAAGCAGCTTTTCAACAGGGAAGGTCCAAAAATGAAGGGAATGTTTGGAAAGAGCAAACAAAGTGGACATTGTTGTTGACTGGCTAAATTGTCAATCACAGTGATGACACTAACAAGATAACTTGTATCTTGGGGTGGAACCATTTCCATCTTCAGATTAGCTGAAGCAGCCAATGTATTATGGCAGTATATTAAAAATTATCAGGGTACACTTAACTATAAATGGCTTAGGAGATTTTTGGGCTGATTTTCGATATTTTAGAAGAGACTTTTAGGAGGAAGTGAGATCAAGGATGGAAGACATGGAAAGACAAATTTTATTTTCTCAAATGAAAGAGAGAAAGTTCACTGTCATTTTACAGGGAGCTAAAAGATGGCCTACAGAAAGAGAAGTACATTTTGATTTGTAAAAAAATGAAAGAGAAGGGATAGCCTGGTTTAGATTAGGTATTTGGAAATTAAGGGAAATGAGAGGAGAGGTTATCCCAGGAGTGTTTCCAATCTGTGGTGAAAAGGAAGATCTTTTCTTTTGTGCATGGGCACAAATAACTGGAGGGAAAATTTAATAAGTAGAAAAATGGTTACTGCAAAACAACCAAATTGAACTTAGAAAGATTTTTAAGAACCATAAACAGATACTTAAATTAAGGGAGCTTTATGGAAGGTAAGGATGGAATGGAAATGGTCAGCTGAAAAACATTGTAAACTAGATTAATTTTAGAGTATAAAGGATGTTTAGTAATAGCTTGAATTGTTGTGTATGTAATATTTATGGCCTAGCCAACTAACTAGGAATTTCAAATTTCAGCGCTTTAATTACACTGAACAGTGAAAGTAGCTAGGTATAACTTTTCCTGTCAAATTAGTGATTCATAAGTACAAGGTTTTACAACTGCATTTGCAATAAACACAGCTTGCCACCAAATAGTAGTCTGAGCAAGATCATTTGCAGAAGACTGTTATCCAAGGTCACAGGTTCAAACCTGGCGGAGGATGATGGATTTTTTCGGGTGTAAAAATCCTTAGCATGGCTTCCTTCGGAAGTAAAGCCATTGGTCCTGTGCCTGATAGAGAGGCCTCTGAGCAAAATTAAGCTGTCTTTCATGCCCAATTTGGAATGGGACCCTGAGAACCACAGTAGTTAAAGATCATCCATAAATAACACGCCAATTACACATTTTTTGCGGAAGATTGACTAAATAGGTTAAGTTAGGATGGATAGAAATTAGTAATGGTGATTAGCAACTGAAACTTATTGCTCACTTAAAGAACTTGCTGCTGCAGAGCACATTTTTCACTCTATTTGTGAAACAGTTACAATTTGATGTATAGAAATTCAGAAAAAAAATTTGTTCACATGTTTGAAAGTTGCATGACATTGGTATAAGCGTTAAGCGTCTTCAAAATATCAATTTATTGTATAGTAAGTTTTTTAATTAAATTTGTGGTGTACGTTTTCCAAATCCAGGCTAAAGGTTAACTTTCCTAGACAATGCAAATATTGCAATGAAATATACACATAGTTAACCAAAGGTTAGCAAATTATTACAGCAGAATACACACTATTGTAATCCAGTGCAGTAACCAAAAGAATATTACATTATATTCCGTAAAGTTATATATTAAATGTATCTTAAATCATCTGCAACTTTTTCGAGGAAATAAACCTTGATGTCCATTGGTATTCATCTAGAAATGCCAGGTTTGTCCAGGTAACCCTAATGACACTTGATTGAGACAGAGTAGCAATTTCCATGCGGAACCTCTAATGAAATTAAGTTTCTTGAAAGCTATACAAGCTATCATAATTTTACAACTTCCAAAATAACTTCTGATTCCGAAACCATAGTCAAATCACTGTTAATAAGTGCTATCTTGTTATTTTAATAAACAAAATTTGCAAATTGTTCAAGTTTTCTTTAGGTACACTTATCTGAAAAAAGTATAATAGATGGCATATTTTTGTGCTTTTGCACCCAACAGCTGGTGAGAGTTTCATTGCCTGCGTAAAATTCCTAAAAGTTATGTACATAAAAATAGTTTATATACCTTTTTTTGTGGTTAAAATGTCATCCTTCACCAGCTATGCCAACGAGTTTATAAAGTGACTAGAAAGTCTTGTCTCTCTCACTTGAATTGTTAAGGAGAAAAATGCACCTAAAAGAAAAAAATTGATCGAAATTTTGCAAATTTTCTTGTTTATGGAAATATCAAGTTAGACATTATTAACCTAAGTAATGAGTTAACAATGGTTTCTGAATTAAAAGTTATATAAGTGGTAACACTTTCATTATAGCTCCTAGTTTACAAGGAACTTTAATCTACAGTTTGAGGTTCAGCATGGAAATTGCTACTCTGTCTACCAAGTGTCTTTAAGATATCTTGAATAAAGCAACACAAAATCACACAATGCAACATGTTGAGGAATGTCATGTTTACAAAACATCCTATCATGAGTAAAACCTTGCTCATATAGACGCTGATATGTATGATGTAACATTGGGGAATGTTACATATTGTAACAAGTCTTGATTGACTTAACATTAGTTGCAAATACAGTCTTAACTGCTACAAACAATAATTCACTCG
Source organism: Hymenopus coronatus (assembly GCA_030762935.1). Classification (NCBI taxonomy): domain Eukaryota; kingdom Metazoa; phylum Arthropoda; class Insecta; order Mantodea; family Hymenopodidae; genus Hymenopus; species Hymenopus coronatus. The sequence goes on along the minus strand of CM060897.1, from coordinate 6,465,605 downwards.
ACGTTTCGACACGTAGACAGTTAAGTGGTGCACCTATCCATGGCTCGCACATCACCGCATGCTTACACTGTCACTCACGACCCGGTACAATTCCAATAAAACTTTACTGCAATCCTTCCTCCTTTTTAACTAGAAAATGACGTCACAAATGTTCTGGAAACTTGCTAAAGTTACAGGAAGGCGAAGCTTGGAGAAACATCTTGTATGTCAAGAAGAATCATATCGCGGAAGTCTCGCTTTCCGAAGGATCCTGTTACGTTGCGCCAATCTTCGATGTTTACGCATCCCAACTGTGATGCCTCGCATAGCAAGGCGAACATTTGAACCATCACATACCTCTCCATCCTCAGGGCAGGTCACCCCGACCTGCGCCATCGGAGCGGACTAGCTGATCCGCCTTTCTGTTAGCCTGTCGGTCGTAACGGGTCTTTATCCATGTTTTGACGCGGAATCTCATGCCAAGAGATGCCACGTAGTCGACTGCTGGCTGTTCTGCGCCAGGAAGACTTCCGAAACATCAGATCGCATGGTAGTCGCAGCTGTGCCTAAGACCAAACTGGCCGGTATCAACCCAGTGGTATCGTAGGTTGAGCGGTTGGCCAGCAATGAAAGCGGCACCTTCGCATCCCATTCTCACTAGTGATTGGCCCTAACCTTCCTCAGGTGTCTTGATGTACTCAATCATGCCGTCTGATTGTGGGTGTAGAGTTGTGCTTGTCTTTTGCACTCCGGTGTTTCCCTCAGGCTGGACTGGTGACCTAATCACTATAGCTCCATTGGTACCCCATAGGGACAAAACAGTTCTGCCACAAGGCAATATGCGATGGTCTTGGCCTCTTGGTTAGGGATGCCGTACACCTCCGGCCACTTGAAGTAATCCATGGCGACCAGTAGATATGTTGCCTCTGTCGGACACGGGAAAATGGCCCAGCTATGTCGATGGCTATGCGTTCGAATGATGCTTCCTCGTTATACTGCTGAATGCGACCCCGGCTGTCTGTGGACAGCGACCTACCCTACAAACGAGACATTGGCGCATCATCTCTCAGCGTGTGCCCAGACTAAGCCAGTAGTACTGTTGTTGGACCTTGCTGATGGTTCGGCTGAGTCCCGAAGTCCTCGCATGTACTTCTTCCGGGATTTCCGCGAATTCACTCCGAGGGAGAATCAGCTGTTCTTTCTGGGCCTTGCTATCATGTGCTAAATTATTTTACTTATTAACGACGCTGTCAATTGCCAGGATCATATCATCGCCGCCGATGTGCTGCAGTTTCGTTCCGCTGTTTAACATGCCAGTAAAACTACTGATATGGTGATTCCTTTTAAGCACACTTAAAAACCATCGGTCTGGGTCTTGAGTTCAGAAGGCCAGCGCGTAACCAATTGAGCTACCCAGACAGATTATCAGATAACTCCCATGCTCTGAACTGCGCCCTTTCTGATTTTCAGCTACAAGTGGGTCTAGTAGGATTTGTACACAGTACTCCTTGGTGCGAAGTCCTCTCAGCTCGACCTAATCCCTGCCTCACCTCTCCCGACAGTGGCCGAGTTGTTGGTACCGGCAGCTACTTCGCTATTCCATCCACTGCAGGCACCGGTGAAATACACGGGTAGCTACGGCACGCCCCTTCCCTTCAATCTTAGTGCAAAGGCCGCGCTCCTCTGGACATAACATCCGCAATCGCTGTGGGTCCTTTCTTTCCGATGTTCTGATGTAAAGCACCCCTTGCAGCCTCTGGACCCAAAGGGCTGTCTGGCCACTAGGTTATTGAAATTTAACAGCCAAGCGAGGGCAGAGTGGTCAGTTTTCAGGTGGAATGGCTGACCATTCAGCTATTTCTGGAAATGCTGTAGTGCCTTCAGTACTGCCAGGAGCTCTCGCCGGATATCGCAGCAGTTTGTTTCAGCTTTGAAGAGCTTCTTGCTGTAGTAGACAACTATCCGCTCCTCACCATTCTGGATCTGTGATAGGACGCCGCCAATGCCGGTGTCGTTGGCATTGGTGTCCAATATAAATTCGCCACCGTGTGGAAATCCTAAAATAACGTCGCAGAGTGCTGACTTTTGCGCCTGGAGCGCGCGCTCTGCCTATTCTGACCACATGTAAGGCCAGTGCTCTTCCGTTAGACGGATGAGAGGTTTCGCGATGTAGGAGAAACCTTTGACGAACTGGCGATAGCTTCATAGGTGCAGGAAACTTGGCATCTCAAGTTGTCATTTGGGCGAGGCTAATCTCTCACCGCCCGGGCCTTCTCCGGCTGCGTAGCCACTCTAGATAGTGAGAATATATAACCCAATTAGTTCACTTACTTGCAAAAGAGTTGGCACTTCACGTAGCGGCCTGCAACCTTTGCAGTATATTGGTCAGGTTTTCGAGATGTTCTTCGAAGTTAAACCACGACTACGTCATCCAAACAGGCAGGCAGGCGTCATATGTCAACACATGCATCTCTAATTCCGTGAGGTGCTGGCGCATTGCGAAGGCCAAAAGACAACCGTAAATTGCCAAAGCCCTTGTCCAATCGTAAAAGCTGCCTTCTCTTTGTAGGATTCTAGGCCACTTGCCAGTATCCCTTTTTCAAATCCAAAGTCCAAAATCTCTTGAGTGCCAGCAAGTGTGTCCAGGGTGTTGTCAATCCGGTCCGTTTTGGTGACTGCATTTCAACATCCTGTAATCCACGCAGAAGCGTTGCTACCGTTCTTCATGAATGTTGGACTCTCTAATGATTCCCGTACATTTCATGTCCTCTAGGATGTCCCGTACCTGTGCTTGCTTCGCCAAGAGAACTCGTCTTAGTGGTTGCCGGTTAAGTTGGGCGTCTCAGGTATCGATGTTGTGGAGTACTCTTGTAGGTGCGACCATAATCACCTTTTCCTTCGCTGAAGTCAGACTGGTGTCGGCTAAGTAGACGCCGGACCCTCTCCATTTGTGATGCTGTCAGATGGTTGGCCGTTCTCTTCAAGTGTTTCAGCCGGTGCCGCAGGCCCTTCGACGGTGTTGGCTTTTCGGATTCGTCACACGCGTTACGTTGACAGCTGGCTCGCATTTGTCTAGCTCCGGCCTGCATTACCTGGGTCAATGCCCATCTAGTTCTGCAACGTCACAGGTACTTCATATCGCAAGGCAATAATGCGTGGGGAACACATTCCTGTAGTGATGTCTTCCGGTCCATTATCAGGTTCATTGACCTTTGGCCCTCCAGATACGCCTTCACAACCTCGCTTCTTGCCAGCAGAACTACAAAATCACCCTGCAGATCCGTGGATGTTCTTGTGGGCTTCGGAGCAACACATCTTGGTCGAGTCGCATAGCCCTCCCACCCACGTCAACCGTCGCCTCGTGGCTCTTGAGGACATTTAATCCCAGTATCAAATCCTCAGTCACTCTCGCGACGAACACCCACCGGCTCGCAGTGCTCCATCCTAGTGTCAACTCCAGCAGGACCTCCACAAACAAGATGTCGCCTGACGCTGTTACTATTGTGTGCCCTCTCTTACAGTGGGTCCGTATATAAACATTACGTCCCTTCACTATTGGCGCGAATGAAAATTGTTCGTTACTACATCGTGTATTATCGCTTATTTAACTATTTAAATGATGAAGGGCTGAATAAGCAATATAATTCAATTGTCTAAACATTTAAACATGAGCTTAAATATTTCACTTCTATTTGTCACGTGATAGTCGTTACTTCACCGACCTATTTTGTTTATTGAAGCAAAGGATTTTGGCGTCCGTTCTCTTAGTAATGGATGCGTGTGTGCATGTACAGTGCAATCATAATGGCGGAGTGTGCATATCGTAATAGAGGTGTGAGAAACATAGTGTTTAAACGATAATTATATTAAATGTGTAATTTTTTTTAACGTTATGAATCCCTTTGCTGTTGTAAGGTGCAACCAAATTGACGTCAGAAACAACTTTTGTATATGTGAAGGGTATCCAATGCGAGAGCGGAAATGGAAGAAAAAAAAAACTGCCTGCTTCTGATCCTGAGCTGGGTGTCCCGTCTCAATCTGACGACTCAGATTAATGTATGTGATGTTTAATAAGTTGTCTTAATCCATTGCTGAATTAATATAATTTAATTGTTGAGCATGAACTGAGTGCAATTCTAACACCCAGGACTGCTGCAGCGAAAGATAGCACGCTTTACGATAACCATGATTGAGGCGTAATCAGCTGAACAAGAGGGTTATCTTCTTGCAGCTGATAGCAGTGAACGGCAGCACGTGTTTGTTGGCGGTCAAAACCCGTGCTACTCTCGCTCGTTACTCGTAAGCCACGCCACTCCTCGAGTGTGGCAACGAGAAACTCGGTATCGAGTAGTAGTGCTCACGAACGAGGCGACTCGAGTATTCTCGTAACTTAAGACTAAGTAGGTTCATGTATGATCCGTAGTACAAACTGGTTACGTGATAACTAGAGCCCAGATTATTAGGTTTTAGCCTATTTTTTCCCTTATAAGAAGTTAGAAGTTTCAAAGTATTTTTATGTTTCAAGCCGTTTGGATGCCAGTGTGTGAATCTAATTCAACCTAAAAAAAAAGCTAGATGGGACATTAAGACTTACAATTCGCTAAACTTGTGTTTTATTCTATTTTTTTTTTTTTTTATCCTCGATAGAAAATGTTTCAATTGTTATTTCAATTAATTTGAATTACAATTTTTGTTTACCAATTAGTTTAGTTTTGTTGAGTGTACGTGCGGGGAAAGAATTTATCACGATTTTTATCTTGGTATAGAAATTGCGTGTATGAAATAGATCTTTTTTTTTGTCTGTAGAAATATATGAAACAGAAAATTTGCAAATGTAGCTAGATGTGTACAGCAAAATTATTGAAATGTGAAGTTTGTTTTAAATGAGTATTATGTGTTACAAATACACGCCAAACTTTTAGTTCGTGTTCGAGCACAAGTATGCTTTGTAATAAATTACGTTAAATTACAGTATATATTAATAGCATGCTTCCGTGAAGTAAAATAGTTTTCATATTTTATCTATATTTTATAAAGGCGCTCGTCGTCAAGTTCCTTAAATAGGCAGGAAAAGTATTTAAAACCTTGACCAAATGAGAGAGAATAAAAAAGAGGCGAGGAACATTGTTAGAAAGCTAAGAATGTTGTTTAAAAACCTAGAGAGTTATTATAAGACTAAAAGTGCATTTATAAAAAGGTAAAAATCCGGGCTCTAAGTAATACACAAGATGACTCATCATTTAACAGTGCATATATCCCAAATGCGTTAACAGTAAACTGTTTGAATCAGCGATATTAATCGTTAATGACATGCCTATACTTTGTGTTACTAGGTATAAACATGTTCAGATTACAACCGAAAATAGAATTACTTCTTGCAATATAAACGTCTTAAAAATAATAAAACATATACACACTTTAATGAAAGTGGAGACCACGTATCTTTATTCTGGTAGGCTATTTAAATCTTAAATCATTTAAAAGATGAAATAGTACAACTTGCAAGACTGATTATGCGAGTTTCCGCGCATTACACCGCAGTCTTGCGAGAATCGAGACTCCCGTACGCTCGCGGTCAACCTCTCGAGCCAGCTATGCGTTCAGCGGTATCTACTAGCTGCGAGAGGCGAGGAAGACTGAAAGCTGACTTGACCGCCTCTAGTTGGCGGAGTGATACAGCCAGAAATGTTTATGCGAGTACCCACTCTTGGCCCGGGGGACAATAGTTGGTAACGCTGACTGGGTGTTCGTGTCGGCAAGCCTTTCGCCACGTCAGGTCTGATTAGTCGCTGTTGCATCTGTGTATGCGAGTATCTGGCACAGCTTCGCTTGTATCCAGCCGTCTACGATGAGACCTGTCCTCTCTACTACCCTTGGCAAGCGTGCCTCTCGTTACGTCGGTCTTTACTCGATTTTTCGCTTACTCATTTAGTGTGACTGTCCTTTACTAAGTGGCCTGGCTCGCCAAACCCACCTGAAGGTCGTCGTCTCTATTGTGTCTCCCTGTCAGCGAATACTGGTCATCGATGGGCTGCAGGTGTTGTGGCCACCTCCATTTTGAGTGCTGCCGTTAACGCCTCGTGGATCGTGTTATAGTCGCCGAGCATCAAGCGATCGTATCTCGACTATTCACGAGCCGTTGACGGAGTAGGCAGCTTCCTGTAGTTTGGTGGTAGGTTCGCCAGGGCTTTATTCGCAAACTGCTCAATGGCTAGAGCGAACTCTTTCAGTGTCTCACCTTGCTGTTGTAGCCTCGCCGGAGCCAAGCGGTTCTCAGCGGACCTTCCTGATCTCCCCGAACTTCTCCGATGACGGGATCGCACTTGGTACTTCTTCCACCCATCCCCGGAGGCTATCAGCTGTGCGGCTTCTTCTGACCATTTTTTGTTAGCGACGGCGGCGAACTGTCGGCGAAAGGCTTCGAAGATTGACATCCCGTCGTACTTGCGTCGCTTGACGCGTGCAGACGTCGCGTCTAAAGGGTTTTCGGCGTCCCATCAAACATTTTTTCCATCGTGGTGTTAAGTTCCTGTGGCCACTGTAGACTCATCCCTGCAGGGCATTAAGTCCGTTTTTGACGGCTTCAGGCGTTAGCCTTGATATTTCACCATTTTACCAAGTTCTTCCTTTTTTCCCGCAAACTCTTCAACGTGTTTCTTCACGCCGGCCATTTATCCATCGATTTTGGTCGTTAATTCGGTCATGTTCTGCATCGCCGATTCCATTTTTCTTCCATCTTTTCAATTCCGAGTTGCATTTTTGACTCCATTTTCCGTATGCACTATTCAATCTCCATCAGCTTCTCAATTCTAAGTTTCATTTCTTCCATTGCGGATTCCATTTCGCATCTTGTCCAATTTTTGAAGCATCTGTTGCCACTCTGATACCAGTGTAACAAGTGTTACAATAACTAGTTACAAATGCAGACTTTGATTCTCTGCTACAAGTAATAATTTACTCGAGTTTCTACGATTAGACAGTTTGACTGCTCGCGCTAAAACTTGTCACTCATGACTCATTACAATTCGCAACACTGCAATCCTTCCTCCTTTTATGGCCATAAAATGGCGTCAGAAACTTTCTAAAAACATGCCTTCTCTGATATCGAGAAGAATCATTTCGCGAGAAGAGTCTCGTGTTACGTCTCGCCAATCCTCCCGTGTTTACGCATCCCAAGGCGAACATAGGACGGCATTGTCGCAATTTTTACAAAATATTCCATCACAAACCTCACTGATGTATGTAATGTGCAAATATTCAGGATAGTAATTTGTTTGAAATTTATAGACATTTGAGTAGTAAATTCAGGAAGCCTGCTAAGAATAGATTTTAGGAATCCCCCCCCCCCAAATCTATTAATTGTCAGTTCGCTTGAAATGTAATTTTGTGGTTACATTTAAAAAGAAACCTGGCTATGAGTCCATTTAAATAGAGGTTTTGTACACGTTTATTAGGACGGTTCATTAGGGGGAGTTTCCATGAAGAATACAAAAGCAGCTTTGTGAGATACAGATTTTGACATTTGGTTCTTTTTGTTTGAACCGTTTGTATGTTTCGGATGTTGATGTAGAAAATATGACAAAAACAAATACCAAACATTGTTTTAATAGTGAATTGGTTAAGTGTGTGTTTCCAATTATGCTGGTTGAGATTCTGACGATGTTAAGCTGCCTGGAGTTTTTCCTTTAGGACACAAAAGTTACTATGGGGATCAATATACGAGATGATCAAAAGTTTATTATAATACCCTTGGAACACTAGAATTTACTTCAGACAGATGCACAGGTAAGTATTTTGTAAAACTGTAATTAGCAAGCCCCGGGTGTATAGGAATTTTGGAATATAGATCTGTAGAAATGACAGTGCATTTCCTAGTTATAACACCAGTAAAAGGTTGAACTCGAACTTGTTTGTATTTGAAAGTACCAAATCAAATACATCTGCGATTAGTATAGCACTGAAAAAAAATCACACTTTGTATTTTGCGGCAATGAACAAAAATTCAGATACTGCATGCGCCCAAATTCTCAATACATTCATTTTGTTTTAGACAAATTTAAACACTATATGAACAAAAGTCTCCAGCACTCTGTGTGCTAGTGACGCGCCAAGCAGAAGAGGCTTTATATCTAAGAATCTTTCTTCCGTTAAAATGCCCATATTCCACTAATGAGGTAAGTCATTCCTTTCCATAGAGAACGCGACAGAGTATTGAAATATGGTCTGTGGTCGCGGGCTCCAACCCGGCGGAGGGCGATGGATGTTTTTTGGACGTGTAAAGCTTAGCATGGCTTCCTTCGGAAGGAAAGTAAAGCCGTTGGTCCCATGTCGTAGATCTACGGCACAGAACAAAACTTTAAGCCTGATACGGTCAGCAAAATTAAGTGATGTTTCACGCCCGATAAAAAGGGACGCTGAGAACGGCAACAGTTATACAGAGCGTCCATAAATATAGCTCAATTTTTGCGCACTAAAACAACTTTTAATTTATTTCTTATTCGGAAATTAGCTATTTCATAAGATAAATTGTTTTAAAATGTCTACTTTCATCATAAAAATTTGTTTTTTATATAACTAAATGTATTATTTTCTTAAATTATCCAATTAGGTATGTTTAGGTTCTATAATAGAAATAGGTCTTATTAGGTTCTAACGTAAAATTACGCCAATTTAGGCTGTATAGACTCGTTTTAGTACACAGCATTCAAATAAACTGATATTTGGAGAATAGAATAAAATAGATGAGAACCTAAGAATCCAGTTTGACAGTATTAAATTTCCCATGTTAAAATAATTTGCAGAAAAAGCTGTACTTAATTTCGGTCGAGGTACAAAAGGGATACACGAGACTGAATTGATAGTCAAGTGTTATAAACTTAGTTACTGTGTGCTTGATTTGAAAATCCATACACCTAGCAGAAAATTATGATTCTTATTGGAAAGATTAATGCATAAAAATTAAAAGCTTGGTTTACTACGACCTACAATTTTTTTTTTCATTTTTATCTTCATTGGCGATTAAAAGTATGTAACGGGATATGCAACATTTACATTTTGATATGCTTTAATCAAAATTGTCTTAATACACACATGCCTTTGTCCAAAATTTGTCATTCAGATGACTTCAAACGCGTTTTCGTGGAAATTTTAGTATTAAACTTTTTGGGTTAAATGCAGTACTTATTATATTTTATAAGTCTCAACCACCTTATTTGTAAGAAGAGAATATACTATGTTTGGCTTAAAGATCATTTTCTCAAACTGTTTGCAATGCATAAACTTTTTTTTTTTTACTTTCTCTATACGTGCTATGCACATAGTGCATAGAGAAGGTATTGCACTCCAAAAATGTCGTTACCGAAATTTCACTGGAAATATATATTTTAGGGTCCCCTATATCCAAAAAAAATCTGATGTGTTCCATTCACATGACTCTCTACTTCTCTGTAACAAATTATTGTTAAAAAGCAATTCTATTTACTTCATGCTAATTGAGGAAACATTAACAGAAATAGTCTTATTACTTGCTTCCTTGTAAGTAGAAGCGAAATAAGGGAGTATCATAGGTTAAAGTGAAGTCAAAAGGTGACTGAAGTTCCTTTGAATGGACACGAGTTGATAAATTCCTGTATGAGAAAAGTACAAGTTTTTCAAAGCTGAAACCAAAAACAAGGAATATCTCAAACACGATCAACTCCTCGAAAAAAATTTATATATCGTAAATTGTAAGTTTTAATGTGCTCTACATTTTTTGTGTGGTAAGTTTTTGTCCATTTCTTACGGTTTAGCAGTTATGCAAAATTTCGTAAAATTCATCCAGAATAAAGTAGTCTTCAGAGACTATTCCCAGGAAATTCAAGATGTACATATTATTTGTCAGGTAAATATCTTTAATATACGATATTTTAATCAAAATCGTTAGTCATTTTTGAGAAAATCAAAATTTTCGAAAAAAGTTCCATGAATGGGTAGCTGGGGGTGGGGGGATTTTCTTGAAAATCTTCGTGTCGCATCTTTGAAAGATACCAAACTTAAATACCAAGTTTGGTATTTAAAGGTCTTTTCGTTTTTGAGCTATGCTGTCCACACACACACACACACGGACGTTTTTCCAAAAATGCTCTTTTTTTTGGGATTCAGGGGCACCCAAAACATGTATTTCCGGTGAAATCTCGGTATCGAATTTTTGGGTGCAATACAATACCTTCTCTATACACTATGTACATAGTACGTGTAGAGAAAGTAAAAAGTATTTTCAGAAAAAGATCCATGTGTGTGTCTGAACACGATAACTCAAAAACTAAAAGTCGGTAAAATACCAAACTTGGCATTTAAGTTTAGTATCTTCCGAGGATGCGATACGAAGATTTTGAGAAAAAATTCACCCACCCAAAACTACCCTTTAAATGGAACTTTTTTCGAAAATTTTGATTTTCTCAAAAATGACTCTAATGTACATAAGACTTTCCTTGGAATGTTCCTCTAAAGTATTAATTTTGAATAACTTGCATAACTGGTAAACTGTAAGAGATAGATAAGAACCTACTACACAAGAATGTAGATCTCGTTAAAACACAATCTGTCATTTACATGTTTGTTATTTGCGAGGTAATGCTTTCACAAGATTTGACTGGTTGTAGCCAATTGTTTCCCTTGTATTGTACTGCGGAGAGTTTGGAATATGGCGGAGTCTCGGCGGGCTATTGATTTGATGTAACCCAGACAGAACGTGGCCGGCCGTATTGCCGTGCTAGGTGCGACAAATCTTCACGTGGTAATCATAAGCAAGATTAAGTAAAGTTGACTTGAGAGTACACGTTTCGTCCAGATTTAGTACTAAATGCTGTAACTGAATTTGCTGGTAGCTTTGCAATATTTCGTGAAAAAAGTTTCTAATAACGGAGAATCCCTAACAGCAAAGATCGTAAATTATGAAATGATTTTAATGTGGGGGGGGGGGAGTCTGTACATGTACGAATTCTAAAAATATGTTAAAAAGTTCATCTCCAACTTAAAATGATATTGCATTCTTTTGAAGGCAAGGAAAAGAATTTGCTTCTCTGAGTAAGCGACCAAGTGGCCAAGTGCTTGCTTAATTTCAAACTAAGGCATTTAGTTTAAGAAATGGCGGCTGCCGAAATCCGTGAGGGCTATTACTTTTCAGATAAGTGATTAATACTAATAGTATTTCTCACTAGCAATGGAGTACAAGTTGTACATATGTTTTGAAGTTATTTTGTGCAAAAGTTTATCACTGATTTGATCCACTTTGAACACGCTAGGATATGGTATCTATCACATACACAACTGTCGTCCGGGATGTGGAATGCCTTATTCCTGCAAGCTTTGTGATGGTATCCATGTCGTGAAGTGTCGGTTTACCATGGCTCCCATTGAATAGAATTCTGGCCAGATGTCCTCCCTCTTCGTCGAGCGCCTTGTTCCAGTTGGGGGTCCAGGGAAGTCCAAGTCTCAAGTTCAGTCCTGATGTCAACACGTGGGAGGGAAGAGAGAGAGAGAGATACTGAAGCAAAAGAGCGTTAGGCTGTTGATTGGTTCAGGGAAAGTAATGGGTGTTAACTTTTACGTGGATGCATATTGTAACAACCTCCTAAAAATACAGTACTGTAATAGTTTTCAGATCACTGCTCTGTGCGAGTTAGTTTCGGAGAGAAAACTATGCAATGCTTAGATTCTTATAAAAGGTAATAGTCCGACATTTTATCCATATCCGACACATACCAAGCAGATGGCTCAAAGGAATATGTACAACAGACGTACACATGCTATAAAAATCTGATGTGTTCCATTCACATGACTTTCTCTATCTCTCTGTAACAAATTATTGTTAATAAGCTTATCTTTTATTTATTTCATGTTAATCGAGGAAAATTAGCAGAAATAGTCTTATTCCTTGCTTTATTGTAAATACAAGCGAAATAAGGGAGTACCATAGGTTAAAGTGAAAGCCAAAAGCTGGTTGCTATGTGACTGATGTTCCTTTGTTTGTGTGGACAGGAGTTGACAAATTCCTGTATGAGAAAAGTAAGTTTTTCAAAGTTGAAACTAAGAAAAAGGAATATCTCAAAACGATCAACTCCATGAAAAAACTATATAACATAAATTGTGTATTTTAACGTGCTCTACATTTTTTGTGTGTTAAGTTTTTGTCCATCTCTTACGGTTTAGTAGTTATGCAAAATTCATCCAGAATAAAGTAGTCTTCAGAGGCTATTCCCAGAAAATTCAAAATATACATTTTATTTGTCAGGTAAATATCTTTAATATATGATATTTTAATCAAAATAGTTAGAGCCATTTTTTAGAAAATCAAAATTTTCGAAAAAAGTTCCATGTAAAAGGTAGTTTGGGGTGGGGGGATTTTTTCAAAATCTTCGTGTCGCATCCCTGGAAGATACTAAACTTAAATACCAAGTTTGGTATTTTACCGACTTTTCGTTTTTGAGTTATCGTGTTCACGGACACACACACACACGGACCTTTTTGTGAAAATGCTTTTTACTTTCTCCATACGCACTATGTACATAGTGTATAGAGAAAATATTGCACTCCACCAAAAATTCGATACCGAGATTTCACCGGAAATATATGTTTTAGGGTCCCCAATATCCAAAAAAATCATTTTTCACAAAAAGGTCCGTTTGTGTGTGTGTGTGTGTGTGTGTCCGTGTGTCTGTGAACACGATAACTCAAAAACGAAAAGTCAGTAAAATACCAAACTTGGTATTTAAGTTTAGTATCTTCCAGGGATGCGACACGAAGATTTTGAGAAAAATCCCCCCACCCCCAACTACCCTTTACATGGAACTTTTTTCGAAAATTTTGATTTTCTCAAAAATGGCTCTAACGATTTTGATTAAAATTGCGGATATTAAACATATTTACCTGACAAATGAAATGTATATCTTGAATTTTCTGGGAATAGCCTCTGAAGAGTAGTTTATTCTGGATGCATTTTACTAAATTTTGAATAGCTGCTAAACCGTAAGAGATGGACAAAAACTTACTCCACAAAAAAATGCAGAGCACATTAAAATACACAATTTATGTTATATACATTTTTTTCGTGGAGTTCGTCGTTTTTGTGACATTCCTTATTTTTAGTTTCTGCTATGAAAAACGTATACTTTTCTCATACAGGAACTTGTCAACTCCTATCCATATAAACAAAGGAACTTCATTGACATAGCAACCAGCTTTTGACTATCACTTTAACCTACGGTTGTGCCTTATCTCGCTCCTACTTAAGGAAGCGAGTAATAAAACTATTTCTGCTATTTTTTCTGATTAGCATAAAGTAAATAGAAGTATAAGCTTTTTAAGAATTATTTGTTGCAGGGATATGGAGAAAGTCATGTGAATGGTACACATCAGATTTTTTTTAGATAAAGGGGACCCTAAAACATATATTTCCGGTGAAATCTCGGTATCGAATTTTTTGGTGAAGTGCAATACTTTCTCTATTCACTATGTACATAGTGCGTATAGAGAAAGTAAAAAACATACAGATTAGATAGAAGACCGGCGAAATTATATATTGGCTGTATTAACTTATTACTGTTAAATGAAATGCAGCTGACTTATATTACTAAAGAACATTGGTATTATATACACAATAAGTTACAAGCCTGTGCCAGACAGCTCTCTTAAACAACCGGTAATTCTCGAGGTGAATGCTGATTAAGCTGTTATTGTTTATAGTGCAGGGTCGCTTCTGATAATGTGTTGTTTAAGACTGTATTTCCTGTATACATCTCGCATGTCTCACAAGCCTATTTGCAGTTTTAAAAGCATTAAGCTTTTGATGATGGATGTTTAGCCGTAATAAAACACAACCGAGGCAAGCCTTTAAAAAGTGGCGAGAGGCGAATGGTCGCGCATTGTTTCGCGGTGCTTAAAGAAAGAAACGCCGAATCGGCCATAAAGAATATCGAAAAAGAAACGGGTGATCTCCTTGGCGTTTCTGCATTTAGTGTGCATAGTGTTAGAATGGAACAGCAAGCATCCGGAAGCCTAATAACACTGGGAAAATCGCGTAAATATAAAAAACGTTCGGAGAAATACGATTGATTTTGCGAAAAGTGCTATTCGCGGTAAAGTTTGATTGTTTTTTCAGAAATGAACTATCGACTCTAAATAAAATTTTGCATGCAGTACATTCTGACACAGAATTGCCACATTTCTCAAAGTACTCTCCACAGATTGCTGATATATATCGCTAGTGTTGCAAAACTTATGTGCGCACATGTACCGTTAACACGCGGCGAGTTGAGCCACCTCCGCCTTGTTGACATCAGGACTGAACTAACTTGACACAGACTCTAGCAGGTAGTGTGTGCTTGGACACTCCCAGGAAGCAGACTTTGACGTTCTCTAGGGTGTACTATTTTTGTGTTGAACAGTGCCATCGCGGGTTTGAGGGATACTTTTGTTAAGTTCTCGTATGTCGTGTATTGCTAAAGTGACTAATCTTTGGTTAGTGTGTATTCTGAATGAGTTTGTTGTGGTCTGTAGCATTAAGCCGAGGTATTTGTCTTGGTTGACTGCAGAGGTTCTTTCTTCAAGTAGATTTTGTCCTGAGATGTCTTGCCTCCTTTTCTGAATATCATATGTTCGGTTTTCTCTTTATTTATTTGTAGTTCGTTTTTGTCAGTCCATCTCTCCAGTGCGGTTACTGGCTTCTGTAGTGTAGTTCCTTTCTATTATGACATCCCAAGACCATGTCTTGGCATAGATGTAGATATTACTACCTTTTATTGAATACGTAAGAAAGCGTCATCTGAAATATTAAATGTAGTTGTTTTAACATATATGTTTACAACCACTTGGCATGTTCTACTCACGTGGACGTTTTACATTCTTTCTTACTGAGCAGTGGCGTCAGATCAATATTCTCTCTTGCGGCCTCTGCAGATTGAATTATAATGTAATTATACTATTGTGCGTGCTTTTGGATATTTTCTGATTCTGCGCTACATTTCCTAACAGAATATCTCATATTTAAGCATAATTGCGTTGTGTATGTTGAATATCGTTGTTTTGAGTTCCCTTGAGCCTATTAAACATTGTTAGAAATAGGTCAAAGGAGAGAGCGAGAGCAAAACTGAATAAATGCCAGACTTCCTCCCCCCTCTTATATTGGCTTTCAGGCGTAACCAGTTTGGCCATCTGGAGAACAAACCTTGAAATACAACATTAAACATCCATTGTCATAGCGGGATTGGCAGAACGTCAACGCCAAACGCGGTAACTTGGCCGGTAATGGTGTTCAAGATTATTGCACGTTTCTGTTGATGAATTAATATAGCTCAGTTATAAATTCTTGGTTGCTGTGTAAATATGGCAGTTGTATCCGAGAGCTTTTCCAGATCATTAAAATACAAATTCATGAATCGCAAGGAAATGTGACGGTTATTTACCTTAGCATTTTGACATAATTTCATTTTGAAGGCATTTCCGGCCATTGAGTAATTGACCCTGTCTCAGATGTTATGAAAGTTAAAATCAAAAGTTTTGCGAAAAATTGATAGACCTGGTTGAAAGTATAAACGTTACACGTTATCTACACAGAGGCCAGAAAGTCAAGGCCTACACTGATATGCATGGTTGTCTGTGACCAGTGAAGGCATTCTAATCTTTTAACTTAACTATCTACTGTGTACATTGCTAGGGAAGGTATGCATTCCAACCAAAGGTTCTATGCCGAGATGTCACCGTAAATATGACTTGTCAAAAGCTGGTTATGTGATTGAAGTTCCTTTGTTTGTATGGACAGGAGTTGACAAATTCCCATACGAGGTATTTTATAGCTGAAACCAATAAGGAATATCTAAAAAACGATCAACCCCAGGAATATATATATATATATATATATATATATATATATATATATATAAAACATAAATTGTGTGTTTTAACGGGCTCTACATTTTCTATTGAGTAAGTTTTTGTTTATCTCTTACGGATTATCAGTTATGCAAAATTTATCCACAATAAACTGTCTTCAGAGGCTATTCCCAGAAAATTCAAGATATACTATTTGTCATGTAAATATCTTTTAATATACGGCATTTTAATCAAGCTCGTTAGAGCCATTTTTGGAGAACCAAAATTTTTTGCATGTAAAGCGTAGTTTGATGTGGGGGGATTTTTCTCAAAATCTTCAAGTCGCATCCCTGGAAGATGCTAAACTTAAACACCAAGTTTGGTATTTTATGGACTCTTCGTTTTTGGGCTGTTAACAGACACAGACCTTTTTCCAAAATGCTTTATTTTATTCAGGTGGTCATAAAACAAGTATTTCCGGTGAAATCTCGGCATCGAATTTTTGGGTGGAATGCAATACCTTCTCTATACACTATGTACATAGTACATGTAGAGAAAGTAAAAATCGGTTAAATATCAAACTTTATATTTAAGTTCAGTATCTTCCAAGGATGCGAATTGAAATTTTTCGAAATGCGAAAATGCTTTAACGATTTTGATAAAAACCTTATGCTAATGATATTTACATGTATCTTGAATCTTCTGGGAATAGTCTCTAAAGTCCTCTTCGTCCTGGAGGCTTTTGCTAACTGGTAAACCTTACGAGATAGACAAAATCTTATTTCGCAAAAAAAGTAGTTCGTGTCAAGTGAAGCGACCCATTTCCTTATTCCCCTTGTAACTACAAGGAACTAAGCTTTTGTAATAGTTTGTTACAAAATAGGTAGAGAAAACTACCTCTTCTGATGTGAATGTATCCACTTATTTTGTAATGAAAAGGCAGCAAATTATCCCTAAATGAAAGAAATCCCTTCGAGCTAGTAATATTGTTTTAAAAAGATCGGGAGATATCTGTGGTCTTATAAATATGAAACTTGATTTGCGCACGCGCGCACACACGACATAAGCCGCTGCTCCATACGCAACTGTTTCTGGTCTTTCAAACAGTCAACTCTAGCCCCTTTTTTCACACAGAATGAGTGATGGGTGTTGTGGAGACTGCCTTGTTTTTTGACTGGTTGTATGATGAACCATATCGCCCTTGTTTACGTAACGTGCAGATGAGGTGATGCGGGAATACAGATTTGATCAAGAGATACGAATACCTATAGTGCTGAAACTCGGTTGTTTTTCCGAGGCAGAGAGTTTTGATTATGTGGCTGAGTTGCCCCATCAGAAACTGGAAAGTGAGGTGAGATAATGCGATTTGTATCAGGTGCGAAGGTCCAGGCGGGCTCATGACGTAGGTTACGCTTTGATATTCGTTCCTCTGTGGAATTGATTCTGCTTGCGCAGCTTTCCCCCTTCCCTCCCTTTTTTCACATCTCTTTGCATTATTGCCCCGCACGCTTACCTGGTTCGATAAAGATGCTTTCATCCATGCATCCCGGGACTGGATGCAGCAAGGAAGGCTTTCGACTTATCAGAAAACAACACACGTCCTTTTGTCCAGCTCGCCCACGTGCAGCAGCCGTTTATTTTTATATAGCTTCTAAAGCTTTCGTGTTAATCGAGACAAGTTTCATTACACATAGATATTCACATGTTGAAGAAATGCCAGTATTTCCTTGACATGATCAACTGAATAGTGACCAAATATCTCGCAAATGGCACAATGCCTTCGGAGTTATTTGAAAGAAATGGTACCTTTTAAAGGAATCTAGAATTGTTGTGCACCTTTACTTTCTCTTCCACGTACGTAAGCAGAGAAATTATTGCTTTTCACTCAAAAATCTCTTGATATTTCCCTGGAATTACATTGTCTTGAATACCCCTGAATACGGAAAAAGCATAATTAAAAAAGGAAAGGTCCGTTAAAAACCAAACTTGAAAGTTGAGCATCTTCTAAGGCTGCGACGCGAATATCTAAAAGAAAATCCTCTCCCCCATCTTAAACTACTTCTTGCGTGGAACATTTTTCGAAAATGTTGATATTTTCAAGTGGCTCTTAATGACTTTGATTAAAGTACCACGTTTTAAGATATTTTCATGACAAATGGAATGTTATCTTCAATTTTCTGTGTATAATCTTCCTTCTACATTACTTCTGTATAACAGGTAAACCGTAAGAGAGAATTACTTTCTACATAAAACTAGGAGATCTCATTAAAACACGTCATGATTTTTTTAGGTTAACCATTTTTAAGGTGTTCCTGGTTATTGGTTTCAATTTAAAAATAAATATATTTTTCTCGAATGGAAAATCACTTTTCGATACCGGAAACATTTGTGTTGACTCAATCTAGAAAAAGTTGTTTTTACTTTCTCTACACGTACTATATACATAGTGTATACAGAAGGTAAATACATGTTTCGAGTCTTCCTGAGTCAGAAAAGAATTTTTGGAAAAAGATCCGTGTGTGTGGACAGTATAGCTCAAAAACTAAGTCCGTTAAATACCAAACGTGGTATTTTCGGTTTTTTTCCAAAGATGCGACACGAAGATTTTCAAGAAAATCTCCCCGCCCTGAACTACCTTTTACATGGAAAATTTTTCGAAAATTTTGATTTTATGAAAAATGGTTCTAACGATTTTAATTAAAATATCTTGTATTAAAGATATTTGCCTGACAAATAAAATGTATATCTTGAATTTTCTGGCAATAATCTTTGAAGAATACTTTATCCGGGATGAATTTTACGGAATTTTGCATAACTGGCAAACAGAGAGAGAGAGAGAGAGAGAGAGAGAGAGAGAGAGAGAGAGAGAGAGAGAGAGAGACACACACACACATCCTTACGGAACAGAAAATGTAGAGCTCGCTAAAACACACAATTTGTTATATACATTTTTTTTTGTGGAGTGGATCATTTTTAGATGCCTCCTGTTATTGGTTTCAAGTTGAAAAAGCTTACTTTCTCATTCGGGAATTTGTCAACTACTGTCCATAAAAACAAGGAACATAGCAACCAGCTTTAGACTAATACTTGAGCCTATCCTACTCCCTTTTTTCCCTCCTACGTGCAAGGAAGCAAGTAATAAGACTGTTTCTGCTAATTTTTTCTCGATTAACTTAAGGTAAAAAGAAGCATAAGCGTTTTAACAATACTTCGTTGCAGAGATATAGAGAAAGTGATGTGAATGGAACAAGAAGATTTTTTAGAAAAAAAGTCTGTCCCAACAGCGTAATTCAAATGAGAAGTCGTTCAACTCGGAATTCAACTTCAATATCTTCCAAGGATGCGACACGAAGATTTTCAGGAAAATCCTCTACCCCAAGCTACCTTTTTCGGTATTTTGGATTTTCTCAAAAATTGCTCATAAGGATTTTTATTAATATAGCGTACATTAGATATACATTAAATGGCAAATAAAATGTGTCTGAATTTGTTGGGAATAGCCGCTGAAATCCTTATTCTGAATGACTTGTGTAACTGGTAAACCTGCAGGTCTTGTTAAAGCAAACCATTTCCGAGATAGTCCCATATTGGTTTTACAATCTGCAATGCTTAGAAGTTTCCGAAATAAAGGAGGAGTTTCTATCACTTTAGTCTAGTTTATTGCCGCATTTCGCTTCTACTTACATGAGCATGAAGTGTAGTAGGAGAATGAGCACATTGGTGTACCAATAGAACATAATTCTTTCCGGATGAAGACGACTTAAATCGTGTAAATATCGAGCATTTTTAGAAAAGGAAAATGTCTATAGTGGTCAGTTTGGTATTGCGAGTTTTTCTTAATATTCGTGACGGTTATCGGTATTTACCGGAGGTTTCGTTTTTTGGTTTTGCATTTCAGGTGTTTTTCTGAACATGCCTTTCTTTTCAGGGATCTCAAAACCTGTTTTTCCTATGTAAGTGGAATACAATATCTACTCTATTTCCTAGATACATGTCAGAAAAGGTAAACACATAGAATAAAAGTGGTTTTATTTCAATAATCCAATTTTGAAAATTCATAGGTATAAAATCATGTAGACAAACATTGTACGGAAAAAAATAGCTGTCATAGAGCTCAAAACTAAAGGAAAAGGCATACATGCTATGAAAAACTAGTGTGTCGTACCTAAAGATTCGATACCGCGATTTCATCGGAAATGGGTGTTTTGAGATCCCTTGAAAAACCCTTTTTAGAAAAATTCTGGTGTGTTCCATTCACATGACTTTCTCTACATCTCTGCAAAAATAATATTAAAAAGCTGCAAAAAATAATATTAAAAAGCTTATGCTTCAATTTGCTTCCTTTTAATCGAAAAAAATAGCACAAATAGTCTTATTACTTGTTTATTTGTAAATAGAAGAGAGATAAGGCAGAACCATAGGTTAAAGTGATAAAAGCTGGTTGCTATGTAATTTGTTTGTATGGACAGGAGTTGACAAATTCCTGTATGAGAAAAGTTTGTTTTTTAAAGCTGAAACCAGAAACGAGGAATATCTATAAAAAAAAACAAAAAAAAAAAACGATCAACTCCTGTATATAACATAAATTGTGTGTTTTTAACGTGGTCTACATTTTTTGTGTAGCAAGTTTTTATGCAACTCTTACGGTTTAGGAGCTATGCAAAATTCCGTAAATTTCATCC
Source organism: Hymenopus coronatus (assembly GCA_030762935.1). Lineage (NCBI taxonomy): Eukaryota > Metazoa > Arthropoda > Insecta > Mantodea > Hymenopodidae > Hymenopus > Hymenopus coronatus. The sequence continues at coordinate 6,445,098 of CM060897.1, read as the reverse complement.
AGAATAAAGTAAACTTCCGAGGCTATTCGCAGAAAATTGAAGATACACATTTTGTCAGATAAATATCTTTAATATACGATATTTTAATCAAAATCGTTAGAGCCATTTTTAAGAAAATCAAAATTTTCGAAAACAAAAATCCACGTAAAGGGTAGTTTGAGGGGGGGTTCTCAAAATCTTTGTGTTGCATCCCTGGAAGATACTAAGCTTGGTACTTAACCCACTTTTCGTTTTTGAAAATGCATTTTTTGAATTCACCAGACCCTAAAACATTTATTTGCGGTGAAATATCGGTATCGATTTTTTGGGTGGAGTGCAATACCTTCTCTATACACTATGTACAGAGTACGCGCAGAGAAAGAAAAAAAGTGTCTGGACAGTGAGCTCAAAAACAAAAAGTCCGTTAAATACCAAACTTAGCATTTAAGCTTAACTCTCAAGGATGCGACACGGAGATTTTCAAGAATATCCCCCCATGCTCAACTACGCTTAACGTGGAAACATTTTCGAAAACTAATTAAAACATCTATATTAAAGAGAGATATTTACACGGCAAAATGCACATCTTGAATTTTCTGACAATAACCTCTGAAGACCTCTTTATTCTGGATGAATAAATGATAGACAAAACTTTACTATACAAAATGTGTATATCTCGTTAAAACATGTCATTTGCCATACTTTATACATAGAGCGGGCCGTTTCTGAGATATTCCTTTCAATTCCTGTCCATACAAAGGTACTTCAATTACACAGCACCCTAGCTTTTAAAAGATTTAACTATCGATTTAGCCTTTGGTACTTAGGGAGCAAGTAATAAAACAGTTTCTGCTATTTTGTTCTCGATTAGCATTAAGTAAATAGAATAAGTTTTTTAACAATAATTTATTACAGTTATGTAGAGAAAGTCATGTGAATGGAACACATCAGATTTTTTTCTTCATAATTAACATGAAAGCTTCGCCCTATGTATTTTGTACTGAATGTGTGAAAAACGTTGATCTCTATCTTCATATAATACAGAAAAGAAATCTAGGAAATGAGCTGTGTAAATTAGAACGTTCGTTATCAGTTTGGCAAATGTGTAAAGTGAGACTTTGGGGGAAATTTAAATTTCACAATAAGCATTTTAAGAGCAAAACTGAATAACATGTGTTATAAACAAGAAACGTTCACACGTTGTTACTTTCTCTAGCCCCATATGTACAATGTACATAGGGATAGAGAAGGTATTGAAGTGCACCCAAAATTTCGATACGGAGATTTCACCGGAAATACATGTTTTGGGTCCCCCTGAATCCAAAAAAAATCATTTTTGGGAAAAGGTCCGTGTGTGTGCGTGTGTGTCTGGACAGCATAGCTCAAAAACGAAAAGACCGTTAAATACCAAACTTGGTATTAAAGTTTGGTATCTTCCAAGGATGCGACACGAAGATTTTCAAGGAAATCTCCCACCCCCAAATACCCTTTACATGGAACTTTTTTCGAAAATTTTGATTTTCTCAAAAATCGCGCTAACGATTTTGATTAAAATATCGTATATTAAAGATATTTACCTGACAAATAATATGTATATCTGAATTTTCTGGGAATAGTCTCTGAAGACTACTTTATTCTGGATGCATTTTACGAAATTTTGCATAATTGCTAAACCGTAAGAGATGGACAAAAACTTACCACACAAAAAATGTAGAGTACATTAAAACACACAATTTGTTATATAGATTTTTTTCGAGGAGTTGATCGATTTTGAGATATGCCTTTGAGATATGCCTTCTACTTACAAGGAAGCAAGTAAGACTATTTGTCATTTTTTTTTCTCGATTAGCATGAAGTAAATAGAAGATAAGCTTATTAACAATTTGTTACACAGAAGTAGAGAAAATCATGTGAATGGAACATATCAAATTTTTTTATTCCTTCACCACGCTATAATTTTGATCTGTTCGACTAAAACATATTGGGTAATTGGAAATTGAGATTAATGTGATGCATCTGTGATATTTCACCAAAATTGAGAACATTTGAAGAAGATATTTTGTCTAAATACATTTATATGAAATATTAAAAGTTTTCCCATTTAGTGCAGTTCTAACGATTAACTGTAGCTATAAATGTGCATGGGCATACTTATTAATAGGCTTTCCTAAATATAAATCTTATTTTCTTGAAAACTTTTCCCGAGAACTTTTTCTACTAAAAATACTGCATGATGCAGTCCCGTGAAGTAAAATTAGGAGTGAAGACTTAAGTGTATGTTAATGTCTTCTGATCGTTTCAACATTAATCGGCGTAAGTTGGTTAATACGTCGCCGTTAATATTTCTAATTTGTGTGTTTTAGTACACGCAAATATGCCAAGTACACATAATAGAAAAAAAGTTTCTACCATCTTTTTTATTGCTTAACGTCCTTTAACCTGAAATTAGTGAAATGATGCTTAAATGATCTCGGGGTTCATAGAGCTTGAAGTTACTCGACATTCGTCTCATCCGGTAACACCCTAAGCGAGATTGGAAGTCGCGACCTGTTGAATGTGAGGCAGACCAAGCCTGCCTCCAGAGCGGAACCATATTCATAACTATAAATTCCACCTAAAAGCTGTAAGCGAAAGCCAAGCATCTAACGGGAACCAGAAGATAGCTTTTTGGGAAACCATAAAAACGAACACACTTTAAGGAAATTACGATGAAAATACACAGATGCTAATAATGGCATTAATGTGTTTGGCTTGTGTGGAACATTTCTGGAGAAGCATGGATACAGTACATGCCCATTTTAAATGCCCACGCGGTATGCATTGTAATTCTGAAATTGCAGATAAAGGTTTTAAAGTGGTGTTTTACTAAATGAACGCAGGATATTACCTCAATTAGATTGACTGAATTTAGACACATGTCGAGGTTCAAACAAATTTGTGTTTTTATTGTTATGACGTTTTGCTACTTTTATTTACTAAGCTTGCCTAAGTAATTATACTTTTCACATGACCGACTTGCACATTTATTTTAACGCTATTTAAACTCGGAAAAATAAAGTTTAAAATATGCCTAATGGATCCTTGCGCCTCTACTGCTGAACACGGCCAAAATAGTTTATACACTTGTGAATAAAGAAGGTTTACTGAAAGCGATACGCCAACTGAGACAGTGTTAACGCAGCCCCCCTGCAAACTTTTGTAGTACTGCCCGTGATCTATACTGCACACAGCATGCCAAGTCGCTACGGACCTCTAGCGAACCACACAGCATTGCTCCAACTTAGCAAATTTATGCAAGCATCTTAAATCTTGCTGATATAAAGTGCAATTTTGAAGAGTTTATTCATGTCCTATCCTTGTATGTATCCAACTTTTTATTTGAGGAACCCATTCGTTTATTCAGGACATCCAAACGTGTATTTGTGATGGAGTCTGATTATAGACGTACCAGCAATCTACAGTTAATTTCTGCAATTGTTTAGACATGTGACACGTGCGGTAGGTTGTATAGTCCCGAAAGTTGTGTGTTCAAAGGAAATCCCTGCTTCCGCAACTAATCTTTACATGGAAAACATCTCTAAAATTGTGATTTTCTCAAACATAGCGAACGATTTTCGTTAAAATACCACATATTGTTTACATGAGAAACTATATCTTCAATTTTCTGGGAATGGCCTCTGAAGACCTTTATTATAAATGAATTCTGCATAAAAGAGATAGACAAAACCTTACTATACATAAAATGTAGATATCATTAAAACACACAATTTATATAATTACATTTTTTTTTTCGTGCGATTGACTTTTCGAAATATTCCTTGATGCAAGTTTCAGTTTTAAAATACTATAACTTTTCTCATAAGGGAACTTGTCAACTCCTGGTCATGCAAAGAAGATTTAAAAGATGTGAAATCGTTTTAGTGTAGTGTATCCCGTTTCCCTTCTACTTCAAGTGATAACACCATTTTTGCTAATGTTTATCTTGATTATTATGAAGTAGATGGAAGTACAAGTCTTTTAACTATAATTTGTAAGAGATGTACAGAAAGTCGTGTGAATGGAACACATTTTTAGATATAGATCCGTGTGTCTCTGAACACGATAACTCAGTAATTAAGTTTAGTATCTTCCAAGGATGCGGCACGAAGATTTTCAGGACCCACCCCCTAAATTACCCTTTACATGTAAAAAATTTCAAAATCCCCCCTCAATAGCTCTTAACAATATTGAATAAAATATCGTTTATTAAAGATATTTTCACGACATATAAAACGTATATCTTGAATTTTTTGGGATTAATCTCCAAAGACATCTTTATTCTGGATGGATTTTGTATAACTGGTAAACAGAGAGAGAGAGAGAAATGTGTTCCATTCACATGACTTTCTCTGTAACAAATTATTGCTTATTCTATTTACTTCATGCTAATCGAGATAAACACTGTCGGAAACGGCCATATTACTTAGTATTTTATAAGTAGAAGGGGAAAAATCTGTGTTCCATTCACACGACTTTCTCTTCATCTCTATAATAAATTATTGTTAAAAAGCTTATTATCCTATTAATTAATGCTAATCGAGAAAAAATAAGCAGAAAGGGTCTCATTACTTGCTTCCTTGTAAGTAGAAGGAAAATATGGGAGTACCATAGGTTAAATCGATAGTAAAGTCTTTTAAAAATCTGGTTCCTATGTGATTTAAGTACCTTTGTTTTTTATCGACAGGAGTTGATAAATTAACGTATGAGAAAAGTATTAGTATTTTAAAGCTCAAACTAACACCAAGGAATATCTCAAAAACTGTCAACTCCACGAAAAGAATGTATATAACATCAATTGTGTATTTTGACGAGATCTAGATTTTTGTGAAGTAAGATTTTGCCTATCTCTTACTGTTTACTAGTTATGTAAAATTCCGAAAAATTCATTCAGAGCTAATATATCTTTAGAGGCTATTCCCAGAAAATTGAAGATATGCATTTTACTTGTCATGTAAATATGTTAAATATAAGAGATTTTAATCAAATTCGTTAGCCATTTTTGAGAAAATCAAAAATTCTTTCCAATAAAGGGTATCTGAGGGTGGGGGAGATTTTGAAAATCATGTCGCATCCTTGGAAGATACCGAAATTAAAATACCAAGTTTGGTATTTAACGGACTTTTAGTTTTTGAGCTATGATGCACATACAGGACATTTTTCTAAAATGCTTTTTATTTGGGTTCTCAAAACATGTATTTCTGGTGAAATCTCGGTATCAAATTTTTTGTTGCAATACAATATCTTCTCTATACATTATGTACATAGTACGTGTAGAGAAAGTACAAAGGGAATACACTAGGCTAAACCGACAGTCATATGTTTTAAAATGGGGTTGCTATGGGATTGACATTCGATTATTTACGTGGCTGGGAGTTGATGAGTTCCAGCATGAGAAAGGTATTAAGTATTTTAAAACTGGAACCAATAATAAGAGAATTGTCATAAACGGCTCAATTCCAAGAAAAAAATGTATATATGACATATATTGTGTGTTTTAACGAAATCTACATTTTCGCTATAGTAAGCTTTTGTCCATCTCTTACGGTTTACCAGTTATGCAAAGTTTCGAAAATTCATCCAGAATAAAGACATCTTTAAAGGCTATTCCTAGAAAATTCAAGATATATATTTTATTTGTCGTGTAAATATCTTAAATATACGTTATTTAATCAAAATCGTAGAGCCATTTTTAAGAAAATCAAAGTGTTCGAAAAATGTTCCATGTAAAGGGTAGTTGGGGTGGGGAGATTTTCTTGAATATTTCTGTGGCATCCTTGAAAGATGCTCAACTTAAATACCAAATTTTGTATTTAATCGAGTCCTGCTGCACACACACACACACACACACACACACACACACACACACACACAAAATGCTTTTTTGGAATCATGGTGTCTCAAAACGTCTATTTCCGGTGAAATTTCAGTATCAAATTTTTGGGTGCAATATAAACACGTACTATGTACTTTAGAGAAAGTAAGAATGTAGATCTTGTTAAAACACTATTTGTGCCATGAACAGCTTTTTTTCGTGGTGTTGACCGTTTGGAGATATTCCTCCTTACTGGTTTGAGTTTTACAATACTTGAAAAACTTTACTGATAAGGACATTTGTAAACTGGTCATGTAAAGAAGCGGATTTCAGCCACATTGCAACCAGATTTTAAAAGATTCGACTATCGCTTTAGCCTTGTGTGTTCCATTTTTACTTTCTCTACACGTACTGTGTGTGTAGTGTATAGAGAAGGTATTGCACTCCACCCAAAGATTCAATACCGATATTTCACCGGAAATACATGTTTTAGGGTTCCCTGTATCCACAAAAAAACATTTTCAGAAAAAAGTCCGCGTGTGTGTGTCTATGTGGCTGTGAACACTCAAAAATGAAAAGTCGGTAAAATACCAAACTTGGTATTTAAGTTTAGTATCTACCAGGGATGCAGCACGAACATGTTGAGAAAAATCCCCCCACCCCAAACCACCCTTTACATGGGACTTTTTTTTTTTCGAAAATTTCGATTTTCTCTAAAATGTCAACGGTTTTGATTAAAGCATCGTATATTAAAGATATTTACCCGACAAAAGGTATATCCTGAATTTTCTGGGAATAGCCTCTGAAGACCACTTTATTCCGGATGAATTTTACGGAATTTTACGTAACTGTTAAACTGTAAGAGATAGGCAAAAATTATCACACAAAAAATGTAGAGCATGTTAAAGCACACAATTTATGTCGAAGCCATTTTTAAGAAAATCAAAAGTTTCGAAATTGTTTCCATGTAAAGGGTAGTTTGAGTTGGGAGTTATCTCTAAAGCTTCCTGTCGCATCCCTGGAAGACACTAAACTTAAATAACAAGTTTGGCATTTTACCGACTTTTCGTTTCTGAGTTATCGCGCTCGCGCGCGCGCACACACACACACACACACACACACACACACACACACACACACACACACAGGAACTTTTTTCTGCAAAAAAAAAAAATACTTTTTTTGTACAGGGGTTCTATAACTTCTATTTCCGTCGAAATCTCAGTATCGAATTTTTGGGTGGAATACAATACCTTCTGTATACGCTATGTACATAGTACGTGAAGAGAATGTAATATGTATCGTTAAACCACAATTTCACATGACTTTTTTTTTTCGTTAACCATTTTCTAGATATTTGTTTGAATTTTCAAATGATCTATATTTTATGAACTGCAAATAGCTATTGTTTTTTTATTTCATTAGTTTCCCTGCACGTTTAATGCACATAGCGTATGGAGAAAGTATTGTATTCCATTCAAAATCGTATACCGAGATTTCACTGAAAATGTGTGTGTGTGGGTGTGTGGACAGCATAGCTCTACGTAAGTTGTCGCCCTCCGAGGTGTAATGGTTACCATGCTAACTTCATGTACCTAAGGTCGCTAGTTCAAGCCCGGCGGAGGACGATGGTCTTTTTTCGGGTGTGTGGCTTCCTTCGGAAGGGAAGTAAAGCCGTTGGTCCCGTGTCGTAGATTTACGACACGTTAAAGAACCTCAAGCCTGATAGAGAGGCCTCTGAGTAAAATTAAGCGGCCTTTCATGCCCAATTTAGTATGGGACGCTGATAACCACAGAAGTTACAGAAAATAAATAACGTGTTATTGATGAACGCTCTTTAACTGCTGTGGTTCTCAGCGTCCCATTCTATATTGGGTGTGTAAGACCGCTTAATTTTGCTCAGAGGCCCTCTCTATCAGGCTTGAGGTTCATTTTCAAGCCGTAAATCTACGACACGGGACCAACGGCTTTACTTCCCTTCCGAAGGAAGCCATGCTAAGGATTTTTACGCCCGAAAAAATCGTCTTCCGCCGGGTTTGAACCCGCGACCTTGGTATATGAACTCAGCATGGAACCATTACACCACGGAAGGCGACACAGAAGTTAAATAGCGTACATAACACGCCATTTAAAATTTTCCTCGTGAAGTTGGTTAAATATCAAATTTTGTATTTAAGTTCATTATCTCCCTAGGATGCGACACGGAATATTTTCTAGAAAATCCCTTCAACCTTTACATGGGAATTTCTTTGAAACTGGCTCTACAGATTTTGATGACAATAACGTATAGTAAAGATATATATTTACATGGAAATAAAATGCATATCCTGAATTTTTTGTGAATAGCAGCTTGGATAGACAAAAGCTTAAAAAATGTAGATTTCGTTATATACATATGTGTAGAGTGGCCCGTTTTCGAGATATTTCTTGTTATTTGATTTAATTTTAAGCTACTTATTTCTGAAACGTAAGGTCATCTTTTGTTTTATATCTTGTATTTTACTCCTGTCGTGCAAAGCGAAAACCGGATTTGAGTTGATTATCCGTTTAGCCTAGTGTATTACTGCACCCCTTCTATTTATAAGGAGCTAATCTTTATCTTAATTACCACGACGTAGAAACAGTTTATAGAGAAAGTGATGTGATTGAAAAGATCACATTTTTATTACTATTAGAATAAACGACTAACACTCTAGAAGCGAATATTGGAGTATGCTGAAGCTGTACTATATACAATGTACATAATATCCAGAGAAGCTATTGTTTTCCATCGAAAAATTCTACGCAAAAATACGCGTTTGAAGCAACCCTGAATTAAAGCAAAGAATGGAAAGAAAAAACAACAACAAACAAACAAAGGTGAGTGTGTGTGTCTGTCTGTCTACAGCATAGTTCAAAAACTAAACTTAGGTCAAATACCAAACCTTGTATTTAAGTTCAGTATCTTCCAAGAATGCGACTCGGAGATTTTAGGGAAAATTCCTCCACTTCGAAGTACCCTTTACGTGGAACATTTTTAAAAATGGCATAGTGACGGTTTTTAAAACATTGGACTATCTCTTTGTCCTAGTGTATTCTACTTACAAAGAAGCAAGTAATAATAGAACAATTTGTGTCATTGTTTGTCTCGATTAGCATGATGTAGATTTGTGTAAGAATAGTTTGCAGGTCACATGAATGGAACTAGCAGGACCCCCTCTCCTGAGCGAAAGGCAACACTTTCACATCGTCTTAATCGCAGAAGTGTGTGGGGTAAATACAAGCACTGATATTAAATGTAGTTTGTAATTGACGGGGCAAGTTGGAGATGTGTGGAACTATGTGATATAGGTGCCATATTGATACCTGTTATCTTTGCCATTAATCGCGTCCAAGTTTTAATTGGTTTGCCAGGGCTGTTCTTTTGTGCTCCACCAGGAATAACAAAATGCTGCTGCTGTTTCATATTTAGCCAATACGTCCGCCTTTTTTAATTAAAATGTTTGAGAGAGAGAGAGAGGGAGAGGACTATTTGGAAATGTTAAACTGCCTGTCTTGGATATTGTACATAGAAGTTGGATTCTGGGTCTCTCTCTCTCTCTCTCTCTCTCTCTCTCTCTCTCTCTCTCTCTCTCTCTCTCTCACTCACTCACTCACTCACTCACTCACTCACACACACACACACACACACACACACACTTGATCACGCTTTGAAACGAACTAGAACCTCAAAAGCAATATGGCTCTGTTTTGATAATTCTTTCAGTTTTGAAAAGTACTATTTTTCCCGACAGATATGGATTAAACATACCCAACTTGAACTCTTAAATCACTAAAAAGTCGTGCATGTTAGAATACTATTATGGTAAAGAATCTTATGTGTTCTTTGCACATGGCTTTTCCTACATCTCTGTAACAAATTATTATTGATAAAAAAAACCTAATTCTTGTATTTATATCTTGCTTATCGAGCTAAACATTAGCAGAGTTGTTCTTATTACTTGGTTCCTTGCAAGTAGAAGAGAAAACATGGAATGTGTTCCATTCACACGATGTCCGCCAGCTGTTCAGCAATCATTTTATTTTACGTCTGCTTAGTCTTATTACTAAGTTCCTTGTAAGTAGAAGAGAAGTAAGAAAATACACAAATTAAAGCGATAGACTCGTCCTTTAAAAGCCGGTTGCTATGTCAAACATTTGAAATTCCAATATCTTTGCCTGCCAGGAGTAAACAAACGACAAACGAAAGAGTCTTCCCGTTTGAGAAAAGTTTAAACGGCTTAAAATTGAAATCAATAATCCGGAATATCTCGAAAACAGCTAACTTTACAAAAAAAAAAAAAAAAAGAAAAAAAAAAGTATATGTCAAACTATATTTCTTCAGAGGTTATTCCCAGAAAATTCAAGATGTACATTTCGTTTTGCTTAAAAATATCTTAAATATAAGATATTTTAACAAATCGTTAGAGCCATTCAGAAAATCAAGTTTTGAAAAATGTTTCATGTAAAGGATAGTTGGGGGTGGGAGGATTTTCTTGTCGCATCCTTGGATGATACTCCACCTAAGCACCAAGTCTGGTATTTAAACGACTTTTCCTTTTTGGGCTATGGTGCCCCCACGCATGCTCACGCGAACTTTTTTCTAAAAATCCGATGTGTTCCATTCACATGACTTTCTCTACCTCACTGCGACTAATTATTGTTAAAAAACTTATGCATCTATTTACTTCATGCTAGTCGAGAAAAAATTAACAGAAATAGTCTTATTACTTGCTCCCTTGCAAGTAGAAGGAAAATAAGGGAGTAACATAGGTTAAAGTGATAGTCAAGAGCTGGTTGTAATGTTACTGAAGTTCCTTTGTTGGTTGGTATAGACAGAAGTTGACAGATTCCTGTGTGAGAAAGTATGTTTTTCAAAGCTGAAATAAAAAACAAGGAATATCTTAAAAATCTGATGTGTTACATCACATGACTTTCTCTAGCTGTTCTACAAACTTCTTACACAAGATTATTCTTCTTTCTGCACCTTGCTAATCGAGGTACTCATTAGCACAATGTTGTTATTACTTAGTTCCTTATCAGTAGGAAGAAAATAAGGGAATACACTAGGCTAAACCGATAGTCAAATGTTTTAAAAGCTGTCGTTTTGCGATTGTCATTACAAATTGCTTTTCTTGGCCAGGAGTAGAACAAAAGAAAAACGGACACTCCCGTCTGAGAAAAGTATAAATACTTCACAACTGAAACTAATAACAATGAATACCACGAAAATGGTAAGCTCCACGAAAAAAAGTATATGACATAACTTTGTATTTTAACAAGACCTACATATTTTGTATAGCAAGTTTTTGTCTATCTCTTACGGTTTACTAGTTATGCCAAATTAAACAAAATTCATCCAGAATAAACAGGTCTTTAGAAGCTATCCCCAGAAAATTCAAGATATACATTTTATTTGTCAGGTAAATATCATTAATATACGGCATTTTAATCAAAATCGTTAAGATCAATTTTTAAAAAAATAAAAATTTTCGAAAAAAGTTCCATGTAAAGGGTAGTTTGAGGTGGGGAATTTTCCCCAAAATCTTCGTGTCGCATCCCTGGAAGATACTAAACTTAAATACCAAGTTTGGTATTTTAGCTAGTTTTCGTTTTTGAGTTATCGTGTTCACACACACACACACACACACACACACACACACACACACACACACACACGGGCCTTTTTCTGAAAATGCTTTTTTTGGTTACAGGAGGTCCTAAGACACATATTTCCGGTGAAATCTCGGTGTCGAATTTTTGGGTGAAATACAATACTTCTCTATCCCTATGTTCATTGTACTTACGGGGCTGGAGAAAGTAAAAAACGACCAAGTCCACGAAAATAATGCATATAACATAAATTGTGTGTTTTAACGTGCTCTACAATTTTTGTATGGCAAGTTTTTGTCCATCTCTTACGGTTTAGCAGTTATGCAAAATTCCGTAAAATTAATCCAGAATAAGGTAGTCTTCAGAGGCTATTCCCAGAAAATTCAAGACATACATTTTATTTGTCAGGTAAATATCTTTGATATACGAAATTTTAATCAAAATTGTTAGCCATTTTTGAGAAAATCAAAATTTTCGAAAAAAAATCCATGTAAAGAGTGGTTTGGGGTAGGGTGATTTTTCTGAAAACCTTCATGTCGCATCCCTGGAAGATACTAAACTTAAATACCTATTTTGGTATTTTACCGACTTTTCGTTTTTGAGCTATCGTGTTCACGCGCGCGCGAACCATTTTCTGAAATCTCGGTATCGAATTTTTGGGTGGAGTGCAATACCTTCTGTATACACTGTGTACATAGTATGTATAGAGAAAGCAAAAAAGGCTTCTTTGGACTAGTAGGACCTTAAAACATGTATTTCTGGTGAAATCTATCGAATTTTTGGGTGCAATACAATACCTTCTCTATACACTATGTACATAGTACGTGTAGAGAAAGCAATTAACTCAGAAAAAGTTTGTGTCTAAAGAAGACATACAGCCTCTGCGGTCGAATGGCCCAGAGGTCCCAGGTTCGACTCTCGGCTGGGCTGGAAACTTTTCTTGAGCTTGAAATTATTCCGTATCCGCTTAGAGTTTGCAAGCATGAATTTGAAAATGAATGTGTATTTAATAGTATAACTGAAAACCCCAATGTTATAACCCACAGTTCAGCGAGCAAAAACCAACAGTTGTTTCTAAATTCTAAAGCAAAATCCCCAATATGATAATGGAAGTTACAGGAAGCTATATAAAAGCAACAAAAACAATAATAATGATAAGAATAAGACAAGCCGCAGATAGGAATCAATATACATAGATCGTCATGATTTAACTGGTTGACTTGATATTTTACTGTGTGTTCATGCCAGGGTCTAGGGATAACAAGCTAACCGCCTTCTGATACGAGGTCTCCGAGCAAAATTGTGTGGAATGCGACGCTGAGAACCACACAAATGAAAAAAATATTAGGTTATTAAATAACCGCAGGTTGAAAGAGAAGGTACACGAGGAATATATTCCTTGATTAATGGAAGGATTACCTGTCCATTCCGATAATTACTGTACAGACTGAATAATATTTTTAGGGGAGGTTTTGGAAACAGAACACCCACCTCATTCCAAACCCATTTCAGTGAATATGAGGTGACTTGTGTGCAATCTCAGTGATTGCATTAAGGCATGCGTGAGACATTTGAAGTTAACAAGGCTCGGCGCGCGCAACCTTATTTTCAATTACAAACAGGTATGCATCCGTCAAGTGATTGAACAAATTGCGAGGAAGCAGTCGCAACAAAATGCTCCCAGGTAATTAAAAGCTGCAGCGTGATAAAGGTAAGGTCGAGTGTTGTGTTCATTACCAGGGTAGGATGGTCTTGGGCTTGTTTTTGCGTGATGTGCTGCAGGCGTATTTGAGGAAACAAAAGAGGGCGCTCGATGCGTTATTGCTCATGGGTAGTTATCAAAGCGTACACAGGTTGAGTGCACGGTTCATTGGTCAAAACAGCTATTTTAGTTGGTGCTTGGTCAGCCGTATGTGATGCCTTCAAAACCTGCTGAAAGGTAAAAATATGTTCTACAGTGTAGGCTCACGTTACATGTCTTACGTTATTGTTTCCGTCTCTATTTCATAGCTTGTATCGCTGAGGATAGTTCAGTAAGAACCATTGTTTTGAAATAGAAGGTGTTGTTATTGCAAGTGGGTATGTTATTTGTTACTCGTCACGACTCGACAAGAAATTAGATGCCGCTGTTTTTAAAGAAGAATAAGTTGTTTCACCACAGTTGACGCCAAACTGCCTGAATTGCGTTATAAATTGCTGTCACAGCTATATGGCTCGCGGGAACAAAATTCTTCCTAACTTGCATGTATTAAGGCTGCAGCACTAATGGATTAATGACCCCCAAACTTGTATTATCCTACATCGATACTGTGTCGTTTGGCATGTTGGCACTAAATGCGTATGTTTATTAACTGCTGAATTGAACAGTTTAGATGAGACGCGCTTCCAAGAACAGTTTAAAGAGAGGAATTAGAAGGTCGATTATTCCTGTAAGGATGAAAAACAATTTCCCAACAGGTATTTTGAATTTGGATGGCAAAAACCTAGCTTGGAAGAATGCCATATGTGTTTGTAAAGTTTGGCAGTCTCGGACATAAGGTTCCAATAGTCGAGTGTATTCTGTTGGAACACTTTCAAAGACGCTTTGTTATGATCAGGGCTCCCAAAATTAAGTACTTTTGCGAGTACTGGTAGCTGCTCCATTTGTGTCCCTAATGTTCTTTAAATAGATTTTCGCTGCAAATATTTGTGGGGAATCTCTAGAGCCTTTGTTGTTCAGTTGGTAACATTTGTGCTTCCGTGACCTCATGGTCTCGGGGCTACCTAATGCGACTGCTTATTCTTTTAATGCACACATGGAAAATGGGGTTTTGTAGATACAAGGGGGGTTAAGCCCTCTAAATATACATTTGACATTTTAACGAGATCTGTAGTAAGATTTTGTGTTTAAGGTTTATCAGTTATGCGAATCTCTTTCAGAAAGAAGTGGATTTCAAAGACTATACCCAGAAAATTGGAAGATACACGTTTTATTTCACTTGAACATATCTTAAATTTATGTATTGTAATCGAGATGGAGTCACTTTTGAAAAAAATAATTTTGAAAACTTTGCATTTGAAGGTAGATTAGATGCCAGAGTGACAGCAGCTAAGACTTGTATAACGTAAATGCATGATTGATGTAAGCCAAACGGCCATTCTAGCAGAATTTTACTCTAAGCATTACCAGAAGCTAAGAGTCCAGCTCCGTGTACAATACGAGATCCATTTTAGCGCGAAGTGTTATCCTTTGTGAAACACAGATTGAAATGCCATGTATAGCATACTATGCTGCGTTTATTCAGTTAAATTGTCACAAGGATGATAATACGATACACGTTTATGAAAAACAACCTGAAAGTTGGCTTTTTTTAATTCTTTGGGCCAGCACCCACACTATGAGTATATTTTACTCTCAAAATACTGGATCTATTGGTCTCCGTAGTCATCAGTAAATCTGTAGTCACAAGATATAGTTTCGGTCTTGAGATTTACCACATAGCTGGCAAAGGTTATCCAGGATTATTGCATCATGTGAATCTCTGTTATAGATAGGAGCATCACTCATAAGAATTGTCTTTCTTGCTGGCACCATTTAACTTTTCCTTTTAGATGCCTTAAATTTTGGATTAACTAAGCTACCGTAAATCAATCCAGTATTTCTTCTATACAACTTTTTCATGTATATGTAATGAATAACAAGCCAATAGAAGAAGAAGAAACGTATATACACAGGGCAGGAATATGTAGTCTCCTATTACGAGGGTCGGCTGATAAGTCCCGGGCCTCACACAGATATGGCGTCACTAGGCCAGTTAGACGGTAGCATCGTATTAACTCAACGTTAGCTTGAATCCATAGTTGCAGGTCAATAGATTGTTTAGTTTTCGAATGGCAGCATTTTAAACATTACAACTTTAGAGTTTTCATGAAAATGGAGGATTTGGAAAAACGAGCAGCGATTATATACTTCCATTTGAAAGACTTAACGTCTAAAGAAAACAAGGAGGAAATTTGACAGCACATTGAAAGACTTTGTTTCTTTATATGCAATGATTAAAAGGAGAGTTGATGAGTTTAAAATGGGACGTACGAGCACTAGTGATGAGCCTCGCTCTGGACGCCCTGCAGAAGTGACAACTCCAGAGATCTTTGAAAAAAGTCATCGTTTAGTACTGGAAGACCGCAGACTAAGTTGTTTTGAGATAGCAGAGGCTGTAAATATACATATAAAAAAAACTTGAAGATAACATTTTAAGTAATGTTTTGGGCTTTCATAAGGTGTGTGCAAGATGGGTGGGGCACCTGACACCTGATCAAAAGCTTCAAAGAAAAACTGTTTCTGTTAAGAATGTGGAGCTCTACCGTAAAAATCCCAATGAATTTTTGAGACGGCTTATTACCATGGATGAAACTTGGATACTTCAGCACACCCCAGAAAATAAATCACGGTCAAAACAGTGGATTGCGCCAGGTGAACCAACTCCAAAAAAGGCAAAGTAACTTTTGTCAGCTAACAAGATTATGGCGAATGTTTTCTGGGATGCGCAGGGAATTATTTTTATTGATTACTTGGAAAAAGGTAAGGGTATCACTGGTGACTAATACGCAAGCTTACTGCAACGTTTGAGTGAAGAGATGAAAAGAAAAATACCTTATTTGACAAAAACAAAATCTTGTTTCATCACAATGATCCAGTCCATCGTTAAGTCATTGCAATGGGGAAAATGTGCGAATTAAAGTTGGAATTGTTTAAACATCACCCTATTCGCCAGATTTAGCACCTAGTGACTAACACCTATTCCCAAACCTCAAAAAATGTCTTGGAGGACGAAGATTTCACAGCAACGAGGAGGCCATTGATGCGGTATACAGCTATTTTGAGGACCTTGATAATTCGCACCACAGAGATGGTTTAATTAACTTAGAACACCGATATGACAAATGTATTAGCCTTTCTGGAGATTAGGTATGTTGAGAAATAAAGCAAAGAAAAAAAAAATGTTAAATGCTGTTTTCATTGAGAGGCCCAGCACTTATCAGCTGACTCTAGTACTTTGAGCTTAGTGTTTATTATTGCCAGCAATTCACTTAATTTAACGTCAGCAACTCATAACCAATGACACATTGTGTTTGTGTATTTAAAACTATATTCGAATACTGCAGTTAATGTACTTGAATGCAGCTTTTATACCGTAAGAGAGGCTGCAATATCAACCAATAAAAACAAACGAACACGGCATTACAAAATTGGATTGCTCCGATGATAATACGCTCTGACAGCACCAGTTGTCAAGGTGTAACACACTTTTGAAGACATCTGGCGGCCAGTTTCCGTTGGTGCGATAGGTCAGACTTTTTTCGTTCAGCGAAGTACTCTAATTGGTGGAGCTTAAGTTACATAAGATAAGCATTCCCCCAGTTGATAATCACATGGCTATAATTCTGGAGAACAAACCAATTCTGCAAAACTGCTATCTCAACTGATCTGTTTTCTTCTGGTTAGAACTGTCCAACATTGTCCCTAATGTAAAGTATTGATTTGTTGGGAACGCCGGAATATCTGTTCAACCTGACTGTCCATCTTCGAATAAGTCGGTCTGGGTAGCTCAGTGGTTAGGCACTCGCTTTCTGAACTCAAGGTCGCGGGCTCATCGGCCCAGACCGATGGATTTTAAGTGTCCTTAAAAGTGAGAGCACCATGTCAGTAGATATACTGGCTTGTTAAAGAACTATTGCGGGACGAAGTTCGGACACACCGGTGGCGTTTGTATGATCCTGGTAATTGACAGCATCGTTAACAAATTTATATATATTGGAACAAAATTTAAAACAAGCAATTTCGTAGATGTACGGCTATACCTAGCAACGTGAGCTAGGCTACCGCAGAGCGAAGCCATTAAACCGATAGCCACTAGATTACCAGTCACGTCATTCAATACAGTCCAGTGCTATCGAGTAAGGAAGGTCGTGCCTATAACCTTGCCATAACCCCAGAAAGGAGAGGTAGAGTATATACAATGTTCAAAGCGATGCATTAAGAGAAGACCCATTTCACCGCATCTGGCTATGCACTGTGTTGTGGTACCACGTGACAACTGTCGATATCATCCATTCTTATGATTTTCTGCAAACCAAATTCTTGTTCTTCTATTTACTTCATAGTAATCGACATAAACATTAGCAGAAATTGTCTTATTGCTTGGTTTATTATAAGTAGAAGGGAACTAAGGGAATATACTAGGCTAAAGCAATAGTTTAATCTCGTAAAAGCTGTCGCTATGCAATTGCGTGGCCAGGATAAAAAAAAAACAAACACCGTTGACTTTTTGAGAAAATCACAAGTATTTTGAAATTGAAAACGATGACCATGAATATATCGGAAATGTTTAGCTCCACATTTCCAGTTATGCAAAAGTTATACAGAATGGCTTCAGAGCTTTTCGCAGGAAGTTCAAGATATGATTTTATTTGCTTTGTAAATATTTTTAATATACGTTATTTTAATCAAAATTAAACTTTTTTAGAAAATAAATTTCTAAAAAATCCTCCATGCAAAGGGTAGTTTGTGGTGGGTGGATTTCCTAAAAATCGTATGTTATATCCTTCGAAGTACTACATTTTGATATTTAACAGACTTTTCGTTTTGTAGTGATGTCCAGAGACAGAAGCCTTTTTCTAAAAATGCTTTAGATTGAATAATAAGTAAGAATGAATTATGTTAAATTTCATTTTTGGTTGTATTAGCCAGAATAACTATGCTATCCTGACATCTAAGAAAATACACCGAGGCATATATTTAATTGTAAGTTTATTTCAACAAATATACAAGTCATTTATCGATTTAAAATTTTCTGAAGAAATTTAACTTAACTGCAAATTAAAATGGAAACAACTTGGTAACTGGTATGCAGCTGCTTCATACACTATAGTGTAAACTACATCACTGATATGCAACTGTTATTGTTACAGGCATTTGGACACGCGACAACTTAAAAATGTTAATCACGCTCTACTGAAATGGTGTTCGTCATTTAAATCTGGATAATTGCAAGTTGAGAATCTCCTAGTTGGCGTATATTGCTGACAAAAAATGTAATTATGATTTCATGTGAATGAGGGAAACTTACAAGCCATACGTACATTTTATTAGCAACGTGTGACAACGGTTTTTGCGGGAATTGTAGTGGGAAACGATCTCATTATTGTATAGACCCCAAAGAGAATGAAACTGTTGGCAAGTGATTTTCGTACAACAAAGGTGCTTGGCAGGACCACCAGTTTTGGAATCCTTGGTACGTAATTCTGTCCTTCATGAACATCTTCACAAGAGCTTGTCGATACCGTTGTTTTGACTGGGAAAAGCCAAGACATGTATAGCATTGTCACGGATGAATCGTGCATGGCCATTACTAGACATGTCCTTACGGGTGCAGAAGTGTACGGAGTAACACTTTGATTTGTCCACTCTGTATTGTCACATTTGCCACTGCTGATAGCCATCTCCTGAGCCTTCTAGCATTCGCAGAACCGCATTAAAAGAGTAAAGAGAAAGTCCGTTAGAGAATAGGTAGCAGCTTGAGGAACAGTTTGCATCCTGCTTTGTCCAGACAATGCTCTCTTCGCGGGCGTATTGTCATAATGCAGAAACCAGTCACTTTGTAACTTAGCATGTTCGCTGACAGAAAAATCACAGCAGGTGCAAAACAACGCGTTCACTAACAGCTACCTTTTCATTGTTATTCCGAGACATGACACGTGTGTTGCAACGTTGCCTGGTTTAACTTCTGGGCTACCAGACGCTTTTCTCAAGGAATGCAGCTCAACAAAGTCAACGAAATACACTGACCATCTTGTTAATATCGCATGTCAGGAAAACCCTGCAACACTTGATTGGTTTCCCCATTATGACTCAATTGAGTAAATGGGCAAGATTGCTTGAAGCTGGTAATCTGGAGATTAACCCCGTAGTTGATATTGATTGATATTCCATATAAGAGATTGTTGCTGCAGGTAGAGACAGAATTGATGTGTGAGTCAGGCCCGGGGGTCTCGTCTAATCCTGGGAACACAACAATACAAACACTCCTGGCACAAGACGCTACTTGCAGTACCCCTGGACACGGCTAAAAATACTCTATCAAACGTGCATTATAATCGTAGTGCCAGCAGCGATTCTAGTTCGTGTCCCGGTGCGAGACACGTGCCTGGAGAATGCAACAGGTGGCAAGTATTGCATTCCACCGGAAATACTTGTTTTGAGGAACCTAGAATAAAAAAAACATGTGTAGAACAATATCTGATGTGTTCCATTCACATGACATTCTCTACATTCCTGCAGCAAATTATTCTTAAAAAGCTTGTGCTTCTATTTACGTTATGCTAATTGACCAAAATTAGCAGAAATTGTGTTATTACTTGCTTCCTTGTAAGTAGAAGCGAAATAAGGGAGTACCACAGGTTAAAGTGATAGTCAAAAGCTGGTTGCTATGTGACTGAAGTTCCTTTGTTTGTATGGACAGGAGTTGACAAATTCCTGTATGAGAATAGTATAATTTTTTTAAAGGTGTAACCAATAACAAGGAATATCTCAAAAACGATGAACTACACGAAAAAAAATGTATATGACAAATTGTGTGTTTTATTTAATCTACATTTTTTTGTGTAGTAAGTTTTTGTGTGTCTCTTACGGTTTAGCCGTTATGCAAAATTCCTTAAAATTCATCCAGAGTGAAGTAGTCTTAAGAGGCTATTCCCAGAAAATTCAAGATATACATTTTATTTGTCATGTAAATATCTTTAATATACGATATTTTAATCAAAATCGTCAGTCATTATGAGAAAATCAAAATTTTCGAAAACGTATATACCAAGTTTGGTATTTTACCGACTTTTGGTTTTTGAGTTATCGTGCTCGCGCGCACACACTTCCGTATGGAATTTTTGGGTGGAGTACAATACCTTCTGTGTACACCACATACATAGAACATGTAGAGAAAATGAAAAAGCAGTGTGTAACATAACTCAAGAATCGGCTCAACATATTCCAAGGATGCGACACGATTTTCAGATATCCATTACATGGAACGTTTTTCGAAAATGTTGATTTTTGCAACATGGCTCTTAACGATTGTGAATAAAATACCGTATGTTTAATATATCTTAATGACAAACGAAATGTGTATGCTGAATTTTCTGGGAATAGCCTCTAAAGACCTCTTCTTTCTGGATGACTTTTGTATAACTGGGAAACTGAAATAGAGACAAAAATTTATAGTATAAAAATGTAGCCTTCGTTAAAACTCATTATTTTATTTATTTATTTATTTATTTTTTTAAATAAAGAGTTCACCGTGTACGAGATGTTCTGTTATTGCCTTCAATTTTGAGCTACTTAAACGTTTCTCAACGGAAAGTCGTCTTTCTTTTCGTCTGTTGTTTTTCCTAGCAAGCCAAGAATACCGAATATCAATTATTGTCTCACACAAAGACCAGTTTTTAAAATATTGACCATCGCTTTAGCCTAGTGTACCTCCTAATTTCCCTTCTGCTTACAAAGAAGCGAGTTGTAAGAACAATTCTTCTAAATTCAAAAATGGGACGTCCAGGGACATTACAGAGTTTAATAAACAGGATAGCGTTATAATATGGAGTATATTCACAAGATTTTGTTGTATGTACTTGAGTACCTACATAAAACAAGGCACTCGTGCCTGGGTAGTGTGGCGGTAGCATGTCTGCCTCGCACTCAAAAGGTCATGAGTTTGAATCTCGCTTAGGATGAGTTTCCCATATCCTGAAAAGACGAATGTCGAGTAACTTGAAGGTCCATGGACCCCGAGATCATTTGAGTATCAATTGACCAATTTCATTCATCGTCCGATATGACCAACCGGGTTAAAGGACGTTAATTTATTTACTTCCGGCAGTAACTGAACCGGTCAAATACAATCTTACACTTTGGTCTCCAACCGAACACTCGTAACATAACTCCATAACTGAGCCACAGCAACGCATTAGATGTGTAACTACTGGACTCGGCAAGAAAACTTTCCATTCGGTCTCATTCCTATCATGTATAGTAAAAAAAAAAAAAGCTGAGGGTTCAACCTACCAACCTGGTGGCATTTAATGAGTCATGCATTCAGATCTTTCCTTGTTTTCTCACTATTGATACTTTCATCATTTTTCTTCCTGTAAAATGTTCATTGCGGACCAGTTTTTCTGTTGCACAAATACAATTTGCTGTACATGTTCACAGAGAGAGAACGAATAACAATTGCCCTAGGATTTACTGTCACATGTATTTAAGCTCATGTTTTCATTTTTCAAACACAAAAAAATAGTTTTGTGAAAAAAAAAATAAAAAAGACATTCATTACTTTAAAAATTTGGGAGCCTAAACCAAACGAGACACAGGTAAAGTTAGGAAATTTTCAAAAAGTAGACGTATTGTAAACATTAAGGTTAAAATATTACACCATATTATTTTAATTGCTTTTTGTCGCAAGGGGCTTTTTTAGTGACGTGACAAAAACATAAGCAAATTTGACCATAACCTCCAAACCATAGGAGCAAAATGAATGAAATTTACACTGAAGTTTATTTGCATTATATTACATGTGTAGTATACAGTTAAAAAGCTAGCATTATTAGCTTGGGATTTAAAACTTTGTCACGTCAATAAAATTCTGTTACCTGCAGCAAAAGTCGGGTAATGGGATGTATTATATTCAGAACATAATATTCTTGTTCTCAGCAAACAATAGTTGAAGACGGTGAGCTAAACCCACATGTATTAATCGGACGAGGCATTTCTAAACGTCATCTAGAGTGTAGAGGTATTCGGAGGCTATTACAAGAAAATTCAAGATGTACATTAAATTTGTCATGTAAATATTCTTAATATACGGCATTTTAATCAAAATCGTATTTGTGAGAAAATAAAAATGTTCGATTTTTTCCCCATGTAAAATCGTGGTTTGGGGGAGAATTTTTCTCAAAAATGTTTGAAGATAACTTAATACTAAATTTAGTATTTTACCAACTTTTTGTTTTAGTTACCCTGTTCATGGACACACACGGACGTTCTTCTAAAAACATTTTTGATACAGGGACTTTAAAACTTGTAGTTATTTCCAATGACATCATGGTATCGAATTTTTGGGTGGAATGCAATCATCCTCTACTTATGTATTAACTAGAGAAGTAAACTAACTTAATTTAGTCTACTATATTTTTCTTGTGAGTTTTTTGTGAACATTTATCTCGATTAACAAAGTGGATGGTTAAGTAAGCTTTTGAATGAGTGAGTGGAGAAGACCATGCGAATATGCAATTTTTGCATTTTCTCTGAGATTTTCTAATTATTTTGATTAAAGTCAGGTTTGAGATATTGACGTAGCAAATAAACGCTGGAAAACTCTTTGAAGACTCTTCACTCTCGATGATGTAAGGGTTGGAAGGGAGCCTTTCCTGCAGAAAAAACATGTACGGAGCTCATTAAAATATACAACTGGTGTCACATTGTATCGTAGCATTCGCCGTTTTTATTACGTTGTATTTGTATTTTCCGGTGTTGATGTGCACAGGGTAATGTAACATGATGATGTGTGCTCATTAGTAACAAAACACACCATGCAAGTCTTTATGGGTAATTTGAAACTATTTCCAGACTGAAGGGCTTTCTTACAAATGAATAGCTTGAAGCTATCTCTCTAAAAGTGCAGAGTGACACTTGTGCCGAGGTAGAATTTAGTGATGTTTCTGCAGATAAGTTACTAACCTGTTTCTGAGAAACGTCCATTGTAACCGTGGGGTAATCTAACTGCCCGTGGCCGGCTTGCAAAATAACCGACTCTTCACTGTAGTCAGTGACATGGTTCTGGAAAGCTTCCTTTCGATCTTGTAACTTCGACGACCTGAACCTCCTGGGTGCCCGGCAGAGGAGTCAGGCGAGTGTGGATAGTGGACGCGGTTCAGGATTCAGTTCTGTTGTGTACTGAGCGTGTGACAAGAACGATTCAAGTGAATGTGTTTTATGTTGAATTTCTTAATAACAAATAACGCTGTTTTCATTCCTTACACCTTATTCGCCTTTTCGCCCAGGTAACTATTATCTGCTTAGAATTGTGCTATGGATAAACTTTGAGGTTACTTTTAATATCATAAATGCCAATAGTTAACCATTTTTTTTCTTCTATTTTTGAAGAATCTGCATCACAAACTCTTTCAAAGTAAGTGAAAAAAGCTGGTTATACGTTTCAGCAGACGCCGTAACTAGAACTCTCAAAAATCCTATTTGAAATGCACAGGACAAGATTAAGCGTTTTAAATATTTTAGGTTTTAAATACATCCCAAAAAAGAAATTTTATTACTAGCTTTCAAAACATCACATGTACTTAAGCTTTTAGAGAGGAGAGCCCGGACAAATAATGAGAGGGGACGCAGAGGCGCTCTCCAAATTTATCAGTGTAACAGCAGAGCTGAGGTTTTGCGCTATGCCTCGCGTTCGAATCCCACCTACCATGGTTTCCCTCATTTGCCACCTACGGAATAAAAGTACTATAAATAACACACACACACACACACACACACACATACACTAGTGTCGAAAAGTTAAGCATAATTCGTAAAACAGAGAAGTGTAACGGGAAAACTGAGCGAGCACCATTAAACGTTATCACAGTGTGTGCTTCCCCTTACTGGTGGTCTCTGATAGGTAGGCAGGTTCACGCTTCTGAGGTCAGACCCTTTCGTTATTCTCCCATTGTGAACAGAGAGTAGTTGCTTCGCAGCCTCAACATGTCACAAAGACATCAGCTGGACCCTGTTTTGAAGGGTAGAATCATCAGACGTCTAGAGGCAGGTCAGTCACAAACCAGTCTCTCGGGCCTCAAATGTGCCACAAGTGTCATTTCCAGGCTTTGGTGGTGGTTCCAAGAAACAGGTGTTCATCGGATCCCTGTGCATGGGTCGCCCCGCAATTTGACCATAGCAGCACGATATCGGAGGATGCCCGGAGACAACTGTTTTCCGAGCTTGCAGTCGCCTCAGGCAAACTGCATACCAGAGGCTCAGGGCAGAGTTGCAGTTGTTCCACACTTCATCTGATAGGACGATAATGCACGTCCGCATAGAGCCCACCTGGTGGACGACTATCTTGAGAAGGAAGATATCTGGGATGCATCAGGAGGATGAGTTGCAGCCTGCCAGCGCTCACCGAGGACACTTGCAGACCTCCGACGTGCTCTCCGTGAGCCACGGCGCCATGAGGGGTCACCACACCCCTCAGCGATATTATTGCCATTGTGGAAATGATCGTCAGATTTTGTGCTTGCGCAAAAAAGCGTCCCGAGGTCAAAATTGGCTGCTGTTTCTCACTATTGCATTCCAGATCATGTGCGATGCATTGGTAACAACATATTGTACTGTGCTTAACGTTTATACACTTGTAATAGTTTGGCAATAAAATGCTGAATTATGCTTAACTCTTGTACACTTGGAATAGTTTGGTAATAAAATGCTGAATTATGCTTAACTCTTGTGCACTAGTGATAGTTTGGTAATAAAATGCTGAATTATGCTTAACTCTTGTACACTAGTGATAGTTTGGCAATAAAATGCTGAATTATGCTTAACTCTTGTGCACTAGTGATAGTTTGGTAATAAAATGCTGAATTATGCTTAACTCTTGTGCACTAGTGATAGTTTGGTAATAAAATGCTGAATTATGCTTAACTCTTGTACACTAGTGATAGTTTGGCAATAAAATGCTGAATTATGCTTAACTCTTGTGCACTAGTGATAGTTTGGTAATAAAATGCTGAATTATGCTTAACCCTTGTGCACTAGTGATAGTTTGGCAATAAAATGCTGAATTATGCTTAAATCTTGTACACTAATAATAGTTTGGTAATAAAATTCTGAATTATGCTTAACTTTTGGAATATATGCTACATTGACATTACTTTCTCTACCCATACACCATTTAAGCAATTCGTTTAAAAAGTATCCTTTTATTATATGTTTGCTTTTAAGAGCCGGTCGCTATGTAATGATGCTCAATTTATATTGTCTTCGCATGACCAGCTGAAAAGCGACTAACGACTTCCCATTTAAGAAAAGTATAAACATTGAAAAAGTGAAGGCAATAACGAGGGATATCTCGGAAATGGTTAACTCCGCAACAAAAATACATTGGGCACAAATGGTGTGTTTTAACGTGATATACACTTTTTGTGTGGTAACCCTTTGTCTATCTCTTTCGGGTTGCTGGTTATTTACAAAGCATCCAGAATAAAGTGGACTTTAGAGGTTATTTTCAGAAAATTCAAGGTATAGGTTTTATTACATGCTTCCTTTCAAGTGGAAGGGAAATTAGGGAATACTGTAGGCTAAATCGATAATTAAATCTTTAAAAGCTTGTCGGTATGTAAAACAATTAAAATTCGGCTGTCTTGACACGACTAGGAGTAAAACAAGAGTATGAGACGAAAGGTAATTTCTGTTTGAGAAAAGTTTTAAGTAGTTAAAATTGAAACCAATAATGAGGAATATATTGGATTGAAACTCTAATCTCCCACCAAAAAAAAAAAAAAAGTAAATTTGTCAAAAATATCTTAAACACATGATATTTTTTTAAAAAAAGCATCGTTACACATTTTTAAGAAAATGAAAACTTTTAAAAAATGTTCCATGTGACTGATAATTAGTTGGTGGGGAATTTTCCTGAAAATCACTTTGTGTCACATTATTGGAAGATGTTAGTTAACTTAAATACCAAGTTTGGTATTAGATCCACTTTTCGTTTCTGAGTTACGTTGACCAAATGCGCGCACACGTAACTTTTTTTTTTTTCTTCTAAAAGTGCTTTCTGTTTTATTTAGGGGACAATAAGAGATGTATTTGCGGTGAAATTTCGGTATTGAATTTTTGGATGGAATAAAATAAGTTCTCGCTTCTATGTGCATACGCGTGTAGTTATTTGAAATGAGGAAGAAGCTAAAGCCACACACGTGACGAAGGCTAGACACGGTATTTTTGAAATGGAGCCAAATACGCTTAACCTGGCTGCGTTGTTTGAGCTGTCTTCCATAAACACAAATCTGATGAACTTCTCTACATCTCTGTAACAAATTATTGTTAAAAAGCTTATTCCTCTATTTACTTCATGCTAATGGGGGGGGGGGGGATAGCAGAAATAGTCTTATTACTTGCTTCCTTGCAAGTAGAAGCAAAATAAGGGAGTACCATAGGTTAAAGTGATAGTCAAAAGCTGGTTGCTATGTGACTGAAGTTCCTTTGTATAGACACGAGTTGACAAATTCCTATATGAGAAAAGTATAAGTTTTTCAAAGCTGAAAAGGAATATCTAAAAATAAAAGACGTATATTGTGTGTTTTAAATTGAAAACACTGTACCTTGAGAAATGCGTGTGACCATGAACTTTGATTGGTCGATGACTCAAAGCTATAACGTGGATTTTGTGAATCATTTTGGAGGAAATCACCTTGGTACTACATTCTGTTTGCAAGGGTTTAAAACATTGCAACATTCAAAGCAACCACAGGAAACTTCTCCTGGGTCCCACATTTTCTTATATCTTGTGTTGTCTAGAGTTAACAAAAATATTTAATGGAACATTCGGAATAAGTGTTGTCCTTTTAACAATACAGATATGTTAAATTCCAAGCAAACTGCTATATACCATTTGACAAAATAGAAAAGTTCTTTTTCTTCGCACGACATAGGAGCCAGAATTGGATATTTACTTCCTCTACACGTATTATGTACATGTATATAGAGAAGATATTGCATTCCACCCAAAATTTTGATACCGAGATTTCACCCGAAATACATGTTTTGGGTCCCCCTGAATAAAAAAAAAAAAAAAAGCATTTTCAGAAAAAGGTCCGTGTATGTGTGTCTGTGGACACCATAGCTAAAAAACGAAAGGACCGTTGAATACCAAACTTGCTATTTAAGTTAGGTATCTCCCAAGGATACGACACGAAGTTTTTCAAGAAAATCCCCTCACCCCAACTACCCTTTACAGGGAACCTTTTTCAAAAATTTTTATTTTCTTAAAAATGGTTCTAACGATTTTGATTAAAATATCGTATGTTAAAGATATTTATCTGACAAATAAAATGTAAATCTAGAATTTTCTGGGATTAGCCTCTGAAGACTACTTTAAATCTGGATCAATTTTACGGAATTTTGATAACTGCTAAACCGTAAGAGATGGACAAAAATGTAGAGCACGTTAAAACACACAATTTATGTAATATAGGTACATTATTTTCGAGGAGTTGATTTTTATTTTTAAATAGATAGTCCTTGATTTTGTTTCAGCTTTGAAAAACTTAAACTTTTCTCATACAGGAATTTGTCAACTCGTGTCCATACAAAGGAACTTCAGTCACATAGCAACTAGCTTTTGACTATCATTTTAACCTATGATACTCCCTTATTTCGCTTCTGCTTACAGGGAAGCAGGTAATAAGACTGTTTCTGTTAATTATTTCTCGATTAGCATGAAGTAAATAGACGCATAAGCTTTTTAACCATAATTTGTTACAGGGATGTAGCGAAAGTCATGTGAATGGAATACACAAGACTTTTTTCCATGTAAAGGTAGTTGGGGATGGGGGGGGGCTTTTTCTCTATCTTCGTGTCACATCCCTGGAAGATACCAAACTTAAATACCAAGTTTGGTATTTTACCGACTTTTCGTTTTTGAGTTACCGTGTTCTCACACACGCACACATACACACACACGAATTTTTGGGTGAAGTGCAGTCAATACTTTTTCTATATACTATGTACATAGTACGTGTAGAGAAAGTAAAAGTTCAGTGTCTTCCAAGTATGCGTCAGAGATTTTCAAGGAAATCCCGCACCCCAAACTACTCTTTACATGGAGCATTTTTCGAAGTTTTTTATTTACTCAAAAATGGCTAACGATTTTGATTAAAATGCCGTATATTAGTGGTACATCACAAATAAAAATATATGTTTTGAATTTTCTGGGAATAGCCCCTGTCGAGCTCTTTATTCTGTGTGCATTTTGTAAAATTTATCATAACGGTTAAGTCGTAAGAGATAGGCTTACTACACAAAATATGTAGATCTCGTTAAAGCACATAATTTATTAAAGATTTGAAGCTTTCTCGGTGTTGATTATTAGTGAGGACTTAACGGGATAGCAACCAAGTTAAATTGAAAAGGGAGAAATACAAGTTTTTGACCATGTTGACATTGCGGTGTTCGCCAGAGATTCCGGTTTAACTCGGTTGCTATCCCGTGCAGCCACCTGTAACAAACAATCTATATTATATACGTTTTTCTTGTAGAGTTGGCCGTTATCGAGATATTCATGTTTAAACTAATTACTCAAACGGGACCATGCAAAGCGAACCAAAGCTCAATTGTTTCACATAGTGACTAGATAGGACGATCGCATTAGCCTAATGTATTTCCTTATTTCTGTTATATTTATAAGAAAGCAAGTAATAAGACTAATTCTCGTAATGCTTATTTAAATTAGCATGACGTAGATAAAAGAATAAGCTTCTGTAAGAAAAATGTGATAATTCAGAATAAGCAACAAAATTTAAATATTTAATTTGTAAATGCTTGTGCTGAAACTTGTTTTAATATTTGGAATTGTCTTCGGTTGCCATAATTGGACTGAAATAGGACGTAACGATGAGACGGTTACATTCATATGACTTTCTTCATACTGTCGCGTGCTAGTGCGTTTACACTTTATTACAAACCCTTTCATTTTAATGACGATAAACATTGTAGAAATGGCTACACTAAACATTTCGTTATAGATACAGAGGGACTCAGATAGACATGGTTAAAACAGTTGATATTTAAGACCGGATGCTGAATGGAGGGCAGTATTCATTAGGAGGTGAGTAGACGCGGGGGATGCGGGAGTCCCAGATCAATATTACGTGACCATCCGCCCCAATTGATGTCTTCAAGTGCAACCGTACCAAACTTTTGGAATTTAATTCCAAGTTTCTGCAGAGTGAAACTGCTGTGGTCGTTGGGGGTCTTTAAATCTGAAATGTGGATCTCACGGTAATGTAGTTGGCTTCCCTCAAAAACCTCGTAGCATGGACAAATGTTGGTATGATTTTTTTCAGAAGTCGCTGTTGATTTTGATTGAAATAATTGCATGACAAAATGCCTGTTTCATTGCGATTTACTTCTGTATACACCTAACGTTAAACTTTCTCTACCACGTGAAATGTACATGCGTAGTAGGCGTTGCGAAAATGTTTTGGGGACTCCCGAATTCTAAAATGCATTTTTATAATAAGGACCGTGTTTGAGGGTGTAGACAGCATAACTCAAAAACGAGAATTCCGTTAAACACCAAAACGAGTTCATTATCTTCCAAGGATGTAATAAGGAAGGTTTTTGGGAATGTTCGGTATGTTTAAAATTTTGATTAATATAGCCTTATATTAAAGGTATTGATATCCTTAAATAAAATGCAGCCTTAGGCTGGTGTATTCCCTTATTTTACTGGTAGCTTTAAGAAAATCTGCGTTAAAACAAGTTGTGCTAATGCTTATCTTGATAAGTTTGAAGTAGATTGAAGAATAAAGGTTTATAGAAATAGTTCGTTACAGAATTGGTAGAGAAAGTCATGCGAAGGAACAGGTTTTAAAGTGGTAACTATTAGTTTGTGTTTTTTCCCCTTCCTCGTGGGCATGCAGGGGAAACATCCATGTGTATGAAGTAAAATATTTTTGTAACATGAATATAACTGATTATTTTTACTTTCTCTGCATAGTACATAAGTAGAAAGTGTATTGCATTTCACTGGAAACACATGTTGAGTCCCTATACATTTGTTGATTTTTAAGAGAAACTCTAGTGACAACATGTTCTTTAAAGTTAAAAAAATAATTTCATTATTTTAGTTCCAATAGTTCTCAGCAAAATGGATCATTTGTAGAGAAAAATCTTAATTTTTAGAAAAATGCATTTATGCAAAGTAAACAGTTGATAAAGTGTATAAAGCCGATGTCCCACGGTCAAATATTTTGGTCCAATACTCTTCAAACTACAAATTGGATCGTGGGACATCGGATAATTTCATTGTATACAATTTCCGACCTATTTTTTGGTCCAAACAAAGGAGATCAACCAATGAGCGACCTGGTGGTAATGGCGTAATAAGATTGCAAATAAAATATACATTTTGAATTTTTTGGGAATAGCTTCCTTCCCGCCAACGTGATTGTTTAAGTGAAACGTTGCTGCATCTTGTAGACTTTATCCTAAATATAGGGTTATAGTAGCTGAGCTATAGTTGTAATACACTTTTTTTTTTTTTTTTTGCGGCAGAGATTTGTGAAATAATGACTTGAGAATTTATAACCCTTGCAAATGTATTTTATCGGATCCTTTTGTACCTAACCTAACGTATTGTTATCTTTGATTTTCTGGTATGGACTGCTTTATATTTGTGTCTTGGAGAGTGATTTTTGCCTCGACTAAGGACAGCAACTTTCGTAACAAATTTTCGTCCATTCTAAGGAAGTTAAAATAATTGACAGGATCAGAAACGAGTTCATTTTGTAGCATATGTAGTACACCTCTTCCTTGGCCTGCATTCCAGCCATGGTCTAGTCCACCAACGCCTCTTTATTGATTTTTTCTTTCTTTTATAATATGCTCTTGCAGTGGATTCACAAACTAAGTTTCCGACAGCAACCTCCAGCATTTTCTATCAGCTGTTCATGTGCATGCGAGAAATATTTGGACCAATACACACTCCCGTGGGAATGGTACGCAGAAATTGTACACAACGTTCACGTTGCATAGAAAAATTGGACCAAATTTTAACCGTGGGACATCGGCTTGATGCATTTAACTCATCTTACTCACAAAGATGCTGCAACATTTGTTTGGCAGATTGCTCTTATGTCTGGCTTTAATTTCAATATTTGCTATCAACGTCTCTTCATTGCTTGCGAAGCCATCAGAAAATCTTCACTAAATGTAAAGTATGGACACCAGGCAAGTGTTTACACACTCATTAGAGTTTCGAGTTCTACCATGAAGATAACTCAGGATCACATGATAAGTCAATGTCTTTATTTGAGTCACGATTATTAAATTCCAATTATTTATAAGCATGAATATTTACATCAGTTTCTAATCAGATGAGCGCTGAAGTACTTCACTATTACAGTACTGTAGGATTTGATTTCCATGCATTTATCCTTTTTTGAAGATCTGTTCACTTCTGACCATTTTAACACTGGAACTCTTAAACTACATAAACGCCCTCAAAACCTTGAAAAATATTATGCTAAACACACCTGGTTGTAAGCAAACATTTGCAGTGGCAGCATAGATTGCATTATCAACAGAGAACCAACATAGAGGGGAAAATCGAAACATGTCTATATAATTTAAAAAGTTCCAATCTTATGCGTTTTCTTAGAAAACGTTATTCAATACCGAACAATATTTTTGTCAAGTTTTTAATTTTTTTAAAACTATTTTAAGTATTTTGAAACTAAATTGAACTATTTGCCATAAGTGTAATATATCATTTTTATAGCTAAAACTTAAAAAAAAATTTGTATTTTTGGGATTTTTTCCCCCATTCCTAGCTGCCTTAAACATTTTAAACGACAAATAAAATATACATGTTGCATTTTTTGGGAGTAGCTTCGGAAGACTTCTTCGTTGTGCAACTTTTGATCAGGTGTCAACAAACGCGGCACAGACCTTGTGAAAGCCCAAAACATTACTTAAATATTAGCTGCACGCTCTTTTGATATGTTTACAACCTCTGCTATCTCAAACAACTTTAATCTGCGGTCTTCCATTACTAAACGATGAATTTGTTCAATATCTCCGGAGTTGTCACTTCTACAGGGCGTCATCACTAGTGCTCGTACGTCCCATTTTAAACTCTACAACCCACCTTTTAATCATTGAATATGAAGGGGCAGAGTCTTTCAATGTACTGTCCATTTCCTTCTTGATTTCTTTAAGCGTTAAGCCTTTCAAATGGAAGTGTTCAATCACTGCTCATTTTTTTCAAATCCTCCACTTTCGTGAAAACTGTAAAGTTGTGTTGTGTAAAATGCTTTCATTCGAAAACTAACCAAGGTATTGACCTACAACTATGTATACAAGCTAGTCTTTAGTTAAACTACACGATGCTACGTCTAACTGGCCTTGTGGCGTCATGTCTGTGTGAGGCCCGGAACTTGGCAGCTGACCCTCGTAGGTCTCCCAAAACATACAATTCATGTCCTTTACGTTTTTGTTGTAGAGGTAGCCGTTTCGGAGATATTCCTTGTTTTTTGTTTCAATTGTAAAGTGCTTTTTCTCAGGCAGGAAGTATCCGTTTTTCATTTGTTCTACTCCTGGCCAAGCAAAGAAGCGATTTGCAATGACAATCGCATAACGACAGCTTGTAAAACATTTAGCTATCACTTAAGCCTAGTGCATTCCGTTAGTTCCCTTCTTCTAAGGAACTAAATAATAACAACGTTCTACTAATGTTTATGTTGATTGGCATTGTGTAGAAAGATGTTTGTTCGTAGAGCAGCTAGAGGAAGTTATGTGAGTGTTACACATTAGTTTTTATTTACGGACGCTCTTTAACTGATGTGGTTCTCAGCGTCCCATTCTATACTGGGCATGAAAGACCGCTTAATTTTGATCAGAGGCCTCTCTATCAGGCTTGAAGTTTTTTACTTGCCGTAAATCTACGACACAGGGCAAACGGCTTTGCTTCCCTTCCGGAGGAAGCCATGCTAAGGATTTTCACGCCCGAAAAAATCCATCATCCTTCGCCGGGTTTGAACCCGCGACTGAACAGATAAGAGTAAGTCATGTGGATGATACGCAGTTTGATTCAAGATATACCAAGTATTGACGATCAAATGAAGTAAACTTAGTGGCCAAAATTGGACGTCCCCGATTACTGGAAGGGGTTATCTTGCCGATCTTTATCTTACTGCGCAAATGTGTTTCGTTTGAGAAAATCTCTGTTGGTTATATAACAATATTTCATCATTAATGGTAACTAATTACGGTGGATAAGCATATTGTGTGCACTCAAATAATCAATTCTTATTTTATAGCTGAAGCAAAACTTGACACAGGTCATTAGCAAATTATTTAAATATCTCCTAACTGCGGTTGTGTACCTGGGCTGATTTTGCAGCCACATCCGCAGCAGCTATGGTCCACAGTCAACTACAAGTAAATGTATTGGTCATTTATTTTAGTGTATTTGAGTGTAAGCAATAACTAATGACTTATTTGTCACTGTCAATGGCATGTGAAACTTGAATGTACTGAAAGAATGTAGTACCATAGGCAATCCGAATAATCATTACATATGCATAGTTATGTGCCCTATATCAGTACCAATGTGGTGATAATGATGCTTTTCTAAATTATTATTAATTTTCGGAATGT
Organism: Hymenopus coronatus; assembly: GCA_030762935.1. NCBI lineage: Eukaryota > Metazoa > Arthropoda > Insecta > Mantodea > Hymenopodidae > Hymenopus > Hymenopus coronatus. The sequence continues at coordinate 6,411,175 of CM060897.1, read as the reverse complement.
GTGTATAATCCAGCGTTGCGTACAAACAAAATCTCAAAAATAAAGCTCAGATTAATATAATCTGTTGTATAGAACGAATGAAGAAATGATAGGGCAAACTAACACTGAAACTGCATGTTTCACTTGTTATTTTATCATAGACTTTCTGCATATAGTACCTAGTAAAAGAGATAGATGAATGTTCATGCCTTACAAGAAGGGAGGCTAGTCTAATAGTTGAGCAAGAAGCACGTTCTTCTCTAGTTACGCATCTTGTGTTACGACGTTACCTCTAAGCTGTATTAATTTATCCAATCTGTATAAAAGACAAATAATTTTCATCAGCGATACCGATTAGGTGTATTCATTTGGACGCTCTGGACTGGGCGAGAAAACTTTACCCCCAACCACTCACAACTATAAATTAGTGTGGATTTGTGTTAGTTCGCTATTTTGCCATATGTGTCTGCAGTGGCGCATCTCGGTGACACTTGATATTGTGGCTGTACAAACTAGAGCAGTGTTTTGTATTGAATTAATACGTGCTGCCATTATGACCATGTAACCAGTACTGGGTTAGCTAATGATATTGCGGTAAGGGACAAGATCCCTAGTGATAATTGAATAAAAGTTGCCAAATTGGGTCAGGAGTCCCGTACCAGCTTCTTCTTGCAGGCTTTTGAAGTGTTCATATTAATTGGATGGGGGGAATTGAAACAGGCAAAGTATCTGCTATTAAGCACTAGCTGTGTTAATATTGTTTTAAACTTGCACACATGTGGCTACTAACACTTACAGTCAGGAGAAAATTATAATTATCCTGAAATTCTTGGGAGAAATAATGATATTGTGTATTCAGTAATGCAGTACCAACTGTGTGTAATGCAAGTGTCTGATGTTACAAGTGTGTAAGATCTGGGAACTGCTGTTGCATCCAAGCTGCATTGGAGAGAAGGTTCTTAGAGCAATAGCTACGAGCATGCGCCAGTCAATTTATGAGATGACGTTTTGGTACTTATAATCATGGAAACATGTGACGAACACGAAACCTTTAAATGAGCGGTAACACCAAATTTATCGTACATTGTCGGATCACAAGCCCAATTCGCCATGAAAGTGGAGAAGGACGAAATTGTTAGTAGTGATGTCGTCTGATACAAACCTACACATCTATCTGTACCTCGTGCAAACCATAAAGCTTAACGAGTTGGCAAACTGAAATTGCGACACCTAAAACTCCAATTGCTTTGAGAAGAGCCACAATAGCCTGCATACCGGCAATTTTTCGGGAAAGATCAGAGTGCCCCACAAATATGGCATCCAAACATCCACAAGCAAAGACAAACTTAGCTCACGGGTACCCTTCCTTTGTACGGAACATTCGTGAAACTCGGAAAATCTGGACTGACTGGATCGACAAAGAGTTCGAGCTTCAGGAAAGGTTACAGTATTGTATAACAAAGCCATATCGTTTTCACTCCCGAACGCAGTGTCAACTGTTTTACTGGCTAAAAGCTTGGGGATTCAGCGAAATCCTGAAGGAGTAGATGATGTTGCGCGGAAGAAATCGTTTTACCCACCACCCCTGTTTATATGTTAACAATATGTGGCAAAGCTACGCCATTTTTCAACTCGAAGGAGCACCAAAGTAGTTGTCAATAGACGTTGCCAACATGGCTAGAGCAATGTTCCAAATGACACAGAAAATTTAGCGTTACAAATTCCAACAAGCAACATTCTGTGAAGAGTAAACCCCAACGGATCCCTTCTGGCTGAGGAATAAGTGAGGTTGCTGAAGTAATAGCCAATGGTTTAAGGGCCCTAAGCCGTAAAGCGTTGCCGAGGAAAGTAGCAGAGGCTTTACGGCTCAGGACCCACTTACCATTGACTATTGCATCAGCGACCTCACACATCCCTCAGCTACGCGGGATCCATTGGGATTTGCTGCTCACAGATCCCTCGGCTACACTTTGCGGCCTACGGCCTTCGAGCCCAAATTCCTCGGCTTAGAACCCTCAAGTTGTTGACCACTACATCAGTGGTCATGTATTTTTTTTTTTTTTTTTTGTTCCCTTCAAGATGCTGGCTGTCGCATCTTCGCTATGTTTATATTGTGAATATTGGCAACACGCGGAGAGAATAGTATCGATTTGTACTACCCCCCCCCACCCCGCGGTCGGGACCGTATTAGTTCTTGTAAGTAGAAGTGAAATAAGAGAATACAGTAGTAGTTCATAGTGATGTAATCATATTCTGTTTGTTAATAACACTGTCAATTACCACATAACAGCGCCGCAGGTTTGCCAGAATTTCTCGCGCCAGTAAATATACTGACATGGGGCTATCGATTTTAGCCAATTTCAATTACGCTTGTCGCTATGTGAGGACCTTGAAAGTCAGTTCTGAAGAACGAAAAAACTATAACAACTTCCCACATGAGAAAATTATAAGGACTGTAGCATTTAAACCAATAACAAGGAATATCTGGGAAGTGGTTGACTCCCCGCCCAAAGACGTATTTCACATTGTGTTCTTTAACCAAGTCTACAACGACACTTTGTCGAATCATTTCGCTTCACATTTCTCAAATGGCAAAGCATTAATCACTTTTCTTTCTCCTGGCGAACGGGATGTCAATGCGTCACATAGCGACCAGCTTATATCTACAAGGAATGGTGTAAAAATTCATTTTTGGAATTGTTTATGTCAATATAAGTTAATATAAAATAAAGTGTGTGTAAGATGATTTGTGACAAAAGGCACAGAAAGTGATGTGAACATAACACATAAGATGTTAAAGGAAATTTGAGCGCTACTGTCAAGTGACCTTTGGGAGCCAGGCTCTTCCTGTTGCTATAGCAACGGTCGTGCCGCTAATCTCATTATTATTTGCAATTATTTTTCTGTGTCAAATGCCAGCAGTCGTCACGGCCATTTCGTTGTAGTGATTGTGAGTCCTACTCTTTTCGATGACTACAGGAAAAAAACGTCAAACCAATTGCAACAAATATGACAGCGCTTATATTTTAGAACGAGATTTACAGTTAATGTTGTACCTTTTTAGAATGAAGAGAATTCTACATAGGATGTACTCAAAATCGGAAAGAGCTAATGTTGAGAAAATGAAATAAAACTAACATTTTGCATTTAAAATTTAGTGTGAAATGTGGAAATTTTCGTAAAATTCTTCGTATTGCATCCTTGGAAGATGGTGAAATTAAGAGTGGCAAGTTTGGTTTTATCCTACGTTTGTTTTTTATTTGTGCTATACATTACACGTACGCTTGCACATTTAAAAATTATTGTATATAGGAGTTTTAATTTCAAAAGTGTATACTTCACAAAAGATTGGGTACAGTCCATAGCGTGGCCTCACACTCAAGGTCCCGAGGTCGAACCTTGGTTAGGGTGAGTTACTATCCCTTATCCCGAGAAGACGAATGGCGAGTGACTTTAAGCGCCATACGCCATTTCATCTAAAGTTTGTTCCCGTGGCCAGGTACAAAGTTATTGGTACAAAGTTCAACGCGTAGTGTGTAATGTGCAGTGCACCATGCTACCCGAAAAAAGAAATGCCGTTTCGTGGATAGGTGACCATTTAATCATGATGGAAATAAGTTATACTGTCGAGAAAAAAGTTTCAAGCAGACCAGCATGTCAAGACTAGTCTTCACATCCTAGGAATGTAAAAGAAATGCCCACGGCATAAAGTAACAGTAGCAGTGATTTAACCTCCAAAGAAAAACAAACTAACAAAAGGCGCTGTAACATGGATCTATGTGAAGCATCTTCATTGCAAGTAATATTTCTCTTCACAAACTTACAAATCCTATTCTCAAAGGTTTTCTGCTTAAATCAACATATAGCAGATGAATCAACATTGTATAAGAATTACATACCGACAATTTATTTACATGTTCTGGAAGATACGCAATGAACAAGGATAAAATCATTTGGATTACAGCAGATGAAACTACCGAAAGTTGTGACCGTTACATTGCTAATTTAATTATTGGTACATTAAAACAAGAGCCCTCTTCTTCCTATATGGTGGCCAGCAAAGAATTACAAAATGTGAATCATTCTACGATCGCTAGATTTGAGAATGAGGGCATTAAAAATATATTTCCAGAATCTGCAGATGATGCTCCCTACATGACCAAAGCTGGAAAAGCCCTCCAAGTATTTTACACAAATATAATTCATGTGACGTGCTTCGCTCAAGTACGATCCACGTTTGGGAATGTAAACAAACTGATTTCATCAATAAAGAAAGTGTTTCTTATGGCATCAGCCCGCATCAAGGCTTACAGAGGAAAACCTATAAAATATGTCTTTATCTCCCGAAACAGTTGGGGTCGAAGCTGAACATTTCCAGGTCAAACGACTTCGATAGTGCAGAGCTTTGGCAGTTTGTCAGTGCAAGGAAGTATTTAACGATTCCAGTATTTAGAAAAAAAACATTGCTATGGTTAGCACTCATTTTCCCCATATACCTGTGAGTATTAATAGGTCTAAACTCTAGGTTTGACGTTGACTGAATCTATTCAGGTAATGAATAAAATCCGTTTAGTGAACTTCTCTTTGCTGGAGGTATTCCCGAAGAAATTTAGAAGTTTACAAACATTTTGAATAACAACCAAGGCTTTGAACCTTTGTGTCAAATTGATAGTTTTATAAATTGACGGGTGACATTTTACCAGAAACAATAAGTGCCAATATAGCACCCAAATTCAAATACTGTCCAATGACCTCAGTTGATGTATAACGGTCCTTTTCTGCTTATAAAAACGTTTTGAGCGATCGACGACACAATTTTACTATTGAACATTTGGAAAAGTACCTGGTCACTTCCGTTTACCATAGTAACAAGATGAAAACGATAACTTTTTCTGATGAAGTAAAGATTGTATATTTTATTGATGTATATGCAAACTAATAATTAATTTTGTATTATTTGTTGCATATTTACATGCATATTTTGAGCATTTTATGTTGCATATAATCCGGTCTCTAGTCATAACACATGTGAGTATTGCGAGGGCAAAGGTAATCTCCAACAAAATCTAATGTGTTCCATTCACATGACTTTCTCTACATCTCTGCAACAAATGATTGTTAAAAAGCACATGCTTGTAGTTATTTCATGCTAATCGAGAAAAAATTAACAGAAATAGTCTTATTGCTTGCTTCCTTGTAACTAGAAGAGAAATAAGGGAGTAGCATAGGTTAAAGTGATATGAAAATCTGGTTGCATTGTGACTGAAGTTCCTTTGTTGAATTGGCAAATATCTGTATGAGAGTTTTTTAAAGCTGACACCAAAAAAACAAGGAATATCACAATAACGATCAACTCCACGAAAAAAAAGGTATATAACATAAATTGTGTGTTTTAACGTGCTCTACATTTTTGTTGCAAGTTTTTGAGCATCTCTTACTGTTTAGCAGTTGCAAAATTTCGTAAGATTCACCCGGATTAAAGTAATCTTCAGAGGCTATTCCCAGAAAATCCACGATATACATTTTATTTTTCAGGTGATTATCTTTAATGTACGCCAGCCATTTTTGAGAAAATCAAAATTTTCGAAAAAAATTCCATGTAAAGGGTAGTTGGGGGTGGGGGAATTTTTGTTGAAAATCTTCGTGTCGCATTCTTGGAAGATACCAAGCTTGGTATTTAACGGCCTTTTCGTTTTTGAGCTATGCTGCCCACAGACACACGGACATTTTTCTAAAAATGCTTTTTTGGTTCAGGTGGACCCGAAACGTGTATTTCCGGTGAAATCTCGGTTGGAATTTTGGGTGCATGACAATAGCTTCTCTCTACACTATGTACATAGTACGTGTAGAGAAAGTAAAAATACGAAAGCAAGTTACGAGGTTTCAAAATTTATCGCCGAACATGCAAAACTGTTTGCCGAAGGAGAATTTGTAAAAAAAAAAAAAAGTATGGTGGTTGTTGCTGAAACATTATGTCCAGGAAAAGCAGATTTGTTAAAGAACTGGCGGCTCGAAAAGGGGATCTGCGTGAGTAGTGGCGTGGACATGGACTCACAAGTTAGTGACATGTAAATGGTTCACCGTTAACCCCCGTGCAAAGAAAGCTAATCTCCGTGATGTTATGCAGACGGTTTCGAAACTAATGACGCTAGGTTTGTACTTTCTCTACACGCACTATGTACATAAGGTATTGCACTCCACCCAAAAATTCAATACCGAGATTCCACTGGAAATATATCTTTTAGGGACCCCTGTATCCAAAAAAAGCATTTTCAGAAAAAGGTCCGTGTGTGTTATGAGCACGATAACTCAAGAACGAAAGCTCGTTAAAATACTAAACTGGGTATTTTAAGTTTAGTATCCTCCAGAGATGCCACACAAAGATTTTCAGAAAAATGCTGCCACCCCAAACTACCCTTTTCATGGAACTTTTTTTCGAAAATTTTGATTTTCTCAAAAATGGCCCTAACGATTTTGATTAAAATATCCTATATTAAAGATACGAGGTACGTCCAGAAAATAAGTTCCGTTTCAATTTATCTCCGCTGCAGCGCTGCGATCACAGTTCCGCACATGCGCGGTAGACGCTCTGTATCAAGGAGAAGAAACGTGCGCCATTTTGAGATCGCTGTCAGCAACATACGCTTTGTTGTGCTTATTTACAATGTCGGTGTTGATTGAAAATCCCGCCGCTTGTGAAATCAGATCTGTGATTCGTTTTCTGAATGCTAGGAAAGTGAAACCAATTGAAATTTATCGGCAAATTTGCGAAGTTGACGGACAAAATGCGATGAGTGATTCAATGGTGAGAAGATGGTCCGACAGTTCAATGAAGGACGTAGTGAAGTGCACGATGAAGAACGAAGTGGGCGTCCATCTTTGGTTACAGAAGAACTGGTTCACGCGATTGATGACAAGATCCAGGAAAACTGCAAGTTTACAATTAGTGCTCTCGCTATGGAATTTCCCCAAAGCTCACGATCACTAATTCATGAAATTGTTACCGAAAAACTGAAATTTCGTAAACTTTGCTCATGTTGGGTACAGGCGGCAAACTTCTATGAAGATGGTATACAAAAACTTGTGTCACGCTATGACAAATGCCTGAAAATGTCGGCAGTTATGTGGAAAAGTAGTTTAAGAGTTGTAGAATTTTGTGCAATAAATAATTATTCTGTATCTTTACACATTTTAAGTTTAGTACCAAACGGAACTTACTTTCTGAACGTACCTCGTACTTACCTGACAAATAAAATGCATACCTTGAATTTTCTGGGAATAGCCTCTGAACACTACTTTATTCTAGATGAATTTTACAGAATTTTGCATAACTGCTAAACCGTAAGAGATGGACAAAAAGTTACCACACAAATAATGTAGAGCACATTAAAACACACAATATATGTTATATGCATTTTTTTCTGTGGAGTTGATCCTTTTTGCGATATTCCTAGTTTTTGGTTTCACCTTTAAAATCTTATACTTTTCCCATGCATGAATTGTTCAACTCCTGTCTATACAAACAAAGGAACTTCAGTCAAATAGCAACCAGCTTTTGACTATCACTTTAACCTATGGTACTCCCTTATTTCTTTTCTACTTACAAGAAAACAAGTAATTATACTATTTCTGCTAATTTTTTCTCGATTAGCATGAAATAAATACAAGCATGTGCTTTTTAACAACAATATGTTGCAGAGATGTAGAGAAAGTCACGTGAATGGAACACATAAGATTTTTTGCTTTGCGGTAGGAAATTCGCGAATTTGTGACAGAGAAAGGAAACAGAATTATTAGGTGACCCCGAGTGGCTGTCTGCTCAGCATTACAAGGCAAACACAAACTTTTCAGTGATGCTTATCGCTACAACTAAATTTAAATTGTTCAAAAGACAACATTCTTTCTTCCCTACACTTGTCCTAGAGACCAATATCCCATATTGATTCATTTGCAAAATTCATTCTGAACAGTGAAGTAGAATTTGCAAATAGGTTTGTCGATTTTGTAAAATTGAAATCTGAAATTAGTTTAATTCAAAATCTTCTCGGGCTTCTAGCCAGGTAAAAACTTGGCTTGACACCAACGTTTCGAAGAAGTGCATCTGATCAGTTCACCCTGAAGACGAGGAAGATGCACTTCGAAATGTTGGTGTCAAGCCAAGTTTTTACCTGGCTAGAAGCCCGAGAAGATTTTGAATTAATACGTCGCCAGGAAAGCTTCAGTTCTTAGTTTGAAATTAGTTTGTTTGCTTGGCCTTTCACTTTTGATGTTGATAAAGCACAGAGCTGGTGCAATTAGGGCTTATAGTGCGATGGTGCACTGAAAGGAGCCTTCCCAGTATCTCAAATTACTGCCAGAAGAAACATATCCAACAGTGAAGAAAGAAGCCCGGCATCTGATCTCCATATGAGAAAAAACCTTTTCAAAAATGAAGCCTAGAAATGAGCATTAAGATGGGCATCTGTTGAGCACAGTGAATAGTTTTGTTTGTAGTGTTATACAAGTGTCCAACATACCGTACACATTATAGAAAAGCATTATATATAAAGTTATGCCCTATTTTGCTGTTTTTATATTCCTTAAAATGTCACGCGACCAATGTTGGAGTTAGTGAAAAGTTTGTGTATTAGTGCTTCTGTATACACTGGTTAAGCACAAAAAATGTTCAGTCTGAAATTCTGTCTTCAATATAATGAGGAATATCACATGTAGAAAATGTAATTTTTCTTATCTTTACAAATTTTGCCATTTGTTGTAAAAGTATAATTCTCATGAAGAGTTCCCTGCCACGCATACTGTTGTTTTGCGTTTATACATTCCAACCACAATCACTTTTTCTACCCCACAACTTGGGTATCTACAGGAAGTATCCTTACCATACTTTTCTTGGGCTCTCGGCTCCCCAGTTTTAAGATAGGTTTCGCTATCAGAATAGAGCAACAACATTGGAATATACACCCTGCTTTCATTCTATCTGTAGATTCCCAGAGTTCGCTGTTTCAACTAGCTCAATAATCTATTCCCACAATGGCTAAGACATTTTCTTAGGTTGACAACACTGCAGAAAGTCCAGTATCTTCAGAGGCGACAAAGATTTTCTTTAAAAGCCCCACACCCCCAAATGCAAATGCAAATGCAAACTTTTTCGAACTTTTTTTTTCCACAAAATTGGCTAACGAATTTTGTTAAAATATCATTGTTTTAGACACTTTTATGGCATATTTAATTTTCTGAGAATAACCTCTGAAGTCTTCTTCATTCTGATGTGTAACTGTTAAATCGAGAGAGAGAAAACCGTATCTTGCTGCAGGGGCGAAAAAATTAAATCTCGAAATACACACTTCTTCATGTACCTTCTTGTGGGTATTAAATATTCCTTGTTATTGGTTTTAAAATGTCCCATGCTTGCACTTCTCTTAAATTGGAAGTCGTTATTCATCGTTTTATTTACTCTAGTGTAAAGAGAAGGGGGTTTCAATTGCATACATAGTGACCAGTTCCTAAAAGATTTTACTATCATTAAATGCCACAATGGTTGGTTAACTATAAAGCCCGGGACTTATTATTATGGAGTTTGTAAGTTGCCTTTGAGGTATGTTCTCTCAAAATAATCTGAGATCTTGTAGTTTACGGGGAAAACGCGAATCAGTTGGAAAATTTGGTGTTGTGTTGTCATGGTAGCTCAGTGTTCACAACTGTATATCCGTGGTCCAAATCCCTACTTTCCCATTTCTGCTAATGTTTATCTTGAGTAGAATGAAGTAGAGAGAATAGGTAGACGAAGTCGTGTTAAAATGTGGTTTTATGTGGGAGAAGGGGCTTTTGATCATCACATCTCGTTTTACATGATGTGGATAGAAGAAGAATAAGTTGTAGAAAATATATTATGTACATTGGTACCTGGTTCGTTTTTCAAAAAGCTGAATTATGGCAGCAAATGGAGTGTAAATGCATAACGATAACTGTGTCCTAAGTTTTCGGTTGAATGTTTTTGTGGAAAATAATTAACATGTCAGCGTTTTGCACGTATATATACACTGGGTTGCTCATTGTGTAACGCACGTACTATCTGGTGCAGCATGATGCCGCTGGATCAAAGCAATTGTTTTAAGAGATAAGTGTTTTATGAGGGAAGCGCCGCTCGTGACGTCAGCAGTACGAGGCGAGATAGGTCGCCATTGTTGTGAATGCGGGACACGTCCTGACGGAAGGTGCACGGGATCCATACTGATGACTGAGCGAGGAAACACCTGTTGTAAACTTTCCCATGCTACCGCTAGTCCATGGTTCGAAACATGACAATATACATCAACTCCCGTACTAAAATATTGACAGGAAGTCTGGAAGAGTGTTCGTTATACCCGTCGCGAAGAGTTCTCTTTCGTACAGAAATGTCAGCTGTTGTTCCTTGTTGGCTGCTACTGATGGTTTGGCATCTAAAGTGGACCAATACAACGTATTATTTGCTATTATGGTTTATACATAGTGAACTGTATCCCATTTATAAATCCACCCAAACTGTTTTGAGGATATAGGGATGAGTGTAAACACTCTAACAAAAATTCAATTAAATATCAAACTTGCATTTAAATTCCAGTGTATTCCAAGAATGCGATACCCCAAACTACTCTTTACATTTTTTGGAATTTTCGATTTTCTAAAAAATTGATAAAAGATTTTGAATAAAAATACAGTATGTTAAATCTCTGTACAGCACAGAATGTAGGTATATCTGAATTCATTGTGAATAGCCTCTTGAACCAGCTTCATTTTAGATTGCTTTTGCACAATGGGTACACCGTAAGAGATGAAATCGTACTACTATAAAAAGTAAATAAAAATAATATATTCCATTCACATGACTTTCTCTACTTCATGATAATGTAGATGGTTGTACTCTAAGCAGAAGGGAATACACTAGGCTAAAGCGAGTCAACCTTTTTAGAAGCTGGTCGCTATGTAATACAATTAATTTGATCTGGATGAAAAAAGTGAATAACAACTTACCATTTGTAAATTTTAAAGTCAATAACAAATAATTTCTCGAAAATGGTGAGCTCCACAAATATTTATTGTGTGTTTTAAAGAGGTCTACATTTTTTAACATTGTTGTCTATCTCTTGCGGTTTACCAGTTTACACGGAAGTCATCCCCAATGAAGAAGTCTTCAGAGGCTATTCCCAGAAAATTCAAGATACACATTTTGTCATCTAAATGTCTTGAATATATGGTATTTTGCTCAAAATCGTTGGAGCCGTTTTTGAGAAATCGAACATTCCGAAAAATGTTTCTTGTAAAGAGTATTTAAGGGCTGGGGAGGATTTTTCTGAAAATCTTCGTGTCGCATCCTTGGAAGATAGTGACTAAATTCAAATATCAAGTTTATGTTTAACCGGCTTATCGGTTTTGAGTTACATATGCTATCAACACACATACAGTACACGGACCTTTTTCTAAAATGCTTATTTTTACTTTCTCTAGTTCATTTTGACATAGAATGTACAAACGACAAAAATTCAAAACAAAGTTGTCAGCATGAAAAATCATGTGCAGTGTGTTCTGGAACATAGCGCATTCTGCTGCTTAAGTTCAGTTAACAATGCGGCAGGATATTGTGAAACATTGGTGTGAAATGCAGGAACGCACGTGCCCATCAACAATTTGGATGGGAGCAGTTGAATCTCGCGCCTTCTGACTTGTTTTTGAACCTGAATTGTCGACGATTCAAAACATGTTCAGCAGTGGTGGTTTTCACTGAAGAGGTCACACAATAGTTGACAAATGCCTGTACTATGGTAGCAACTATGCCGAAAAATCTGCTGTGTTACATTCAAATGACTTTCTCTAGCTGTTCTGTAACAAACTATTCTTACAAAACCTGATTCTTCTGGCTCAGCAGAAATCTGGTTGCTAGCTAGTTCCTTATAAGTAAGGGGAATAAAAACAGTATGGCATACTGAATTTTAGCGAGATTTACATTTTCTGTACAGCAAGTTCTTCAGAGGCTATTCCCGAAGATTTCAAGATGTAAATATATTAATATACGGTATATTAATCAAAATGGTGAGAGCCATTTTTGAGAAAAACAAAATCTTCGATTTTTTTTACCTTATAAAAGGTAGTTTGGGGTTGAGGGAATTTTTATGAAAGTCTTTGTGTCACATGCTTGGAGGATATTAAACTTAAACACCAAATTTGGTATTTAACACATTTTTGGAGTTATACTGTACACATGCACGTTGCACATGCGAGCTAGAAAAAGGACAAATCTGATGTGTTCCATTCACATGACTTTCTCTACCTCTCTGCAACAAAATATTGTTGAAAAGCTTATACTTCTATTTACTTAATGATAATCGGGAAAAATTAACAGGAATTGTCTTATTACTTGCTTCCTTGTATGTAGAAGCGAAATAAGGGAGTACCATAGGTTAGAGTGATTGTCAAAAGCTGGTTGCTATGTGACTGTTTGAATGGACAGCAGTTAACAAATTCCTGTATGAGAAAAGTGTAAGCTTTTCAAAGGTGAAAGCAAAAACTAGGAATATCCCAAAAACCGATCAACTCTACGAAAAAATGTATAAAACATAAATTGTGTGTTTTAACGTGCTCTACATTTGTTGTGTGGTAAGTTTTTGTCCATCTCTTACGGTATAGCAGTTATGTAATATTGCGTAAAATTAATTCAGGATAAAGTAGTCTTCAGAGACTATTCCCAGAAAATTCAGGATGGACATTTGTGCGGTAAAAATCTTTAATATATGAGATTTTAATCAAAATCGTTAGAGCCATGTTTGAGAAAATCAAAATTTTCGAAAAAAGTTCCATGTAAAGGGTGGTTGATTGTAGGGGGATTTTCTTGAAAATCTTCGTGTCGCATCCTTGGAAGATACCGAACTTAAATTCCAAGCTTGGTATTTAACGGTATTTTCGTTTTGCTACGCTGTCCACACATACACACACAGACCTTTTTTCAAAAATGTTTTTTTTATTCAAAACGTGTATTTCCAGTGAAATTTCGGTATCGAATTTTTGGGTGGAATGCAATACCTTCTCTGTACACTATGTACATAATACGTGTAGAGAAAGTAAACAGGTTAAAGAATGCTCTTTCGTGCACAATTACATTGAAAACAAATATTTATACCGTTTTTTTCCAAACCGGTAGTTACTTTCCGGACACAACTATTGTTTCCTTGCACCTTTAAAACATTGGGAGTTACATGGGTAACCTGTACTGTATAATGGTTATTTGGTAGCAGTTGTAATATGAAAGCAGCATTAACCACCGCCTTTTTGTATATTTGGTTGACAAGCTTTGTGTCGGGACCAGGAAGAGATGTTTAATCCTCATTTTGAGATTGGAAGTTGTTTTGTTTGTTTATTCCTGGGAACTCTGGATAAATCTCGACAATAGATTAAAATACTCCCCAAGTAAATGACATAGTTAGGGTTTACTTTTGTTGCCATTCGCTCATAACGGTCTTAATACAGGGTTTCTTACACGAGAACGCGCATGCTTAGATGCTCTGCTAAAGGTTCAACCATTTTAAAAATATTAAAAAAGAAACTATTTTCCTAGGCCTGTTACCGGCTGAGAAGGCACGATTTTGAAGTATATGACACGGTATGTGCTTAGTTCATTTTCGAAATTAGAACTATTTTATGAATTTAAGTTTTAACGGGTTTTCCCAGAATTTATGTTCTAAAATTCGGTGTCACTTTGCCAAGAAAGAATAAAGCTAAACTTTAGCATTTTCAGTCCTGAACTGCAACAGAGGTGGCACCAGAATTTTGGAACGTGGACATGTTTTACTTTCTCTACACGTACTACGTACATAGTGTATAGAAAAGGTATTGTAATGCACCCAACAATTCGATAGCAAGATTCCACCGGAAATTAATGTTTTGAGACTCCCTGAATCCAAAAAAAGCATTTTTAGAAATATGTTCGTGTGTGTGTGTGTGTCTGTGCGGCATAGCTCAAAATCGAAAAGTCTATTAAAAACCAAACTTGGTATTTAGGTCTCTTTATCTTCCAAGGATGCGACACGGAAGATTTTGAGAAAAATCCCCCCACCCCAAACTACCCTTTACATGAAACTCTTTTCGAAAGTTTTGGTTTTCTCAAAACTGGCTGTAATGATTTTGATTAAAATATCGTATATTAAAGATATTTACCTGAAAAATAAAATGTATATCTTGAATTTTCTGGGAATAGCCTCTGAAGACTACTTTTCTGGATGAATTTTACGGAATTTTGCATAACTGCTAAACCGTAAGAGATAGACAGAAACTTCCCAGAGAAAAAATGTAGACCACGTTAAAACACCCAATTTATGTTGTGTACATTTTTTTCGTGGAGCTGATCGTTTTTTAGATATTCCTTGTTTTTTGGTTTCAGCTTTGAAAAACATACTTTTCTCATACAGGAATTTGTCAATTAGTGTCCATACAAACAAAGGAACTTCAGTGACATAGCAAGCAGCTTTTGACTATCACTTTAACCTATGGTACCCCTCTTATTTCGCTTCTGCTTACAAGGAAGCAAGTAATAAGACTCTACCAATTTTTTCTCGATTAGCATGAAGTAAATAAAAGCATAAGCTTTTTAATAATAATTTTTGCAGAGATGTAGAGAAAGTCTCGTGAATGGTACACAGCAGATTTTTTTCCCCACACTTCTGGAAAGAAGAAGAAGAATCTTTTTCATCTGCATTTTAATGTTAAAATTTACAGACCCATTAAAATGTAATGGAAAGGAATGAAATAAATCACTGCATAATTATAATGTAACAATAGCTAATTAAATTTACGAGCTATGATGTACTTCTCTGGCCGACATCGAGTAAACAATCGTGAATCACTACAGTATTATTTGCAGTTGTTACACAAAGTATAGGCACATGTTATAAATATATTATGTGCTATATATTATTTGTATATAAAACGAGCGTTTTTGGTCAAAAGAATATATATATATATATATATATATATATATATATATATATATATATATATTTTTTTTTTTTTTTTTTAATTCATCATACTTCAGTAGTGCGTATTTGCAATGGTTGATTTTCCTAGGACGGATGTTTTAGACGCAATTTTAAAGCGTTTAGCTGGTTAAATGAGTTAAATTTTAAAGCCATTTTCTGAAACTCAATTTTTTCATTATTTTCCCACGTTGAAAATCTATCTTTTCTCACAATATTGCTGCTACGGGTCTAAAAAGAATTTCCATCGTATTTCAGAATGTGTGCAATAAACTGATGTATTGGAATTTTGATTTTGGTCATAGTTTGGTTTAAAAAATAACTAACATAAGCATTGGCTGTTTTTTCTCAGGGGTTTTAGTTTGTAGTACCCATAGATAAAAAAAACAAAAAAACCTATGAAATATGGGAAAATTGCCATTTGTATGTTGCTAGTAATATATATATATATATATATATATATATATATATATAAAGTAATAGATCCTGAATGACAGTACATGCTGAAGTAAAACTTGTTATAGATATTTTTATATTGCTAGTGGCTATAATACTTGAGTGAAGAACCGAACGTGGCTAATAGCGAGCTTACTTTGTACATTGTATTGTTCGAATGGACTATAGGTTGAATGTTAAGTACGCAAATAAATGCCGCATCTTAGTAATTACTGAACTTCTCGTTTTGAGGTCTCCTAACTTCAAGAAAAGACATTCAGATGGATTTGATGGTTTGAATAGCTTAGTTCAAAATCGTACATAGTAGCAGGAATTATCTTTGTTTGCTGCCTCTGCACATAGCAGATAAAGAAGCTTTGTATTTCAGCTTCACATAGCGGCTATCACTTTATTTCCCTTCCACTTGCAAGGAAGCAAGTAATAAGACAATTTCTGTTAACGTTCATCTTCATTAAAGAAGAATCTTTTGTTTATGGAGCAGCTAGAGAAAGTCAGATGAATGGAACACATCCATTTTTTTTCCCCTAACGTGTTTTATGTATAAATCAAGGAGGAGAAATGAAACAGGTTTATTTATGGGCTCTGTTTAACCACTATGGTTCACAACGTTCCATTCTATATTGGGTCTGAAAAATTCATTATTTTGCTCAGATGACTCTTTATCGGGACCACTGGCTTTACTCGCTTTCCGAGGGAGCCATGCTAAGGCTTTTTACACTGGACAACAAATCCATCGCACTCCCCGGGTTTGAACGCGGCCTAGGTATCCAGAGGCTTGCTGTGTTTCCGGTGAAATCTCGATATGAAACTTTTGGGCCTGCTGCGGTTAAGTAAAACTCTGGATTCTTACAACTTAATGCTAATCGAAGCAATAAGGGAATACATTAGGTTAAAGCGATACACAAATCTTCTAAAAGCTGTCTCTGTGGTGAAATTTTATTCTCTTTGCATGGCCAGTAATAAAACAAAAGAAATACGACATTTGACTTCCCGTTTGAGAAACGCAGTAGTATTCTAAAATTGCGCTCGCCCCGTGGTGCTGTGCAAGGGGTTCCGGGTTCGAGAAAAGGGAATTTTGGTAGCCCAGATTATTGCCTATCCTCCTGAGAGCCTGGAGAGCGATCTAAGGATTACACCTGCCGCCGATAGGACCCCCCCCCCCTCCAAATGAAACTAAAAGGCAATATCTCAGAAAGTGTCGGACAAATTGTGATTTAACGTGTTCTTCAGTTTTTGTGTAGTTTATTTTGTTTCTCTTCTTAGAGCTTATTTGTTATGCTGAGTCCTGTAGAGTGAAGGGAACTTTTGCGCGATAACATTTTATTTGTGATGTAAATATCTTTAATGTGTCGCATTTGAATCAAAATTGTTAGCTATTTTTGAGTAAATCGAAAACATGTTCCATGTAAAGGGAGATGTGGCGTGGGAGTTTTTTGTATAATCTTTGTGTTGCATCTGTAGAAGATGCGAACTAATGTAGAAAGCTTGGTGCTTAACCGAGTTTGGTTGTTTGGGTTATGCAATTCACAGACCTATCTTCGTGGTTCCAATTTTTCTCAAACATTTTTAGAATGAATAATACGAAAACATCTAGTCGACTATTTTGAAACTAATAGCTTATTGGTAAACAAAAGTTTTATTTGTTGCATAATATCTGGTTTTGAAGTTTCGAATCATACATTGGTAGTACTTTGGGATTTAACCAAAGCTTTCGACTGTTTCACATAACATTTTATTAATGACGTTCTGATATTATGGAATTCTAAGTGTCGAACTTAGGGGTTTTTAAAATATTAACATGGCCGATCACAAACATAGTTATTCTGAATTTAGTGTCACTAATTGTGGTGTTCCACAAGGAGCGGTTGTAGGGCCATTGTTATTTTTGATAATTAACTATTTTCCACTGTATGTGGACAGTCAATCGGTTTTATTTGCCACTGATTCTACAATATACTCCACTCACAATGAACTTAACAAATTAAGCGATAATATGAATGTAACCTTTAATAAAGACTGTTCTTAGTTTGAGGCTAATGGTTTCTGCCTTAACCCCCCCCCCCCCAATAATTCAGCGTATGTTATTTTCCTTAAAAAACGAAGTTGTTGAAAATGTCCTGTCATTTATCAAACTTTTAGGAGTTGTTATTGATCAGAAATGATCATGGAATGAAATATGTATCAGACTCTGAAGAGTTATCTACCTATTAAGACGTTTAAAATATTGTGTACCGAAAGATTTTCACAAAACATCATATTACGCTTTTTTCAATAGCATTATTACTTATGGTATTCCTCTATGGGGAAATTGTTCTTATATAAATAAAATACTAATTGTACAAAACAAAAAAAAAGTATGCATACTATCAGGATCAAATTATGATGCTCACTGCCGTCCTCTTGTTTATTTCTGAGAAAATCTTCACGGTCAGAAATGTATATATTTAAATGTTTAATGGATGTTAAATGTAACTATAATAGTTTAATTAAGAACAGTGATATCCATCATTATTCTGCAAGACACAATTATCTACTTGTGACGCCAAGGGTTAGCTTAACCAAATCATAGTGCTGGTATAAATCTCTATTTCTTTAAAAATTACATGAGTTGCATGTTTAAAATATTGATGTTTTCAAGAAAAGGACCAGGGATTTGGTTAACCAAATGAGCTAAGAGAGTTGAATACATCCTCTTAAATGTATTCAAGTTCTAAGTATTTCTATGTGTCATTTTGTCACCACGACTGTTTAGCAATAAATTCACACGCGGAACTTGTTCTATATTTATTCAAGGGTTTTATCAACACATTTCCAACGAAATCTGGGTTTGATGGGATGCAGTACCTTCTTTACTTTACGTACATTGTTGGCGGTAAAGTAAAAACGATATCGGAGGGAATGGATATGGTGCGGGCGGGTGCGTAGGCTGGTTGTGACGCAGGCAGGCAGATCCCTGTTGTAATGGCATTAAACAAAAAGTGAATTACCTGGGAGCAATCTCTACCTCTGCCGGCAAACTGTTAACTATATTACTGAAGCAAGGAAGCTGCCTGGTCCGTGCTACATATTGATTTCCTGCCCTGGCCACTTGTAACATAGTGTTAGAGCAAGTATAACAACACTCGCTTTTCCTTACAAAGTTTCAAAATCTCATGTAAATGTACTTTATTTTATAAAACTAATTATGCTGTAAATTTATAGTTTTCGAGGATTGATAAAAACTTGCTGTATGGTTTTTATAAGC
>CM060897.1:4367500-4587500 GCA_030762935.1 Hymenopus coronatus | reverse complement strand
GATGACAACCTATACCATCCGTTCCTCCTGGTCAGAGGCTTGAGAAACATCTGCCTAGGTTTTAATATTAAACAGTCTCCTCCTGACAGAATCAACATTTCCGCACCCGGTGAACCCGACACGTTTGAGAAGTGTTGTAATCAAGTTGATAAGACTAAAAGAGAACATTGTGTTCATCCTGATATGAGGTAGCAAGTGAGATTCTCTTGGGGACTAATGGGAAGTCAGCAGCAGTACTCACCTTTCCGGGTGTCCAAATCTCTACTTGTGAATCTGGTAGGAATGTTCGTCCGTGCTGACCACACACGGACCTGAAACAAAACATTTCACAGCTTGAAACACTTGTTTCGTGTCGGGGCGCGCACCGAGCTCTACAAATCCGCGGCTAACCGCAACTAAAATCATTTACAAAACTGTCTAAGTGTGTTCGGTGAAAAACAAATCTAAAAATCTTAGGTGTTCAATTCACAAGACTTTCTCTACATCTTTGCAACAAATTATGGTCAAAAAGCTTATGCTTCTATTTACTTCATGCTAATCGAGAAAAAAATAGCAGAAATAGTCTTATTACCTGCTTCCTTGTAAGTAGAAGCGAAATAAGGGAGTACAATAGGTTAAAGTGATAGTCAAAAGTTGGTTGCTATGTGACTGAAGTTCCTTTGTTTGTATGGACAGGAATTGACAAATTTCTGTATGAAAAATGTATACGTTTTTCAAAGCTGAAACCAAAAATAAGGAATATCTAAAAAGGATCAACTCCACGAAAAAAAATTATATCCATAACATAAATTGTGTGTTTTAACGTGCTCTATAGTTTTTGTCCATCTCTGACTGTTTAGCAGTTATGCAAAATTCCGTAAAATTCATCTAAAGTAGTCTTCACAGGCTATTCCCAAAAAATTCAAAATATACATTTTATTTGGCAAATAAATATCTTAAATGTTAAAATATTTTAACCAAAATCGTTACAGCCACTTTTAAGAAAATCAAAAATTCCCAATTTTTTTCATGTAAAGGGTAGTTTGCGGTAGGAAGTCGTGTCGCATCCTTGGAAGATACCAAACTTAAATACCAAGTTTGGTTTTTAAGGGTATTTTCGTTTTTGAGCTATGCTGTCCACAGACACAAACATTCACACACGGACATTTTTCTAAAAATGCTTTTTTTGCGGGGTTCATAGGATCTGTAAACATGTATTTCCGGTGAAATCTTGGTATGGAATTTTTGGGTGCAATACAACACCTTCTCTATACACTATGTACATAGTACCTGTAGAGAAAGTAAAAAGATATATTTGAAACATTTAGCGTGTTTTGAACATTTCCACATTTTCTGTATGGTACGCGTTTGTCTATTTTTACTTTCTCTTCACGTACTATGTACATAGTGTATAGAGAATGCATTGCATTGCACCCAAAAATTCCATACCAAGATTTCACCGGAAATATGTTTTGATGTCCCCTGAGTCCAGAAAAGCATTTCCAAAAAAAAAAAAAGTCCGTCTGTGTGTGTGGGGGGGGGGGGAAGCATAGCTCAAAAACGAAAAAAAAAAAAAAACCAGAAACTTTGAGGATGCGACACGAAGATTTTCAGAAAAATGGCCACCCACACAACTACCCTTTAATTCTGATTTTCTCAAAAATGGCTGTAAGATATTTTTACGACAAACGGAAAGTATATCTTGACGTTTCTGGGAGTAGACTATTTTATTCTGAGTGAATTTTGTAAACTGTAAGAGACAGACAAAAATGTGGATCTCTCTAAAACACACAAGTAATGCTATTTACATTTTTTTCGTAGAGTTAACCGTTATGGAAATATTATCCGAGATATGGGATTAAGGGTTTCAATTTAAATTTGTTTCTCGATGGGAAAGTCAGCTTTCTTCTCGTGGCTTCACATAGCGACCGGCTTTTGAAACATTAGCCTTGAGAAAGTCATGTGAATGGAGCACATGAACGGTTTTGGTACACGCAGTCAGGCATGTGCATGTTGGTGCGAGGTGTCTATCTCGCCGGCGGCGGATGACGACACAAAACTTCCTCATCACATTGTCAGGCAAACACACATGTTTCATATTTTAAAATGTAAACGGTTACCTGCACAAACACAAATTCTGTGTACATAGAGAACATATATTTTACTTCCTCTAGCCCGTATGTACAATGTACATAGGAATAGAGAAGTATTCTATTCCACCCAAAACTTCCATGTCGAGATTTCACCGGAAGTACATGTTTTCTGGACCCCCTGAGCCCCAAAAAAGCATTTTCAGAAACAGGTCCGTGTGTGTGTGTGGACAGCATAGCTCAAAAACTAAAAGACGGTTAAATACCAAACTTGATATTTAAGTTTGGTCTCTTCCAAGGATGCGACACGAAGATTTTCAAGAAAATACCGCACCCCTAACTACCTTTACATGGAAATATTTTCGAAAATTTTGTTTTTCTTAAAAATGTGTCTAACTATTTTGATTAAAATACCACCTATTAAAGATATTTCTATCACAAATAAAATGTATATCTTGAATTTTGTGGGAATAGCTTCTAAAGACCTGTTTATTCTGTATGAATTTTGCTTAATTTGATATAACTAGAAAACTGTAAGAGATAGACAAAAACTTACCCTACAAAAAATGTAGATCCTGTTAAAATACACAAGTTATGTCGTAAACATTTTTTTCGTGGAGCTTACCATTTTCGAGGTATTCTTTGTTATTAGTTTCAATTGTGAAGTACTTATACTTTTCTCAAACAGGAAGTGTCCGCTTTTCTTTTGTTCTACTCCTGGTCAAGCAAAGAAGCGATTTGCAATGACAATCGCATAACGATAGCTTTTAAAACATTTGACTATCACTTTAGCCAAGCGCATTCATTCCCTTAGTTCTGCTTATAAGGAACTCAGCTAACGTTTATCTTGATTAGCCTGATGTTTGTAGAGTAGCTAGAGAAAGTCATGTGACTGTAACCAATCTGTTTTGTCTATCTCTTATGGACTATACAAAAAGACTATTCCCAGAAAATCAAGACATAGATTTTGTGTCTTTAATACATTTTAATCAAAATGGTAATATAAAGGATAGGGGGGGGATTTTGTTGAAAATACTCATATCATATCCTTGCAAGATACTGAATTTAAATACTGTTTGGTGTTTTCGTTTTTGAGTTATGCTGTCCATACACGCGGGTCTTTTTTGGGTTCGGGGGGACCCAAAACATGTATTTCCGGTGAAATCTCAGTATCGACTTTTTGGGTGTATTACAATACCTTCTCTATGTATATGTGCATTGTACATACGGGGCTAGGGAAAGTAAAAATTCGGTAGCGAGGTTTCACCGGAAATACATGTTTTAGTTCACCTTGAATCCAAAAACAAGCATTTTCAGAAAAAGGACCGTGTGTGTGTCTGTGGACAGCATAGCCCAAAAACGAAAACACCGTTAAATACCAAACTTGGTATTTAATTTTAATATCTTAAAAGGATGCGACACGAAGATTTTCAAGAAAATCCCCCCAACTCCAACTACCCTTTACATGGAACTTTTTTGAAAATTTTGATTTTCTCAAAAATGGCTCTAACGATTTTGATTAAAATATTGTATATTAAAGATATTTACCTGACAAATAAAATGTATATCTTGAATTTTCTGGGAATAGCCTCTGAAGAGTACCTTATTGTGGATGAATTTGTCGGAATTTTGCAGAACTGCTAAACCGTAAGAGATGGACAAAAACTTACCACAAAAAATGTAGAGCGCGTTAAAACACACAATTTATGCTATATACATTTTTTTCGAGGAGTTGATCGTTTTTGAGATATTTCTTGCTTTTGGTTTCAGCTTTGAAAACCTTATACTTTTCTCATACAGGAATTTGTCAACTCGTGTGCATACAAACAAAGGAACTTCAGTCACATAGCAACCAGCTTTTGACTATCACTTTAACCTATGCTACTCCCTTATTTCGCTTCTACTTACAAGGAAGCAAGTAATAAGACTGTTTCTGCTAATTCTTTCTCGATTAGCATGAAGTAAATAGAAGAAAAAGCTGTTTAACAACAATTTGTTGCAGAGAAAGTCATGTGAATGGAACACATCAGGCATTTTTTAATATTTAATCAGGGGTCTTCAAAACATGTATGCCCAAAAATGCCAGTATTCAAATTTTAGTAGGTTGTAATTATATAGTTAGAATGTGGTAGACAGACTAAAAGGTTTCACTAAATCACAAAGTTGAGGATCCTTATGAAAATTCCCCGAGGAACATCTCCCGTTATTTCTCAAGCAATTTCATTTAAAATCCACATTGTTAAAGATACGTAGATCACAAATGCGAACAATGTATACCTTCAATCTTACTAGTAAACCGTAAGAAATTATGTGTTCCATTCACATGACTTTCTCTACATCTCTGCAACAAAGCTTATGCTTCTATTTACCTAATGCTAATCGAGAAAACATTAGCCGTGAGAGTCTTTGAGCTATGCTGTTGTAAAACATTCTCATGTGTTCCATTCGCATGTCTTTCTCTACATGTATGCAACAATTTATTGTTAAACATCTTATGATTTTATGTTTTTCATACTAATGGAGACAAACTTTAGTAGAAATTGTTCTTATTAACTGGTTCCTTGTAAGTTTTAATGTGTTCCATTCACATGATGTTCTCTAGCTGTTCGGTACACAAACCTTTTATTCAAAGCATTAAGATAAACATGAGCAGAATTAGTCTTATTGCTAGCTCCTTGAAAGTAGAAGGGAAATAACAAAATGCACAGGCTAAAGCGGTATTCTCTTCCTTTAAATGCCGGTCGCTATCTGAAACAATTGATATTCCAATCTCTTTACAAGGAGAAAGTATGTCTTCCCGTTTGAGAAAAGTTTAAGTGGCTAAAATTGAAATTGGTTAAGTGTACAAAAAATGTACATGACATAAATTGTGTGTTTTAATGAGATCTACATTTTGTGGAGTAAGTTTTTGTGTATCTCTCACTGTTAACCAGTTATAGAAAAGTCATCCAGAATAAAGTAGTCTTCAGAGGATATTTCTAGAAAATTCGAGATATACATTTTATTTGTCATAAAAATATCTTAAACATAAGGTATTTTAATCAAAATCGTTCGTTAGAGCCGTTTTTAGAAAACTCAACATTTTTGACAAATGTTCTGGTCGCATCCTTGGAAGATACCAAAGTTAGACCAACGTTTTCTAAAAATGTTTTGGTTTGTATTCAGCGGGTGTCAAAACATGTATTTGCGGTGAAATCTCGGTATTGAAGTTTTGGGTGTAAAACAATAGTTAGGCTGCACACTATATAGACTCGTGACGTCACGCACATAACACGGTGTAATGCACATGCGTGTGACATCACCACATGCATTCTTTATCTGTGTCATAACACGCAGACACATACTTATTGTTTGAAAGCGATATACAGAGCAGTTAAATTGCTTGAGAACGCTTCGTCATATTGAGAAGGATGTTGCTCGTAAAGAATGGCTTACAAGCTCACATATACTTTCATTTTCCCACGATAGCTCCAACAAAAGAAAGGAAAAATTCTCTAAATCTCTGTAACAAATTATTGTTAAAAAGCTTACGCTTTGCTTCATGCTAATCGAGAAAAAAATTAGCAGAACTAGTCTTATTACTTGCTTCCTTGTAAGTAGAAGCGAAATAAGGGAGTACCATAGGTTAAAGTGATAGTCAAAAGCTGGTTGCTAAGTCACTGAAGTTCCTTTGTTTGTGTGGACACGAGTTGACAAATTCCTCTATGACAAAAGTTAAGTTTTTCAAACCTGAAACAAAAAACAAGGAATACCTAAAAAACGATCAACTCCACGAAAAAAATGGATATAACATAAATTGTATGTTTCAACGTGCTCTACGTTTTTGGGTGGTAAGCTTTTGTCCATCTGTTAGGGTTTAGCACTTACGTAAAATTCATCCAGAGTAAAGTAGTCTTCAGAGGCTATTCCCAGAAACATCAAAATGTACATTATATTTGTCAGGTAAATATCTTTAATATACGATATTGTAACCAAAATCGTTAGAGCCATTTCAGAGAAAATCAAAATTTTCGAGAAAAAAATTCCATGTAAAGGGTAGTTTGGGGTGGGGGATTTTTCTCAAAATCTTCGAGTCGCATCCCTGGAAGATACTAAACTTAAATACAAAGTTTCGTATTTTACCGACTTTTCGCGTTGAGTTATCTTATTCACACTGACACATGGACACACACACACAGACCTTTTTCTGAAAATGCTTTTTTTTTTGGGTCCAGGGGACCTAAAACATATATTTTCGGTGAAATCTCGGTATCGAATTTTTGGGTGGAATGCAATACCTTCTCTATACACTGTGTACATAGAACGTGTAGAGAAAGTAAAAACTGAAGATATGAACATATAGTATTAGGGTCGGCTGATAAGCCCGGGGCCTCTCAATGAAAACAGCATATATATTTTTTGTTTTTACTTTATTTCTCAACATAATCTCCAGAAAGAATAATACATTTGTCATATTGGTGTTCTAATTTAATGAAACCATCTCTGTAGTGCGATTTATCAAGGTCCTCAAAATAGCTGTTTACCGCATCAATGAGCTCCTCGTTGCTGTGAAAGCTTCGGCCGCCAAGACATGTTTGGGAACAGGTGGTAGTCGCTGGGAGCTGGATCTGGCATGTGGAAGCCATTCAAACGTTAATTCGTGCCTTTTTCCCATTGCAATGATAGGCCAAAACATTGTCGTGATGCAAACATTGCAGTAGTCACCAGTGATACTTTTACCCTTTTCCAAGTAATCAATAAAAATGAGTCCCTGTGCATAACTCGTCATAACCTTGTTAGCTGACAAAATTGAGTTTGTCTTTTTTGGAGTTGGTTCATCTGGCGCAGTCCACTGTTTTCACTGTGATTTACTTTCTGGAGTGTAGTGATGTATCCAAGTTTCATCCATGGTAATGAGCCGTCTCAAAATCTTACTGGGATTTTTACGGTAGAGCTGCACATTCTTAACAGCAACAGTTTTTCTTTGCAACTTTTGACCAGGTGTCAACAAACGCGGCACAGACCTTGTGAAAGCCCAACACATTACTTAAAATATTACCGCACGTTACTTTTGATATGTTTACAGCCTCTGCTATCTCAAACAACTTTAATCTGCGGTCTTCCAGTACTAAACGATGATTTTTTCAATGATCTCTGGAGTTATCACTTCTACAGGCGTCCAGAGCGAGGCTCATCACTAGAGCTCTCACGTCCCATTTTAAACTCTACAACCCACCTTTTAATCATTGAATATGAAGGGACAGAGTCTTTCAATGTACTGTCCATTTCCTCCTTGATTTCTTTAGGTGTTAAGCCTTTCAAATGGAAGTATTTAATCACTGCTCGTTTTTCCAAATGCTCCATTTTCGTGAAAACTCTAAAGTTGTCTTGTTTAAAACTAAACAAGCTATTGACCTGTAACTATGGATACAAGCTAGCCTAGAGTTAAACTGGCCTAGTGGCGCCAGATCTGTGTGAGGCCCGGGACTTATCAGCCGACCCTCTACATAACCTGTACAAAAGGTATTGTATTGCACCATAGGGCGGAAATGCCTAGTGTTTTGGTGAACCATTTTTGTGTCCACCCGCCATCTTGCGATCTACACACTAACATACCCAACATCTGTCAAAGTAATTGTTTTTCCAAGTTTTTGAAATAAAAACACAAACGACAGCGGAAAGGGAGAGATCTTTAGTTGAAGGAACATTTAATATAATAAGATGTTTTGGCCTGTCACAAGTTATTATTATTATTGATAAATTGGTATTATTGTAGTAAACATCTCGGCAAGGTGAAAACTTAATTTTGTTCCAATTTGCTGGTCTAAAACTGAAAGAGGACCAAATATCAGACTTTGAGCAACCCTTATTGTATCAGAGATTATCCCAAAGATTATAATGATTTTCACTGTGGACTGCATTCCGAGCAACACGCCTCCTACCAAGAACCGTACTCTTGGTAATGTATAACATATTTCACTAAGTATACCACCGTTGCTTATGCTTCTGCTATTCGAGAAGCTACAACCAAACACCCCACACGTATTCACTATTATACTCGTTTAAAACTTGTAATTTAAATGTACTGCTTAATTGAACAATTAACACCACAAAATCACTTAAATAAGTACCCTAACCTGTGTATTTAAACACATTTCCCTTTCGTTTTTACTTTCTCTACACGCACTATCTACAGAGTGTATAGAGAAGGTATTGTATTCCACCCAAAAATTCGATACCAAGATTTCACCGGAAATCTATGTTTTAGTTACTCCTGTATCCAAAAAAAGCATTTTCAGAAAAAGGTCCGTGTGTGTCTGTGAACACGATAACTCAAAAACGAAAAGGCGGTAAAATACCACACTTGGTATTTAAATTTAGTATCTTACAGGGATGCGACACGAAGATTTTGAAAACAATTCCCCCCAAACTGCCCTTTACATGGAACTTTTTTTTCGAAAATGTTTATTTTTTCAAAATTGGCTCTAACGATTTTGATTAAAATACCGTACATTAAAGATATTTACCTGACAAATAACATGTATATTTTGAATTTTCTGGGAATAGTCTCTGAAGACTACTTTAATCTGGGTGATTTTTACGGAATTTTGCATAGCTGCTAAACCGTAAGTGATGGACAAAAACTTAGTACACAAAAAATGTAGAGCGCGCTAAAACTCACAATTTATGTTATATTCATTTTATTCCTGGATTTGACTGCTTTCGAGATATTCCTTGTTATTGGTTTCAGTTTTAAAATACTTGTCAAATGCTGGCCACGCAAAGAAACGGATAGCAACCACATTTGACTGTCTCGATTAGAAGAAGTAAAACTTGTCTGTCTCTCTGGGAGAGAGCCCAGACTCATGTTGACTTGTCTCTCTGGGAGAGAGCCCAGACTCATGTTGACTTGTCTCTCTGGGAGAGAGCCCAGACTCATGTTGACTTGTCTCTCTGGGAGAGAGCCCAGACTCATGTTGACTTGTCTCTCTGGGAGAGAGCCCAGACTCATGTTGACTTGTCTCTCTGGGAGAGAGCCCAGACTCGTGTTGACTTGTCTCTCTGGGAGAGAGCCCAGACTCATGTTGACTTGTCTCTCTGGGAGAGAGCCCAGACTCGTGTTGACTTGTCTCTCTGGGAGAGAGCCCAGACTCATGTTGACTTGTCTCTCTGGGAGAGAGCCCAGACTCATGTTGATGACAGTAATCAAGATAAAGGTTAACAGAAGTTGCTTGTCAAATGCTGGCCACGCAAAGAAACGGATAGCAACCACATTTGACTGTCTCGATTAGAAGAAGTAAAACTTGTCTCTCTGGGAGAGAGCCCAGACAGTAATCAAGATAAAGATTAACAGAAGTTGCTTGTCAAATGCTTTAAAAGCTGTCCGTACTCAGATTTCGTCGCCATTTTTATTTTCTCTAGACCTACTGTGTTCTACCCACAAATTCAATACCGAAAATATATGTTTTAGGACTCTCTGAATCCAAAAAACCGCGTATGTCTGTCTGTGGGCAGCATAGCTCAAAAATGAAAAGACCATTAAAAACCAAACTTGGTATTTAAGTTTGGTATCTTTCAAGGATGCGACACGAACATTTTCAAGAAAATCCCCCCATCCCAAACTTCTGTTTATATGGAAAAATTTTCGAAAATTATTTTCTTAAAAATGGCTCTAGCGATTTTGATTAAATTCTCTGATATTTAGGATATTTACTTGACAAATAAGATGTATATCTTGAATTTTCTGGGAATAGCCTCTGAAGACTACTTTATTCTGGACGAATTTTACGGAATTTTGCATAAATGTATACTTTTCTCATATGGAATTTCTCAACTGCTGTCCATACAAAGAAAGGAACTTCAGTCACATAGCAAGCAGCTTTTGACTATCACTTTAACCTATGCTACTCCCTTATTTCCCTTCTACTTACAAGGAAGCCAGTAATAAGACTATGTTTGCTAATTTTTTCTCGATTAGCATGAACTAAATAGAAGCATAAGTTTTTTTACAATACTCTTTTGCAGAGATCTAGAGAAAGTCATGCGAATGGAACACATCAGATTTTTCCATAAAGATCTTTTTGTTTGGCTCAGAAAACTCCAAAACATGCATTTTCAGTGAAATCTCGGTGTATGGGAATGAAAAATAAGTTGTGGTTGAAGACATATAGAATGTTGATGATGACGTCATCATGCTGACCCAGCGGCACCTTTGAGCTCTTGTCCCAAATTAATATCACCCATTATATTTAGGTTGGCAAGCTTTTGTGTATTCGGAATCAAGTCGAGTTGACAGACTTTGCCATTCTTGAGAAATCAGCTGATGCACTGCCACAGTTGGTAATCTGTCGGTGGAAAACGTGTTGCCATGCACAAAGTGGTATTGCATCTAATACCCGACTTCATGGAATCAGACCGGACGTAAAAATCCTCGGTATGGCTTCCTTCGGAGGGGAAATACAACCGGTGCTCCTGTGTAATGCTTATTTATAGCTAAAGGCATACCGTATCTTTCAAGAAAACGTCCCAATGCTAAATTCTGCCATTCAGGGGGAGCCGCGTATTAGAAATGCCGTCACATGTTCCAAATTCGCCGACATGGTATCTGACAGGCTGCCATCTTTTCTTGAGCGCAGTGTTCTCAACCAAAAAAAGTTACTTTCTTTCAGTAACCCAAACCTTGGCAGGGTAATGAAAACATTGTCGCCGCAACTATTGCCGATTATGAGACACGCATGCGCGTCGCGAGTGGTGCAAGAGTGTATAAACTGAGAACTCTCAACACCAGCCCCTCAATTGCACTGAATTCCGGTAATCAAAAAATTGATGATCTTCAAAAGGTCGCAGATATTTT
Organism: Hymenopus coronatus; assembly: GCA_030762935.1. Taxonomy (NCBI): domain Eukaryota; kingdom Metazoa; phylum Arthropoda; class Insecta; order Mantodea; family Hymenopodidae; genus Hymenopus; species Hymenopus coronatus. The sequence continues at coordinate 4,576,598 of CM060897.1, read as the reverse complement.
CAACAATTTCTTTTTGAATGTAACAGACAAATTAAAAATAAACTATGGATGTAAAGAATCAGCAATACATTTTTTGAAAGTTTCTTTTGTAAAAAAAGTCCCTGAATTTAAAGTAAAAATGACTGCACCATTTGAAATAAAAAATATAATAAATTTGCTCAAGACCAAAAAGTCCTCTGGATATAATGAAATATCAAGTAAAAAGCTCAAAGCATGTTCTGACCTAATATGCATTCCCCTTAGCTATTTATGTAACGAATCACTAAACAGTGGAATATTTCCTGACAAAATGAAGTACTCTATTGTCAAACCACTTTTTAAAAAATCTGATGTGTACCATTCACATCATTTTCTCTATATCCCTGCAACATATTATTCTTAAAAAGCTTATACTTCTATTAACTTCAGTAAAACATTAGCAGAAATAGCCATATTACTTGCTTCCTTGTAAGTAGAGGTGAAATAAGGGAGTACCATAGGTTAAAGAGATAATCAAAAGCTGGTTGCTATGTCACTGAAGTTCCTTTGTTTGTATGGACAGCAGTTGAAAAATTCCTGTATGAGAAATGTATAAGTTTTTCATTGCAGAAACCAAAAACAAGGATGTCACAACAACGACGAACTCCACGAAAAAAATGTATATAACATAAATTGTGTGTTTTATCGTGCTCTACATTTTTTGTGTAGTAAGTTTTTGTCCATCTTTTACGGTTTAGCAGTTATTCAAAATTTAGTAAAACTCATCCAGAATAAACTATTCTTCAGAGGTTATTCCCAGAAAATTCAAGATATACATCTTATATTTCAGGTAAATATCTTTAATATATGATATTTTAATTAAAATCGTTACAGCCATTTTTGAGAAAATCAAAATTTTCGAAAAAAGTTCCATGTAAAGGTAGTTGGGGGTGGGGGGATTTTTCTCAAAATCTTCGTGTCGCATCCCTAAAGATACTAAACTTAAATACCAAGTTTGGTATTTTACCTACTTTTCGTTTTTGAGTTATCGTGTTCACACACACACACACACACACACACACACACACACACACACACACACGGCGCTTTTTCTGAAAATGCTTTTTTTAGATACACTGGACCATAAAACATATATCTGCGGTGAAATCTCGGTATTGAATTTTTGGGTGCAATACAATACCTTCTGTATAGATAAAGTAAAAATGGTAGCTTGCCAGACTCTAGCTGAATGATTAAAGCGCACGTGTTCTCTGGGATGTACCCACAGGGTGTATAGCATACTTCATGTGCCAATGTTGTTTCTCTGCTACGTAGTACCAGACAACTTAGTTCTATACATTAGTCACATTAATTTCATTTTCTCTACCAGGTACAGAAGGTATAGTATTCCACCCAAAAATTAATAGTGACATTTCACGGCACCTTAATAAAATCTGATGTGTCCAACTCACATGACTTTCTCTACCTCTTCTGCAAACAATCTATTGTTGCAACGAATATTCTTCCATCTACTTCATACTAATCAAGATAAACATTACCATAAATTGTCTTATTACTTGCTTCCTTGTAAGTAGAAGGCAATACACTAGGATAAAGTGATAGACAAATGTTTTAAAAGCTAGTCACTATGTGAATGGAATTATTTTTTTTTTTTGCATGGGCGGAAGTAAAACGAAAGATATGCGAAACGATTGCGACTTCCCCTTAAATAAATTTTAAATTTGAAGTTAATAACAGGGAATATCTCGGAAACGCTTCGCTCTAGAAAACGAAGGTTATGTGTGTTTTAGCGATATCTATATTTATTTCTGTCTATCCCTTGCGGTTCACAATTACACAAAAGTCATCCAGAATGAAGAGGTCTTGAGACGTGCACTACGTTTGCCTTAGTTTTGATGTCATGTTTGAGACAATGTATTTAAGAGCCTGGGATCTTCCTAAAAATGTGCATCTTGCAATTTATGTTGCCTGACACCCACAGGAACAGGAACCTTGGGTTCTGAAACTCTCGTGTACTTGTGAGGTAATGTTAGCAATTTATGTTGCCTGACACCCACAGGAACCTTGGGTTCAGAGACTCTCGTGCACTTGTGAGGTAATGTTAGCAATTTATGTTGCCTGACAGACACTGACACAGGAACCTTGGGTTCTGAAACTCTCGTGCACTTGTGAGGTAATGTTAGCAATTTATGTTGCCTGACAGACACTGACACAGGAACCTTGGGTTCTGAAACTCTCGTGTACTTGTGAAGTAATGTTAGCAATTTATGTTACCTGACACCCACAGGAACATTGGGTTCTGAAACTCTCGTGTACTTGTGAAGTAATGTTAGCAATTTATGTTACCTGATAGACACAGACACAGGAACCTTGGGTTCAGAGACTCTCGTGCACTTGTGAGGTAATGTTAGCAATTTATGTTGCCTGACAGACACGGGAACCTTGGGTTCTGAAACTCTCGTGTACTTGTGAGGTAATGTTAGCTATTTAAGTTGCCTGACAGACACTGACACAGGAACATTGGGTTCAGAAACTCTCGTGCACTTGTGAGGTAATGTTAGCAATTTATGTTGCCTGACAGACACTGACACAGGAACCTTGGGTTCTGAAACTCTCGTGTACTTGTGAGGTAATGTTAGCAATTTATGTTGCCTGACACACACTGACACAGGAACCTAGGGTTCAGAGACTCTTGTGCACTTGTGAGGTAATGTTAGCAATTTATGTTGCCTGACAGACACTGACACAGGAACCTTGGGTTCAGAGACTCTTGTGCACTTGTGAGGTAATGTTAGCAATTTATGTTGCCTGACAGACACAGACACAGGAACCTTGGGTTCAGAGACTCTTGTGCACTTGTGAGGTAATGTTAGCAATTTATGTTGCCTGACAGACACAGACACAGGAACCTTGGGTTCAGAGACTCTCGTGTACTTGTGAGGTAATGTTAGCAATTTATGTTGCCTGACAGACACTGACACAGGAACCTTGGGTTCAGAGACTCTCGTGTACTTGTGAGGTAATGTTAGCAATTTATGTTGCCTGACAGACACAGGAACCTTGGGTTCAGAGACTCTCGTGTACTTGTGAGGTAATGTTAGCAATTTATGTTGCCTGACAGACACAGACACAGGAACCTTGGGTTCAGAGACTCTCGTGTACTTGTGAGGTAATGTTAGCAATTTATGTTGCCTGACAGACACAGGAACCTTGGGTTCAGAGACTCTCGTGCACTTGTGAGGTAATGTTAGCAATTTATGTTACCTGATAGACACAGACACAGGAACCTTGGGTTCAGAGACTCTCGTGCACTTGTGAGGTAATGTTAGCAATTTATGTTGCCTGACAGACACGGGAACCTTGGGTTCTGAAACTCTCGTGTACTTGTGAGGTAATGTTAGCAATTTATGTTGCCTGACAGACACAGACAAGGAACCTTGGGTTCAGAGACTCTCGTGCACTTGTGAGGTAATGCTAGCTATTTATGTTGCCTGACAGACACAGGAACCTTGGGTTCAGAGACTCTCGTGTACTTGTGAGGTAATGCTAGCTATTTATGTTGCCTGACAGACACAGACAAGGAACCTTGGGTTCAGAGACTCTCGTGTACTTGTGAGGTAATGTTAGCTATTTATGTTGCCTGACACACACTGACACAGGAACCTTGGGTTCAGAGACTCTCGTGCACTTGTGAGGTAATGCTAGCTATTTATGTTGCCTGACAGACACTGACACAGGAACCTTGGGTTCAGAGACTCTCGTGCACTTGTGAGGTAATGCTAGCTATTTATGTTGCCTGACAGACACAGGAACCTTGGGTTCAGAGACTCTCGTGCACTTGTGAGGTAATGTTACCAATTTATGTTGCCTGACAGACACAGGAACCTTGTGTTCAGAGACTCTCGTGTACTTGTGAGGTAATGTTAGCTATTTATGTTGCCTGACACACACTGACACAGGAACCTTGGGTTCAGAGACTCTCGTGCACTTGTGAGGTAATGTTAGCAATTTATGTTGCCTGACAGACACAGGAACCTTGGGTTCAGAGACTCTCGTGCACTTGTGAGGTAATGTTAGCAATTTATGTTGCCTGAGAGACACTGACACAGGAACCTTGGGTTCAGAGACTCTTGTGCACTTGTGAGGTAATGTTAGCAATTTATGTTGCCTGACAGACACAGACACAGGAACCTTGGGTTCAGAGACTCTCGTGTACTTGTGAGGTAATGTTAGCAATTTATGTTGCCTGACAGACACTGACACAGGAACCTTGGGTTCAGAGACTCTCGTGCACTTGTGAGGTAATGTTAGCAATTTATGTTACCTGACAGACACTGACACAGGAACCTTGGGTTCAGAGACTCTCGTGCACTTGTAAGGTAATCCTGCCACCTATCCAACGCAATACTTACTGTATCTAAGGTGATTGGAGTCCTCGGGCATTTTATTTGTTAAAACCAGAAACGCAGTTTTTGTAAAAGTTTTCTGTACAGTATTCCCTTGAGGGTGACAGCAGGATACTACCACCACAAATTATCCTTTGTATGCATCCATACTTCTTTACTTTCTCTACACGTACTATGTACATAGTGTATACAGAAATAATTGCAACGCACCCAGAAATTCAATACCGCGATTCCACCGCAAATACATGTTTTGGGACCCTTTGAATCCAAATAAAAAGCATGTTTAGAAAAAAGTCCACGTGTGTCTGCGGACAGCTTTGGTCAAAAGCGAAGTCAGTTAAATACCAAACTGAATAGTTAAGTTTATTATGTTCCAAGGATGCGACACGAAGGTTTTCAAGAAAATGCCCCCACCCCCAACTATTAGTCACCCTCCGCGGTGTAGTGGTTACCATGCTAACTTCATATAGCCAAGGTCGCTGGTTCAAACCCGGCGGAGGACGATGACTTTTATTTGTGTAAAAATCCTTAGCATGACATCCTTCGGAAGCGAAGTAAAGCTGTTGGTCCCGTGTCATAAATTTGCAGCACGTAAAAGAACCTCAAGTCTGAGCAAAATTAGGCACTGAGAACCACAGCAGTTAAAGAGCGTCCACAAATAACACTCCATTAACAATTTCTGATTTTCTTAAAAGTGGCAGTAATGATACTTACATAACAAATAAAATGTATAACTTGAATTTTCTGGGAATAGCCTCTGAAGACTACCTTATTCTGGATGAATTTTACGGAATTTGGTATAACTGCTAAACCCTAAGAGGTAAACAAAAACTTACCACACAAAAAATGTAGAGCACATTAAAACACACGATTTATGTTTTATGCTTTCTTTTTTTTCGTGGAGGATTCGTTTTTAAAGTTTTCCTTGTTATTGGCTTCAGATTTGAAAAACTTATACTTTTCTCATACAGATATTTGTCAACTCTTGTCCATTCAAACAAAGGAACTTCATTCACATAGCAACCAGCTTTTGACTATCACTTTAACCTATGCTACTCACTTATTTCGCTTCTACTTACAAGGAAGCAAGTAATAAGACTATTTCTGTTAATGTTTTACTCAATTAGCATGAAGTAAATAAAAGCATAAACTTTTTAAGAGTAATTTGTTGCAGAGATGTAGAGAAAGTCATGAGAGTGGAACACATCAGATTTTTAAATCAACTATTTACTATACATTTGTTGTTAGTGATTTTAGTCAGTTTTAAAATGACCACGTTGTTTACATGTGGTAGAAGACAGGGAACGAACCCACGACCTGTGCTTGTGATTTGTAAGCTCAAACGGTTTATTGTTGCGATGTCGCGTGCGCCTGAGTCCAGTCACGTAACCTGGCGTGAGAAGCGACAAGTCTGCCCTCTATTTGCTCATTTAGCAAACCTCTATTAATGTTTCAACTTCTTCACTGAAACACTCATTTGTTTGGCTCGTGTAACCAAGGCGACGACATTAGCTTCACTCTTCCAAACAAAATCCTTCAAATTTACAATTTCTACCATTTATTGTCAGAAAACTTATTTGTATAACTACCTCGTTTTAAGTTAGTTTCCTTTCACATGTTTAAAAGGGAGACGGACTTCAATTTTATTTTTCTAAGAGGGCAGCTCCTGGGGGCACCCACCCACACACTCACACACTCACACACACTCACACAGACACACACACTCACACAGACAGACACACACTCACACAGACATACACACACTCACACACAGACTTACAAATACACACACAGACACAGACACAAACACTCACACACAGACACAATGACACATATTGACACACAGACACACACAGACACCTACTGACACACACAGACAGACAGATATACACAGACACACACACACACAGATACACACAGACACACACAGATACACACAGACGCACACAGATACACACAGACGCACACAGATACACACAGATAAATAAATACACACAGACACACACAGATACACACAGACACACACAGATACACACAGATAAACACAGACGCACACAGATACACACAGATAAACACAGATACAAACAGATAAACACAGATACACACAGATAAACACAGATAAACACAGATAAACACAGATACACACAGATAAACACAGACGCACACAGATACAAACAGATAAACAAAGATATACACAGACACACACAGATACAAGCAGATACACACAGATAAACACAGACGCACACAGACGCACACAGATACACACAGGCACACACAAATACACACAGACAGATACACAGAGATACACAGAGATACACACAGACACACACAGATACACAGAGATACAGACAGATACACAGAGACACACAGATACACACAGACACACACAGATACAGACAGATACACAGAGATACACACAGACACACACAGATACAGACGGATACACAGAGATACACAGAGATACACACAGATACACACAGACACACACAGATACACAGAGATACACACAGACACACACAGATACAGACTGATACACAGAGATACACACAGATACAGACAGATACACAGAGATACAGACAGATACACAGAGATACAGACAGATACACAGAGATACACACAGATACACACAGACACCACAGATACACACAGATACACGGAGATACACACAGACACACACAGATACAGACAGATACACATATACACACACAGACACACACAGATACACACAGACACACACAGATACAGACAGATACACAGAGATACACAGATACACACACAGACACACACAGATACACAGAGATACACAGATACAGACAGATACACAGAGATACACAGATACAGACAGATACACAGAGATACACAGATACAGACAGATACACAGAGATACACAGATACACACAGATACACAGAGATACACAGATACAGACAGATACACAGAGATACACAGATACACACAGATACACAGAGATACACAGATACAGACAGATACACAGAGATACACAGATACACACAGATACACACAGATACAAAAATACACACAGATACACAGATACAGACAGATACACAGAGATACACAGATACACACAGATACACACAGATACAAAAATACACACAGATACACAGATACAGACAGATTACACAGAGATACACAGATACACACAGATACAGACAGATACACACAGATACACACAGATACAGACAGATACACAGAGATACACAGATACACAGAGATACACAGATACACAGATACACAGATACACACAGATTCACACAGATACACACATATACACACAGATACACACAGATACACAAATACACACAGATACACACAGATACACAGAGATACACAGATACACACAGATACACACATATACACACAGATACACAAATACACACAGATACACACAGATACAGACAGATACACAGAGATACACAGATACACAGAGATACACAGATACACACAGATACACAGATATACACAGATACACACAGATACACACAGATACACACATATACACACAGATACACACAGATACACAAATACACACAGATACACACAGATACACAGAGATACACAGATACACACAGATACACACAGATACACACATATACACACAGATACACACAGATACACAAATACACACAGATACACACAGATACACACAGATACACAAATACACACAGATACACACAGATACACACAGATACACACATATACACACAGATACACAGATACACAAATACACACAGATACACACAGATACAGACAGATACACAGAGATACACAGATACACAGATACACACAGATACACACAGATACAGACAGATACATAGAGATACACAGAGATACACAGATACACACAGATACAGACAGATACACAGAGATACACAGAGATACAGACAGATACACACAGATACACAGAGATACAGACAGATACACAGAGATACACAGAGATACAGACAGATACACAGAGATACACAGAGATACAGACAGATACACACAGATACACAGAGATACACAGATACACAGATACACACAGATACAGACAGATACACAGAGATACAGACAGATACACACAGATACACAGAGATACAGACAGATACACAGAGATACACACAGATACAGACAGATACGCAGAGATACACACAGATACAGACAGATACACAGAGATACACACAGATACAGACAGATACACAGAGATACACACAGATACAGACAGATACACAGAGATACACACAGATACACACAGGTACACAGAGATACAGACAGATACAAAGAGATACTCACAGATACAGACAGATACACAGAGATACACACAGATACACACAGATAAACACAGATACAGACAGATACACACAGATAAACACAGCTACAGACAGATACACACAGATACACACAGATACAGAAAGATACAGACAGATACACACAGATACAGACAGATACACACAGATACAGACAGATACACACAGATAAACACAGATACACACAGATACACACAGATAAACACAGATACAGACAGATACACACAGATACACACAGATACAGAAAGATACAGACAGATACACACAGATACAGACAGATACAGACAGATACACACAGATACAGACATTTAAAGACAGATACACACAGATACACACAGATACAGACAGATACAGACAGATACACACAGATACAGACAGATACACACAGATACACACAGATACAGACAGATACACACAGATACACACAGATACAGACAGATACACACAGATACAGACAGATACACGCAGATACACACAGATACACACAGATACAGACCGATACAGACAGATACAGACAGATACACAGAGATACACACAGATACTGACAGATACACACAGATACAGACAGATACACAGAGATACACACAGATACACACAGACACACACAGACACACACACAGATACAGACAAATACACAGAGATACACACAGATACACACAGACACCACAGATACACACAGATACACGGAGATACACACAGACACACACAGATACAGACAGATACACAGAGATACACATATACACACACAGACACAAACAGATACACACAGACACACACAGATACAGACAGATACACAGAGATACACAGATACAGACAGATACACAGAGATACACAGATACACACACAGATACACACAGTGACACAGAGATACACAGATACAGACAGATACACAGAGATACACAGATACACACACAGATACACACAGTGACACAGAGATACACAGATACAGACAGATACACAGAGATACACAGATACACACAGATACACAAATACACACAGATACACAGATACAGACAGATTACACAGAGATACACAGATACACACAGATACACACAGATACAGACAGATACACACAGATACACACAGATACAGACAGATACACACAGATACACAGATACACAGATACACACAGATACACAGATACACACAGATACACACAGATACACACATATACACACAGATACACACAGATACACAAATACACACAGATACACCGATACACACAGATACAGACAGATACACAGAGATACACAGATACACAGATACACACAGATACAGACAGATACATAGAGATACACAGAGATACACAGATACACACAGATACAGACAGATACACACAGACACACACAGATACACACAGATACAGACAGATACACAGAGATACAGACAGATACACAGAGATACAGACAGATACACAGAGATACACACAGATACAGACAGATACACAGAGATACACAGAGATACAGACAGATACACAGAGATACACACAGATACAGATAGATACAAAGAGATACACACAGATACAGACAGATACAAAGAGATACACACAGATACAGACAGATACACAGAGATACACACAGATACAGACAGATACACAGAGATACACACAGATACAGACAGATACACAGAGATACACACAGATACAGACAGATACACAGAGATACACAGAGATACACACAGATACAGACAGATACACAGAGAGAGACAGATACAAAGAGATACACACAGATACAGACAGATACACAGAGATACACACAGATACAGACAGATACACACAGATAAACACAGATACAGACAGATACACACAGATACTGACAGATACACACAGATAAACACAGATACAGACAGATACACACAGATACAGACAGATACACACAGATAAACACAGATACAGACAGATACACACAGATACACACAGATACAGAAAGATACAGACAGATACACACAGATACAGACAGATACACAAAGATACACACAGATACACACAGATACTGACAGATGCAGACAGATACACACAGATACACACAGATACACACAGATACAGACAGATACAGACAGATACACACAGATACACACAGATACACACAGATACAGACAGATACACACAGATACAGACAGATACACAGAGATACACACAGATACAGACAGATATACAGAGATACACACAGATACACACAGACACACACAGACACACACACAGATACAGACAAATACACAGAGATACACACAGATACACACAGACACCACAGATACACACAGATACACGGAGATACACACAGACACAGACAGATACACAGAGATACACAGATACACACACAGACACACACAGACACAGACAGATACACACAGATACACAGATACAGACAGATACACAGAGATACACAGATACACACACAGATACACACAGATACACAGAGATACACAGATACAGACAGATACACAGAGATACACAGATACACACAGATACACACAGATACACAGATACACAGATACAGACAGATACACAGAGATACACAGAGATACACAGATACACACAGATACACACAGATACAGACAGATACACACAGATACAGACAGATACACAGCGATACACAGATACACAGATACACACAGATACACACAGGTACACAGATACACAGATACACACAGATACACAGATACACACAGATACACACAGATACACACAGATACAGACAGATACACACAGATACACACAGATACTGACAGATACAGACAGATACACACAGATACAGACAGATAAAGACAGATACACACAGATACACACAGATACAGACAGATACACACAGATACAGACAGATACACACAGATACACGCAGATACAGACAGATACACACAGATACACACAGATACACACAGATACAGACAGATACACACAGATACACACAGATACACACAGATACACACAGATACACACAGATACACACAGATACAGACAGATACACACAGGTACAGACAGATACACGCAGATACACACAGATACACACAGATACACACAGATACAGACAGATACACACAGATACAGACAGATACAGACAGATACACACAGATACAGACAGATACACAGAGATACACACAGATACAGACAGATACACACAGATACACACAGATACACACAGACACACACAGACACACACACAGATACAGACAAATACACAGAGATACACACAGATACACACAGACACCACAGATACACACAGATACACGGAGATATACACAGACACACACAGATACAGACAGATACACAGAGATACACAGATACACACACAGACACACACAGACACAGACAGATACACACAGATACACAGATACAGACAGATACACAGAGATACACAGATACACACACAGATACACACAGATACACAGAGATACACAGATACAGACAGATACACAGATACACACAGATACACAGATACACACAGATACACAGATACAGACAGATACACAGAGATACACAGAGATACACAGATACACACAGATACACACAGATACACACAGATACAGACAGATACACAGAGATACACAGATACACAGAGATACACAGATACACACAGATACACACAGGTACACAGATACACAGATACACACAGATACACAGATACACAGATACACACAGATACACACAGATACAGACAGATACACACAGATACACACAGATACACACAATTACTGACAGATACAGACAGATACACACAGATACAGATAGATAAAGACAGATACACACAGATACACACAGATACAGACAGATACAGACAGATACACACAGATACAGACAGATACACACAGATACACACAGATACACACAGATACACACAGATACAGACAGATACACACAGATACACACAGATACACACAGATACACACAGATACACACAGATACACACAGATACACACAGATACAGACAGATACACACAGATACAGACAGATACACACAGATACACACAGATACACACAGATACAGACAGATACACACAGATACAGACAGATACACAGATACAGACAGATACACAGAGATACACACAGATACAGACAGATACACAGAGATACACACAGATACACACAGACACACACAGACACACACACAGATACAGACAAATACACAGAGATACACACAGATACACACAGAGACCACAGATACACACAGATACACGGAGATACACACAGACACACACAGATACAGACAGATACACATACACACACAGACACAAACAGATACACACAGACACACACAGATACAGACAGATACACAGAGATACACAGATACAGACAGATACACAGAGATACACAGATACACACACAGATACACACAGATACACAGAGATAGACAGATACAGACAGATACACAGAGATACACAGATACACACAGATACACACAGATACACAGATACACACAGATACACAAATACACACAGACACACAGATACAGACAGATTAGACAGAGATACACAGATACACACAGATACAGACAGATACACACAGATACACACAGATACAGACAGATACACAGAGATACACAGATACACAGAGATACACAGAGATACACAGATACACACAGATACACAGATACAAAGATACACAGATACACAGATACACACAGATACACACATATACACACAGATACACACAGATACACAAATACACACAGATACACACAGATACACCGATACACACAGATACAGACAGATACACAGAGATACACAGATACACAGATACACACAGATACACACAGATACACACAGATACAGACAGATACATAGAAATACACAGAGATACACAGATACACAGATACACACAGATACAGACAGATACACACAGATACACACAGATACAGACAGATACACAGAGATACACAGAGATACAGACAGATACACAGAGATACAGACAGATACACAGAGATACACACAGATACAGACAGATACACATAGATACACAGAGATACAGACAGATACACACAGATACACAGAGATACACACAGATACAGACAGATACACACAGATACACAGAGATACAGACAGATACAAAGAGATACACACAGATACAGACAGATACACAGAGATACACACAGATACAGACAGATACACAGAGATACACACAGATACAGACAGATACACAGAGATACACACAGATACAGACAGATACACAGAGATACACAGAGATACACACAGATACAGACAGATACACAGAGATACACACAGATACACAGAGATAGACAGATACAAAGAGATACACACAGATACAGACAGATACACAGAGATACACACAGATACAGACAGATACACACAGATAAACACAGATACAGACAGATACACACAGATACTGACAGATACACACAGATAAACACAGATACAGACAGATACACACAGATACAGACAGATACACACAGATAAACACAGATACAGACAGATACACACAGATACACACAGATACAGAAAGATACAGACAGATACACACAGATACAGACAGATACACAAAGATACACACAGATACTGACAGATACAGACAGATACACACAGATACAGACAGATACAGACAGATACACACAGATACACACAGATAAGACAGATACAGACAGATACACACAGATACAGACAGATACACACATATACAGACAGATACACAGAGATACACACAGATACAGAGTAAAACACACAGATACACACAGATACAGACAGATATACAGAGATACACACAGATACACACAGACACACACAGACACACACACAGATACAGACAAATACACAGAGATACACACAGATACACACAGACACCACAGATACACACAGATACACGGAGATACACACAGACACACACAGATACAGACAGATACACAGTGATACACAGATACACAAACAGACACACACAGATACACACAGATACACAGATACAGACAGATACACAGAGATACACAGATACACACACAGATACACACAGATACACAGAGATACACAGATACAGACAGATACACAGAGATACACAGATACACACAGATACACAGATACACACAGATACACAGATACAGACAGATACACAGAGATACACAGAGATACACAGATACACACAGATACACACAGATACAGACAGATACACACAGATACAGACAGATACACAGAGATACACAGATACACAGAGATACACAGATACACACAGATACACACAGGTACACAGATACACACAGATACACAGATACACACAGATACACAGATACACACAGATACACACAGATACACAGATACACACAGATACACAGATACAGACAGATACACAGAGATACACAGAGATACACAGATACACACAGATACACACAGATACAGACAGATACACACAGATACACACAGATACAGACAGATACACAGAGATACACAGATACACAGAGATACACAGATACACACAGATACACACAGGTACACAGATAAACAGATACACACAGATACACAGATACACAGATACACAGATATACACAGATACACACAGATACACAGATACACACAGATACACACAGATACACACAGATACACAAATACACACAGATACACACAGATACACACAGATAAACACAGATACAGACAGATACACAGAGATACACTGATACACACAGATACACACAGATACACACAGATACACACAGATACACCGATACACACAGATACAGACAGATACACAGAGATACACAGATACACAGATACACAGATACACACAGATACACACAGATACACACAGATACAGACAGATACATAGAGATACACAGAGATACACAGATACACAGATACACACAGATACAGACAGATACACACAGATACACACAGATACAGACAGATACACAGAGATACACAGAGATACAGACAGATACACAGAGATACAGACAGATACACAGAGATACACACAGATACAGACAGATACACAGAGATACACAGAGATACAGACAGATACACACAGATACACAGAGATACACACAGATACAGACAGATACACACAGATACACAGAGATACAGACAGATACAAAGAGATACACACAGATACAGACAGATACACAGAGATACACACAGATACAGACAGATACACAGAGATACACACAGATACAGACAGATACACAGAGATACACACAGATACAGACAGATACACAGAGATACACAGAGATACACACAGATACAGACAGATACACAGAGATACACACAGATACACAGAGATAGACAGATACAAAGAGATACAGACAGATACAGACAGATACACAGAGATACACACAGATACAGACAGATACACACAGATAAACACAGATACAGACAGATACACACAGATACTGACAGATACACACAGATAAACACAGATACAGACAGATACACACAGATACAGACAGATACACACAGATAAACACAGATACAGACAGATACACACAGATACACACAGATACAGAAAGATACAGACAGATACACACAGATACAGACAGATACACAAAGATACACACAGATACACACAGATACTGACAGATACATACAGATACACACAGATACAGACAGATACAGACAGATACACACAGATACACACAGATACAGACAGATACAGACAGATACACACAGATACAGACAGATACACACATATACAGACAGATACACAGAGATACACACAGATACAGAGTAAAACACACAGATACACACAGATACAGACAGATATACAGAGATACACACAGATACACACAGACACACACAGACACACACACAGATACAGACAAATACACAGAGATACACACAGATACACACAGACACCACAGATACACACAGATACACGGAGATACACACAGACACACACAGATACAGACAGATACACAGTGATACACAGATACACAAACAGACACACACAGATACACACAGATACACAGATACAGACAGATACACAGAGATACACAGATACACACACAGATACACACAGATACACAGAGATACACAGATACAGACAGATACACAGAGATACACAGATACACACAGATACACAGATACACACAGATACACAGATACAGACAGATACACAGAGATACACAGAGATACACAGATACAGACAGATACACAAAGATACACAGAGATACACAGATACACACAGATACACAGAGATACACAGATACACACACAGACACACACAGATACACACAGACACACAAAGATACAGACAGATACACAGATATACACAGATACACAGAGACACACACAGGTGCACACAGATACAGACAGATACACAGAGACACACACAGGTACAGACAGATACACACAGACACACAAAGATACACAGAGATACACAGATACACACAGACACACACAGATACACACAGACACACAAAGATACAGACAGATACACAGATATACACAGATACACAGAGACACACACAGGTGCACACAGATACAGACAGATACAGAGAGACACACACAGGTACAGACAGATACACAGATACACACAGATACACAGAGATACACAGATACACACACAGACACACACAGATACACACAGACACACAAAGATACAGACAGATACACAGATATACACAGATACACAGAGACACACACAGGTGCACACAGATACAGACAGATACACAGAGACACACACAGGTACAGACAGATACACAGAGACACACACAGGTACACACAGATACACAGATACAGACAGATACACACAGATACAGACAGATACACAGAGAAACACACAGGTACACACAGATACACACAGATACAGACAGATACAGACAGATACACACAGATACACACAGATACAGACAGATACACAGAGACACACACAGGTACACACAGATACACACAGATACACACAGATACAGACAGATACACACAGATACAGACAGATACACACAGATACAGACAGATACACAGAGACACACACAGGTACACACAGATACACACAGATACAGACAGATACAGACAGATACACACAGATACACACAGATACACACAGATACACACAGATACAGACAGATACACACAGATACAGACATATACACACAGATATAGACAGATACACAGAGACACACAGATACACACAGATACACAGAGATACAGACAGATACACACAGATACACACAGATACACAGAGACACACACAGATACACAGAGACACACAGATACAGACAGATACACAGATACAGACAGATACACAGAGACACACACAGGTACACACAGATACACAGATACAGACAGATACACACAGATACACACAGATACAAAGAGACACACACAGGTACACAAAGATACACAGATACACAGAGACACACACAGATACACAGAGACACACAGGTACAGACAGATACACAGATACAGACAGATACACAGAGACACACACAGGTACACACAGATACACAGATACAGACAGATACACACAGATACACACAGATACAAAGAGACACACACAGGTACACACAGATACAGACAGATACACAGATACAGACAGATACACAGATACAGACAGATACACACAGATACACAGATACAGACAGATACACAGGTACAGACAGATACACAGATACACACAGATACAAAGAGACACACACAGGTACACACAGATACACAGATACAGACAGATACACAGGTACAGACAGATACACAGATACAGACAGATACACAGAGACACACACAGGTACACACAGATACACAGATACAGACAGATACACACAGATACACACAGATACAAAGAGACACACACAGGTACACACAGATACAGACAGATACACAGATACAGACAGATACACAGAGACACACACAGGTACACACAGATACACAGATACAGACAGATACACACAGATACACACATATACAAAGAGACACACACAGGTACACACAGATACACAGATACACACAGATACACAGAGACACACACAGGTACAGACAGATACACAGATACAGACAGATACACACAGATACACACACAGATACACAGAGACACACAGAGACACACACAGGTACAGACAGATACACACAGATACAGACAGATACACAGAGACACACACAGGTACAGACAGATACACACAGATACAGACAGATACACACAGATACACACAGAGACACACACAGATACAGACAGATACACAGAGACACACACAGGTACAGACAGATACACACAGATACAGACAGATACACACAGAGACACACACAGGTACAGACAGATACACAGATACAGACAGATACACACAGATACACACAGATACACAGAGACACACACAGGTACACACAGATACACAGATTCACAGATACACAGAGACACACACAGGTACAGACAGATACACAGATACAGACATATACACACAGATACACACAGACACACAGGTGCACACAGATACAGACAGATACAGACAGATACACAGATGCAGACAGATACACAGATACACACAGATACACACAGATACAGACAGATACACAGATACACAGATACACACAGATACAGACAGATACACAGAGACACACAGATACACAGATATACAGATATAGACAGATACACAGATACAGACAGATACACAGATACACACAGATACACAGATACACACAGATACACAGAGACACACACAGGTGCACACAGATACAGACAGATACAGACAGATACACAGATACAGACAGATACACAGATAAACACAGATACACACAGATACACAGATACACACAGATACACAGAGACACACACAGGTGCACACAGATACACAGAGACACACACAGGTGCACACAGATACAGACAGATACACAGATACACACAGATACACAGAGACACACACAGGTGCACACAGATACAGACAGATACACACAGATACACAGAGACACACACAGGTGCACACAGATACAGACAGATACAGACAGATACACAGATACAGACAGATACACAGATACACACAGATACACAGAGACACACACAGACATACACAGATACACACAGATATACACAGATACACAGAGACACACAGATACAGACAGATACAGACAGATACACAGATACACACACAGACACTCACAGATACAGACAGATATACAGATACACACAGACACACACAGATACACAGAGATACACACAGATACACATAGACACACACAGACACACACAGATACAAACAGATACACAGAGATACACAGATACACACACAGACACACATAGATACACACAGATACACACAGACTCACACAGATGCACACAGATACACAGAGATACACACAGCTACACAGAGATACACAGAGATACACACAGATACACACAGATACACACAGATACACAGAGATACACACACACAGATACACACAGATACACAGAGATACACAGAGATACACACAGATAAACACAGATACACAGAGATACACACTCACAGATACACAGAGATACACACACAGATACACACAGACACACACCACAGATACACACAGATACACAGATATACACACACAGATACACACAGATACACAGAGATACACACAGATACACTCAGACACACACAAAAGCACACAGACACATAGATACACAGTTGCAGGCAGACACACACAGACACAGAGAAACAGACAGATACAAACAGACACACACCGATACACACGGATACACAGACACACAGATACTGACAGATACAAACAAACACACACAGACACAGAGAAACAGACAGATACAAACAGACACA
This sequence comes from Hymenopus coronatus, assembly GCA_030762935.1. NCBI lineage: Eukaryota > Metazoa > Arthropoda > Insecta > Mantodea > Hymenopodidae > Hymenopus > Hymenopus coronatus. The sequence goes on along the minus strand of CM060897.1, from coordinate 4,556,260 downwards.
CACCGATACAGGTGGATACACACAGACACACAGATACTGACAGATACAAACAGACACACACAGACACACACAGATACAGACAGTTACACACAGACACACACAGATACAGACAGTTACACACAGACACACACAGACACAGACAGTTACACACAGACACACACAGATACAGACAGTTACACACAGACACACACAGACACACACAGACACACACAGACACACACAGATAAAGACTGTTACACACAGACACAGACAGTTACACACAGACACACACAGATACAGACAGTTACACACAGATACAGACAGTTACACACAGACACACTCAGACACAGACAGTTACACACAGACACACACAGACACACACAGATACAAACAGACACACACAGACACATACAGACACACACAGATACAGACAGTTACACACAGACACACACAGATACTCACAGACACACACAGATACACACAGATGCACACAGCCGCACACAGATACACACAAAGACAGACACAGATACACACATATACAAACAGATACACAGAGATACACACAGACAAATACAGACACACCGATACACACAGACACAGACCGACAGATACAGACACACATTGATACACAAAGACACACACAGATACATACAGAAAGATACACACAGACACACACAGAAACACACAGACAGATACACATTGACACATACAGACACACACAGACGCACATAGACACACACAGACACACACAGATACACACAGCCTCTCACAGATACACACAGACGCACACAGATACACACAGATACACACAGACGCACACAGATACACACAGACGCACACAGATACACACAGACGCACAGAGATACACACCGAGGCACACAGATACACACAGACGCACACAGATACACACAGACTCACACAGACGCACACAGATACACAAAGATACACACCGACGCACACAGATACACACAGACGCACACGGATACACACAGACGCGCACGGATACAGACAGACGCACACGGATACACACAGACGCACACAGATACACACAGATTCACACAGAAGCACCAGATACACACAGACGCACACAGATACACAAAGATACACACCGACGCACACAGATACACACAGACGCACACGGATACACACAGACGCACACGGATACACACAGACGCACACAGATACACACAGATACACACAGAAACACCAGATACACACAGACACACACAGATTCACACAGACAGATACACACAGATACACACAGATACACACAGACACACACAGATTCACACAGACAGATACACACAGAAACACCAGATACACACAGACACACACAGATTCACACAGACAGATACACACAGACGCACACAGATACACACAGACCCACACAGATACACACTGATACACACAGACGCACACAGATACACAAAGACACAGAGATACACACAGACCCACATAGACACAGACACGCACAGATACACACAGACACAGACAGATAAACACAGACTCAGACAGATACACACAGATACACACATAAACACATAGACGCACACACATACACACAGACGCACACAGATACACACAGACCCACACAGATACACACTGATACACACAGACGCACACAGATACACAAAGCCACAGAGATACACACAGACCCACATAGACACAGACACACACAGATACACACAGACACAGACAGATAAACACAGACTCAGACAGATACACACAGATACACACATATACACATAGACGCACACACATACACACAGACGCACACAGATACACACAGGTGCACATAGATACACACCGACGCACACAGATACACAGATACACACAGACACCCACAGATACACACAGACACATACACACAGATACACGCAGACGCACACAGATACACACAGACGCACACAGATGCACACAGATGCACACAGACGCACACAGATACACACAGACGCGCACAGATACACACAGACGCACACAGATACACACAGACGCACACAGATACACGCAGACGCACACAGATACACACAGATACACATAGACGCACACAGATACACACAGATACACGCAGACGCACACAGATACACACAGACGCACACAGATACACACAGATGCACACAGATACACACAGACGCACACAGATACACACAGACGCACACAGATACACACAGACGCGCACAGATACACACAGATACACATAGACGCACACAGATACACACAGACGCACACAGACAGATACACACAGATACACACAGATACACACAGACAGATACACACAGATACACACAGACGCACACAGATACACACAGACAGATACACACAGATACACACAGACGCACACAGATACACACAGACAGATACACACAGATACACACAGACGCACACAGATACACACAGACAGATACACACAGATACACACAGACGCACACAGATACACACAGATACACACAGACAGATACACACAGATACACACAGATACACACAGACGCACACAGATACACACAGACAGATACACACAGATACACACAGACGCACACAGATACACACAGACAGATACACACAGATACACACAGACGCACACAGATACACACAGACAGATACACACAGATACACACAGACGCACACAGATACACACAGATACACACAGACAGATACACACAGATACACACAGACAGATACACACAGACGCACACAGATACACACAGATACACACAGACAGATACACACAGACGCACACAGATACACACAGATACACACAGACGCACACAGATACACACAGACAGATACACACAGACAGATACACACAGATACACACAGACGCACACAGATACACACAGATACACACAGATACGCACAGACGCACACAGATACACACAGACAGATACAATCAGACGCACACAGACGCACACTGATACACACAGATACACACAGACGCACACAGATGCAAACAGACGCACACAGGTACACACAGACACACACATATGCACACAGACACACACAGATACACATAGACGCACACAGATACACATAGATACACACAGTCGCTCACAGATACACATATATACACACAGACGCCCACAGATACACAAAGAAGCACACTGATACACACAGATGCACACAGATACTCACAGACGAACTCTTATACACACAGATACACACAGACGCAAACAGATACACACAGACGCACACAGATACACACAGACGCACACAGATACACACAGACGCACACAGATATACACAGATACACGCAGATACACACAGACGCACACAGATTCACATAGATACTCACAGATGCACACAGACATACACAGACACACATAGACACACACAGATACACACAGATAAATACAGATACACACAGACACACACAGATACACACAGATGCACACAGACACACACAGATACACACAGATGCACACAGACACACACAGATACACACAGATACACACAGACACACACAGATACACACAGATGCACACAGACACACACAGATACACACAGATGCACACAGACACACACAGATACACACAGATGCACACAGACACACACAGATACACACAGATGCACACAGACACACACAGATACACACAGATACACACAGACACACACAGATACACACAGATGCACACAGACACACACAGATACACACAGATACATACAGACGCACACAGATACACACAGATACACACAGATGCACACAGATACACACAGATACACACAGATACATACAGATACACACAGATACATACAGATGCACACAGACACACACAGATACACACAGATACATACAGACGCACACAGATACACACAGATACACACAGATGCACACAGATACACACAGATACACACAGATACACACAGATACATACAGATGCACACAGACACACACAGATACACACAGATGCACACAGACACACACAGATACACACAGATACACACAGACACACACAGATACACACAGATGCACACAGACACACACAGATACACACAGATACATACAGACGCACACAGATACACACAGACGCACACAGACACAAACAGACGCACACAGATACACACGGACGTACACAGATAAACACAGATACACACAGACACAAACACATACACACAGGCACACACAGATACACACAGGCACACACAGACACAGACAGATACACACAGACACAGACAGATACAGACAGATACACACAGGCACACACAGATACAGACAGATACACACAGGCACACACAGATACACACAGATACAGACAGATACACACAGACACACACAGACACACACAGATACAGACTGATACAGACAGATACACACAGACACACACAGACACACACAGACACACACAGATACAGACAGATACACACAGACGCACTCAGATACACAGACACACACAGACACACACAGACACACACAGATACACACAGACACACACAGACACAGACAGATACAGACAGATACACACAGGCACACACAGATACAGACAGATACACACAGGCACACACAGATACAGACAGATACACACAGGCACACACAGATACACACAGACACACACAGGCACACACAGATACAGACAGATACACACAGGCACATACAGATACAGACAGATACACACAGGCACACACAGATACAGACAGATACACACAGACACAGACAGATGCACAGAGACACACACAGACACACACAGATACACACAGGCACAGACAGATGCACACAGACACACACAGACACACACAGATACACACAGATACAGACAGATACACACAGACACAGACAGATGCACACAGACACACACAGACTCACACAGATACACACAGACACACACAGGCACACACAGATACACACAGGCACACACAGATACACACAGATACACACAGGCACACACAGATACAGACAGATACACACAGGCACACACAGATACAGACAGATACAGACAGATACACACAGGCACACACAGATACAGACAGATACACACAGGCACACACAGATACAGACAGATACACACAGACACAGACAGATGCACACAAACACACACAGACAGATACACACAAACACACAGATACAGACAGATACACACAGGCACACACAGATACAGACAGATACACACAGACACAGACAGATGCACACAGACGCACACAGACAGATACACACAAACACACACAGATACACACAGACACACACGGATACACACTGACACACGCAGACTCACTCAGATACACACAGGGACACACAGACAAACACAGCTACACACAGTCACACGCAGACTAACTCAGATACACCCAGAGACACACAGACACACACAGACACACGCAGACTCATTCAGATACACACAGAGACACACAGACACACACAGACACACACAGATACACACAGACACACGCAGACTCACTCAGATACACACAGACACACACAAACACACACAGACACACATATACACACAGACACACACAGATATACACATACACCTACTGACACACACAGACACATACAGACCCAGACAGATACACCTACACATACTGACACACACAGACACAGACAGAAACACACAGACGCACACTGACACACACAGACACATACTGACACACACTGACACACACAGACGCATACTGACACACACAGATACAAACTGACACACACAGACACACACTGACGCACACAGATACTCACTGACACACAGATACACACTGACACACACAGATATACACTGACACACACTGATACACACAGATACACACTGACACACAGATACACACTGACACACACTGACACACACAGATACTCACTGACACACAGATACACACTGACACACACAGATACATACTGACACATACAGACACACACTGACACACAGACGCACACTGACACACACAGACACATACTGACAAACACAGACACACACTGACACACAGACGCACACTGACACACACTGACACACAGATACACACTGACACACAGATACACACTGACACACACTGACACACACAGATACACACTGACACACAGATACACACTGACACACAGACGCACACTGACACACACAGACACATACTGACAAACACAGACACACACTGACACACAGACGCACACTGACACACACTGACACACAGATACACACTGACACACAGATACACACTGACACACACTGACACACACAGATACACACTGACAAACAGATACACACTGACACACAGATACACACTGACACACAGATACACACTGACACACAGATACACACTGACACACAGATACATACTGACACACACAGATACACACTGACACACAGATACACACTGACACACACAGATACACACTGACACACAGATACACACTGACACACAGATACACACTGACACACACAGATACACACTGACACACACAGATACACACTGACACACACAGATACACACTGACACACACAGATACACACTGACACACACAGATACACACTGACACACAGATACACACTGACACACACAGATACACACTGACACACAGATACATACTGACACACAGATACACACTGACACACACAGATACACACTGACACACAGATACACACTGACACACACAGATGCATACTGACACACAGATACACACTGATACACACAGATACACACTGAAACACACAGATACACACTGACACACACAGATACACACTGACACACACAGATACACACTGACACACACAGATACACACTGACACACACAGATACATACTGACACACACAGATACACACTGACACACAGATACACACTGACACACACAGATACACACTGACACACAGATACATACTGACACACAGATACACACTGACACACACAGATACACACTGACACACAGACACATAATGACACACACAGACACATACTGACACACATATACACACTGACACACAGATACACACTGACACACACTGACACACACAGATACACACTGACACACAGATACACACTGACACACAGATACACACCGACACACAGATACACACTGACACACACAGATACACACTGACACACACTGACACACAGATACACACTGACACACACAGATACACACTGACACACACAGATACACACTGACACACACAGATACACACTGACACACACAGATACACACTGACACACACAGATACACACTGACACACAGATACACACCGACACACAGATACACACTGACACACACAGATACATACTGACACACAGATACACACTGACACACAGATACACACCGACACACAGATACACACAGATACACACGGACACACACAGATACACACTGACACACAGATACACACTGACACACAGATACACACTGACACACACAGATACACACTGGCACACACAGATACACACTGACACACACTGACACACAGATACACACTGATAAAAACTGACACACACAGACACACACTGACACACAGTCAAACACTGACACACACAGATACACACTGACACACAGACGCATAAGGATACACACTGACACAGAGACACACACTGACAAACAGACACAACTGACACACACAGACACACACGGACACATACTTAAACGCACAGGCACACACTGACACACACAGATACAAACTGACACACACAGACACATACTGACAGACACAGATACACACTGACACACAGACAAACACTGATACACACAGACACATACTGACACACACAGATACAAACTGACACACACAGACACACACTGACAAACACAGACACACACTGACACACACAGATACACACTGACACACACAGACACAAACTGACACACACAGACACCTACTGACACACTCAAACAGATACCGGCACACACAGACACACACAGACTAATAATGACACACACAGACACATACTGACACACACTGACACACACAGACATATACTGACACACACAGACAAACACAGACACACACAGACACATACTGACAAACACAGACACACACTGATACACACAGACACATACAGATACACACAGACACACACAGATACATACTGACACACAGACACATACTGACACACACAGACACATACTGACACACACAGACACAGACAGATAACACAGACACATACTGACACACACTGACACACACAGATACATACTGACACACAGACAGACACATACTGACACACACAGATACACACAGACACATACTGACACACACAGACACACACTGACACACACAGACAGACACACAGAGACAGATACATACAGACACATACTGACACATACTGACACACACAGACACACACAGATACATACTGACATACAGACACACACAGATACATACTGACACACACAGATACATACTGACATACAGACACACACAGACACACACAGACACACACAGATACACACAGACACATACTGACACACACAGACACATACTGACACACACAGACACAGACAGATAACACAGACCCATACTGACACACACTGACACACACAGATACATACTGACACACAGACAGACACATACTGACACACACAGATACACACAGACACATACTGACACACACAGACACACACTGACACACACAGACAGACACACAGAGACAGATACATACAGACACATACTGACACACACCGACACACACAGATACATACTGACATACAGACACACACAGATACATACTGACACACAGACACACACAGATACAAACACACAGACACATGTTTGGGAAAGACTTGGAATCATTCTAAGTGCATACCAAAAAATCTTGTGTGTTCCATTCACATGACTTTAAAAAGCTAATGCTTCTATTTACTTCATGCTAATCGAGCGAAAATTAGTAGAAATAGTCTTATTGCTTGCTTCCTTGTAAGTAGAAGGAAAATATGGGAGTACCATAGGTTAAAGCGATAGTCAAAAGATTTTTAAAAACTCTTGGTATGTCAAACAAACGCAATCCGGATCTCTTTCTATGGCCAGGAGTACACAAAAAAGAAATATGAAATGAAATATGACTCCTATTTTGAGAAAGGTTTAAGTAATTTAAAACGGATACCAATAACAAGGAATATCTCGAAAACGGGCAACTCTACAAAAAATCTGATGTGTTACACACACATGACTTTCTCTACAAAAGATTATTCTTCTTTGTACACAATGCTAATCGAGATAAACATCAGCAGAATGTTCTTATTACTTAGTTACTTATAAGTAGAAGGCAACTAAAGGAATGTGCTATGTTAAAGTGATGGTCAAATGCTTTAAAAGATGTCGTTATGCGATTGTCATTGCAAATCGCTTCTTTGCCTGGCCAGGAGTAGAACAAAAGAAAAACGGACACTTCCTGTCTGAGAAATGCTTAAGTACTTTACAATTCAAACCAATGACAAGGAATATCTCGGAAAGGATTACCTCCACAACAAAAACGTAAATCAAATAAATGACGTGTTTTGACGTGATGTACATTTTCTGTGCGGTAAGTTTTTGTCTATCTCCTACAGTTTTGCTGTTAAGCAAAGTTTGGGAAAATTCATCCAGAATAAAGAGGTCTTCGGAGATTATTCCCAAAAAATTGGAGATATACATTTTATTTGTCAGGTAAATATCTTTAAAATGCGGAATTTTAATCAAAATCGTTAGAACCATTTTAAAGAAAATCAAAATGTTCGAAATTTTTTCCATGTAAAGGGTACGATGTGATGGGAGGATTTTTTTGTTTTTTGAAAATCCATGGAAGATACCAAACCTAAATACCATTTGGTATTTAGCGGCCTTTTCGTTTGGGGCTATGCTGTCCACAGACACACACACACACGCGCGCGCAGACATTGTTTTAAAAAAAATCGGATTCATGGGACCCCAAAATATATATTTCCGGTGAAATCTCGATACGGAATTTTTGGGTGGAAACCATTACCTTGTTTATCCCCTAGGTACGTTTTACATACAGGTTAGAGAAAGTAATAATGTATATGACATAAATTGTGCTTTAGCGAGATGTATTATTACTTTCTGTAACCCGTATGTATAATGTACATAAGGATAGAGAAGGTATTGTATTCCACTCAACAAATTCAATACCGAAATTTCAAAGGAAATATAAGTTTTGGGTCACCCTAAATCCAAAAAAAGAATTTTTGGGAAAAGGACTGTGTGCGCTCGCGCGCGCGTCCGAGGACAGTAAAGCTCAAAAACGAAGAAGACTTGCAAGTAAATCCCCCCACAAGTAAGAACCCTTTACATGGAACTTTTTTCGAACATTTAGATTTGCTCAAAAATGGCTCTAATATTTTTGATTAAAATATTCTACATTAAAGATAAAACAGAAATAAAATGTATAATTTGAATGCTCTGGAAATAGCCTCTCAAGACTACTTTATTCTGAATGAATTTTATGGAATTTTGCATATCTGCCAAACCGTAACAGATAAAAACTTACTACACAAAAAAAAAAAAAAAAATGTAGAGCACGTTAAAACACACAATTTATGTTATATAAATTTTTTTCGAGGATTTGATCGTTTTTTAGATATTCCTTGTTTTTGATTTCAGCTTTAAAATACTTATGCTTTTCTCATACAGGAATTTGTCAACTCGTGTCCATACAAACAAAGGAACTTCAGTCACACAGAAACCAGCTTTTGACTTCACTTTAACCTATGCTACTCCCTTATTTCGCTTCTACTTACAGGGAAGCAAGTAATAAGACTATTTCTGCTAATGTTTTCTCGATTAGCATGAAGTAAATAGAAGAATAAGCTTTTTAACAACAATTTGTTGCAGAGATGTAGAGAAAGCGATGTGAATGGAACACATCACATTTTTTGTTCACGAGGTCTGAAAACACATATTTGGGGTGAAATCTGGGAATCGACTTTTTGGGCGGAGCACATTTCGCAAGTGTAGACAAGGTAATAAAATATTAGTGAATGTCATGAATTTAAAAACATGGCACATTAAAAGTGAATGTTGATGTTGTGTGTCCCTAGGGACTGGAATTGCGTGCGCTGTCAATACTTCACTTGTCATGCATCTGTCAAGTCTCACCTAAAGCTTTCTCTACATAGTGTATAAAAAAGGTATTGTACTCCACCCAAAAATATATGTTCTGAGTTCCCCTGTATCCAAAGGAAGCATTTTCAGCATGGCTTCTTTCGGAAGGGAAGGAAAGCCGTTGGTCCCGTGTCATAGATTTGTGGCACGTAAAAGAACCTCAAGCCTGATAAAGAGGCCTGTGAGCAAAATTAAGCGGTCTTTCACGCCCAATTTAGAATGAGACACTGAGAACCACAGCAGTTAAAGAGCGTCCATAAATAACACGCCAGTTATATTTTTTATTTTGTGTGTCTATGCACAGCATAGCTCAAAAACGAAAATACCGTTGAATACCAAACTTTGCATTTAACTTCGTCTCTTCCGAAGATGCGACATGAACATTTTGAAGAAAATCCCCCCACCCCTAACTTTTCATGGAAAATTTTAGAATTTTTTTTTTTTTAAAAAAATAGCTCTAACGATTTTCATTAAAATACCACATACTAAAGCTATTTCTATCACAAATAAAATGCATATCTTGAGTTTTCTGGGAACACCTGTTTATTGTTTATTCTGGATGAATTTTGCTTAATTTGGCATAACTTATAAACCGTAAGATATAGATAAAAACTTATTATACAAAAACTGTAGAGCTTATCAAATGCACAATTTAAGTCATATACAGTTTTTTCTTGGAGCCTGCCGTTTTCGAGATATTCCTTGCTATTAGTTTCAATTGTGAAGTACTTATACTTTTCTCGGACGGAAGTGTCCGTTTTTCTTTTGTTCTACTCCTGGCCAAGCAAAGAAGCGAGTTGCAATGACGATCGCATAACGATAGCTTTTAAAACATTTGACTATCACTTTAGCCTAGTGCATTGTCTTAGTTCTATTCTACTTATAACGAATTAAGTAATAAGAACATTCTGCTAATGTTTATCTCGATTAGCATTGTGTTGAAAGAAGTAAGAAGTTTGTTTGTAGAGTAGCTAGAGAAAGTCATGTGAGTGTAATACATCAGATTTTTTTCTTAAATTGACCATTTCCTAGATATTCCTTGTTATTGTTTCAGTTTTAAAAAACTGTTTTCTCGTACAGGAATTTGTCAACTCGTGTCCATACAAACAAAGGCACTCCAGTCACATAACAACCAGCTTTTGACTATCACTTTAACTTATGGTACTCCCTTATTTTGCTTCTACTTACAAGGAAGACTATATATCTCGATTAGCTTGAGGTAAATAAAAGATCTAGAATAATTAGTTACAGATATGTAGAGAAAGTCATGTGAATGGAAAACATGAGGTTTTTCAGTAACTAAATTCAAAATGGCTCTCAGAAGCACACTAAAGAAAATAGTGATACTCTTTTTCGAAATAAAGCTGTAATTTGGACAAATAAATGTTGAAACTCGTGTAATATTTGTCTACACTAACATAACAATATAATATGAAGTCGTTTGCTATAAAACTGCAGTTTTAATGTGAAAGTTTTTAAAAATTTAGTGTGTGGCTCATTTCTGTTGCAACAATGACTTTAGACAATAGGAATTTATTATTTAAATGATGATTGTAAATGGAAAAAACGTGCGTATGGTTATGTTCACGGAGACGTTAGTGTTATGTAAAGACCCAACTGTTGCAGTTTTACAAAATGAGATGCTATTGAAGCTTCTCGGGTTACCAGCAGCTTTCGGTCATGACCATCTTCAGGAAGAAGCTCTCATCGCCGTGAAAGCTTCAAATGCTACAGGGACTGATGCGCTCATATCGCCAGCACAAAACACTGTGGTCCCTTTCAAATGGCAGAGAGTGTGATATAATAAACTAACCAAAGGACTTTCATCATCTGAACAGTGTACTGTTACTAGAAATAGCCGCTGTTCGGTTTGGGTTGGACTCGACGTGCCAGTGTTGCAACACTTGTGGAGTCGTCACCCTGGCTGCCAACCATAGTGTTCATTTTATTTTTTAACCTTGGCTCCCACGTTTTCAATGTTAAGTGGCAAGGTATTACTTAGTCAGAGCAGAGAAATAATTGCAAATGTCCTTGACTTGATGAAACAAATGTATGTTCCCCGAGTTCTTCAAAAGTCTGATGAAAGAGTAGCCAAGGCATCTGAGATCCGTTTCCAGGCTTCTCAAAGAAAAATAAAACTTTTCAATTAAAAGATGTGGAACAGGCCACAGTGGGAAAATGTATGTCGACATGTTGACAACATTGAAAATCATTAGAAAGAATTGTAATGCAGGATAATGATGCAGAAAGTAGCGAAGGAAGAACTGACATTGTTTATATAGCAGGCCATGTGTATAGATATGACTGTCAACAACTCGCTTCCTAGCGACCATCAACATGTTGACAACATTGTTTATATAGCAGGCTATGTGTATAGATATGAATATTGACATTGACTGTCAACAACTCGCTTCCTAGCGACCATCAACATGTTGCGCCAGGTGGTAAAGGCCGAGGTGCTTGTAGTGTTCCCGGACGGGTCGAGTGTAAGACCGACACCGGGCAGTGCTACTTACCTGCAGTACGGGAAGCTGGCACCCGGCCTTACTAACTCAATGACCCCCAAGAGTCCATGTCGTTCCAATCATGCTTCACAAAACCGTCTCTTTCAGAGTTGCAAGTGTCGTCATTGGTGCAGCGTGATGGGGCAACTCTCGCGGGGTATATTGAGGGTTCTCGGATTGTCGGGGGGTTTATATCTAGAAATCATAGGGTCGCTGTCATATATCTCTCTGTTCCGTCACTGCTGCTTCCGGTCGCCCGGTGTCTTCTCTCGTGGTAAAAATACCGCTCAGTGTCGGTGAAGAGTCAGTATTATATCTCAGGTTACATAATCGCTTCTGGTTCCGTCGCCCGGTGTCTTCTCTCGGGTCGAAAACACCGCTCAGGGTCGGTGAAGAGTCAGTATTATATCCCAGGTTACATAATCCCTCCTGGTTCCGTCGCAGGGTGTCTTCTCTCGTGCTCGGTCGGTGAAGAGTCAGCATTATATCCCACGTTAGATCATCGCTCCTGGTTCCGGTCGCCCGGTGTCTTCTCTCGTGGTAAAAACACCGCTCAGGGTCGAAAAAGAGTCAGTATTATATCCCAGGTTACATAATCGCTCCTGGTTCCGTCGCCCGGTGTCTTCTCTCGTGCTCTGGGTCGGTGAAGAGTCAGTATTATATCCCACGTTAGATCATCGCTCCTGGTTCCGGTCGTCCGGTGTCTTCTCTCGTGGTAAAAACACCGCCCTGGGTCGGTGAAGAGTCAGTATTTATCCCACGTTACATCATCGCTCCTGGTTCTGGTCACCCGATGCCTTCTCTCGTGCTCTGGGTCGGTTAAGAGTCAGTATTATATCCTAGGTTACATCATCGCTCCCGGTTCCGGTCACCCGATGTCTTCTCTCGTGCTCTGGGTCGGTGAAGAGTCAGTGTTATATCCCACGTTACATCACCGCTAAAGCATAAACTAGTTACGTTTTAACATTTATTACAAGCAGTTTTAATACTGTTTTTACAAAATGACAGTAGGCGTGGAGCCTACTACATGACCACAGCGACGCTCATTAAATACTCAAGTCAACTTTTACCAGTGGCTCTTCAAATGGTTATTGTTGTATAACGAGACGCCTGGATCGATTCCACTTACACAGCTATCAGCGTCCACCACACAATCCCAACTTGGATTTTTCGTCGCTTTCCCTGATCGACAAGAGTGATTTCTTATCTTGCAGGTGTTCTTTTCCATCATTACATGTCTTTCTGATTTTCAGGTGTACTTCTACAGCAGTTTACACACCTGCATCATTTATCATATAATCCGTGTCGTTTTATCAAAGAATTAGGAAAACCAAATAAACAATTTTCAGTTTCGGGTGGCACAATTTCATACTTTACAGCGTCTCACTAAAGTATCATACTCAAAATGTTTTACAGTTGTACCTTTTACTTTCTCTAGCCCCGTATGTACAATGTGCATAGGGATAAAGACGTATTGTATTCCGTCCAAAAATTCCATGTCGAAATTTTACCGGAAATATATGTTTTAGGGTCCTTTGTATCCAAAATAAGTATTTTCAGAAAAATATCCGTGTGTGTATGTGGACAGCATAGCTCAAAAACGAAAAGACAGTTAAATACCAAACTTGGTATTTAAGTTTAGTATCTTCCAGGGATGCGACACAAAGATTTTGAGAAAAATCACCCACCCCCAACTACCTTTTACATGGAACTTTTTTCGAAAATTTTGATTTTTTTTAAAAATGGCAATAACGATTTTGATTAAACTATCATATATTAAAGACATTTGCCTGACAAACAAAATGCATATCTTGAATTTTATGCGAATAGCTGCTGAAGATCACTTCATTCTGGATGAATTTTGTATAATTACTAAAGCGTAATAGATGGACAAAAATTTAGTACACAAACATATAGATCTCGTTAAAGTACATAATGTTTGTCATATACTCTTTTCTTTATTTCCTTTTTTATTTATTTAGAGTTAACCTTATTATTGGTTTCAACCTTAAGGTACTTAAAACTTTTCTGAAATCTAAGGTCACATTTCAGTTCATCTTGTTTTGTTTTACTTCTGGACGTGAAAAACTAACCCAATATGAAGTGTTTCACACTGCGATCGGCTTTTTAAAAGCTTTGAATATTCCTTTCTAAATATTTAGAAGGAACTGATTCAACCATAAACTTTATCACTATATGTTTAAACTAGCAGTAGTTTGTAGAGAAAGTCATGTGAATGGAACAAATTAGCTTCATTTACCACTAAACGTACCAATGCAGTATGAAAGTCATTGCGTTGACCCAAAGGTTTCTAAAATATTATTGAAAAACAAAATCCTTTTCTTCTGTTAGGAAGTAACATTTTCCAGTTGAAGTAATTTTATATTTTTATCAACATGACAGGCAGAAACAAATGAATGATTTGAACTGGAATGTGTATAAGAAATGACTGGTGTTCTCAAGTCAGCCGAGGTGCCCTGTTATCTGACATGCAACTGTTTTGCGTGCGCTTCGACCACAAAGTGTCATGCGAACCAGTTACATAGAGTATAACTGACTTTTCCAAAATCGACTACTTTGACGTAATTAAGACAATCGTGGTGTTATGGTAAAGTTACATTCACAATGAAATGCAACATAAGCGCAAGAGTTTGGACTCATATTATTTAATGCAAGCATACACATAGAAACACGCAAGACGCAACGCAAGTGTTTGCAAACTCTAAACTTTATCCTTGCGTTGCATGCAAAGAGGACGATTTCTCTATGCATTGCCTATGAGTTCAACAACAGTTGATCGCACTACAAGATTTTACATGGCCTGCTGTACATGCAAGCTCTTCTATTTGGCCGTGCCGCGCCATCTCTAATTTCCCTCAACAGGTTATCACAGTCTTCTAGCGAATCCTTCTTTGATTTAACGGATGTAAACTATCATCTATGTCTAGATATATTAGTTCTCATAAATCGAAGACGCATAATTCTTAGTTCATTAAACTTGTAGTTTTAAAACTTTCTGCAGTCTCTATGCTTGTACTATTTTCAGTAATTTTGAATGAGGAATTATTGTGACGTCACTGCCGTGAGCATCAGTTGTTAGAATGTAATGTATTTATTTGTAAAAGATTGAGTGAATTTTCTTATGTGGTATTGTTTGTATACGTTATTCAGTTTGTAACTTGGAAGATATTCGCATGTAACTTGCGGATCTAGAAACCCGTGCCAACTTGTTGCGTTGCGCTTACCATTGTATTGTGAATGGTGTTTCCTTGCGTCTGGGCTTATGCTACGTTACGTCTGCGCTTGCATCTCATTGTGAATGTAGCATAACCCTACTGTGCGGAAATGCAATCAGTGCAGTGCCGTATGCAGCATTTCCAGTTTCAAATACGTAATGCACTCTTCATAAGGTAATATACATATTGTTGGTTTATGCATGGTAGAATAACTGTTGTAATATGCCAACTGTAGCATATTTGACGTGTGCGCTGATAAGCAAGAGAGGTAAAATGTCGCCTTAGTTAATATCGTCGTATTACCACTTTAACCATCTATAACGGCTGCTTAAATTTGAGGTGTACATTAAAACTGCACTTCTCGATCAACCTAACACACATTCAGTATCGCATTCATGTTTCCAGGCTCTTGAGGGTGGGGAGTAAGAATAACTTCATCAACCTAGAATCGAACCCAACATCTTTTTCATTTTTCATTCACCATTTTGACCGTTTTACTGCAGAGATAATCTTAACAAATCCCCAATTCTTGTTGACGAATTTGTGCATTAAAGTAAAAAGCAGAAAGTATACATGGAGAAGAAACTGAGAAAACAGAATTAAAGCTGAATTATGCTCTCTGTGATGCTTACATCCTGCACGTTAAACTCTTTAAACGCAGGTGTGCGATATTCCAGTTCAATGATAATATTTACTTTTGTTGTGGGATGAAATTCCGTCCAATCTATGAGGTGATTTATTCAACTTCCAACAGGACATTCAAGGTCTAATCATAGATGCTGACGATCATAAATAACGTGTTGTCGCAATTATTTCCCATCCAGGTATCCTTGTGATGTAATTATAGCTGTTTTAAATGTCACTGTTTTCCCATTACAACCAATGTATTGGGCGCGACACTTTATCTGGTCTGCGCAGCTAGGCTTGCAGGCGACAATACCTTTAGGACTGTACTCATGCCTAGCAGGGTTCAGTTAGGATAGCGGCCCAACCCCGTACCATTTGGTATGGCATACAGTACCAGCGAATCGATACAAAAACAATCGAGCAAAGTCTCCTCCCACCAAAGACACGCTATGTAAATATATCACCAACTCTTTCATCTTATTTTTAGAAATAGAGCTTCTATTTTGGCATTACATGTTCTGCAGAGGCATTCAAAACCTCAGCTGAATATTCAACTAAAAAAAAAAATCTGATGTGTTCTATTCACATGACTTTCTCTACGTATGTGCAACAAATTATTGTTAAAAAGGTTATGATTCTATTTACTTCATGCTAATTGAAAAAAAATAGCAGAAATAGTCTAATTACTTGCTTCCTTGTAAGTAGAAGCGAAATAAGGGAGTACCATAGGTTAAAGTGATAGTCAAAAGCTGGTTGCTATGTCACTGAAGTTCCTTTATTTGTATGGACACGAGTTGACAAATTCCTGTATCAGAAAAGTATAAGTTTTTCAAAGCTGAAACCAAAAACAAGGAATATCTCTAAAAAAGATCAACTCAACGAAAAAAATGTATATAACGTAAATTGTGTGTTTTAACATGCTCTACGTTTTTGTGTGGTAGGTTTTTGTCCATTTCTTACGGTTTAGCAGTTATACAAAATTTCGTAAAATTCATCCAGAATAAAGTAGTCTTCAGAGGCTCTTTCCAGAAAAATCAAGATATACATTTTATTTATCGGATAAATTTATTTAATATACGATATTTTAATCAAAATCGTTAGGGTCATTTTTGAGAAAATCAACATTCCCGAAAAAAGTTCATGTAAAGGGTAGTTTGGGGTGGAAGGATTTTTCTCAAAATCTTTGTGTCGCATCCCTGGAAGATACTAAACTTAAATACCAAGTTTGGTATTTTACCGACTTTTCGTTTTTGAGTTTTGTTCACAGACACACACACCTTTTTCTAAAAATGCTTTTTTTTTTTTTGGATACAGGGGAAAACATATATTTCCGGTGAAATCTCGGTATTGAATTTTTAGGTGGAGTTCAATACCTTCTCTATACACTATGTACATAGTTCATGCAGAGAAAGTAAACATCTATGTGTTCCATTCACATGATGTCCTCTGACTGTTCGGTACACAAACATCATGATAATCATGATAAACATAAGCAGAATTACTCTTATTACTAGCTTCCTTATAAGTATAAGGCAAATACACGGATGTGGTCCTTGATATTCCAATCTCTTTACTTGCTACGAATAAACAAACATGTCTTCCCGTTTGAGAAAAGTTTAAGTGGCTAAAATTCAAATTGGTTAAGTGTACAAAAAATGTACATGACATAAATTGTTTTAATGAGATCTACATTTTGTGGAGTAAGTTTTTGTGTATCTCTCACTGTTAACCAGTTATACAAAAGTCATCCAGAATAGATGAGGATATTTCTAGAAAATTCAAGATATACATTTTATTTGTCATAAAATAGCTTAAACATAAGGTATTTTAATCAAAACCCTTAAGAGGCATTTTAGAGAAATTCAAAATTTTCGAAAAAGTTTTCATGTAAAGTGTAGTTGTGGTTGGGGGGATTTTGTTGAAAATCTTCATGTCGCATCCTTGGAAGATACCAAACCAAAATATCAAGTTGGGTATTTAACGGTCTTTTCGTTTTTGAGCTATGCTGCCGACAGAAAGACACATACAGGCGGACAGTTTTCAAAAAATTCTTTTTTTTTTCGATTGGAGTGTCTCAAAACATACATTTCCAGTGAAATCTCGGTATCGAATTTTTGGATGCAATACAATACCTTCTCTATACATCATTTAGAAAGTATTAATGATAATAATAATAATAATAATGTGTATAAGAATGGCAAGAGAAAGGCATATGAAATCAAAGGTAAAACAGCAACTATGAAAGGCGTTCACGTCGGGAATCGAAGGCGCGACCTGCCAGCTCAGCAGTTTTAATTTGTAACGCTTTATTTGAAATTAGCGGCCGAGCTACCGTCATCTCCAGAGCTAATTAACTTTATCGACAGGGCGCAGTGTTTTGTTTCACGTTAATGAGTTGAGAGGAAATAACATGGACATCTTGTGATCATCGTTATCAAACGATTGATTTATCGTTTCGCGTTTGTCTCTGTAGTTAATAACGAAAACAACGAGATCGTAGCAAGTGGCCAATCCAACCAATCGCAACTCATTATCTCTCCATTTTACCTTCTCTAGCCCCGGGTGTACAATGTAGAGAAGTATTGTTTTCCACCCAACAATTCAATACCGAGATTTCACCACAAATACATGTTTTAGGACCTCTTTCTCTACATCTCTGTAACAAATTATTATTAAAAAGCTTATTCTTCTATTTACTTCATGCTAATCGAGAAAAAAATTAGCAGAAATAGTCTTCCTTCCTTGTAAGTAGAAGGGAAATAAGGGAGTAGCATAGGTTAAAGTGACAGTCATGTGACGGAAGTTCCTTTGTTTGTATGGACACAAGTTGAGAAATTCCTGTATGAGAAAAGTGTAAGTTTTTAAAACTGAAACCAATAACAAGTAATATCTCAAAATCGATCAACTACACGAAAAAAATATATATACAACATAAATTGTGTGATTTAATGTGCTCTACATTTTTGTGTGGTAAGTTTTTGTCCATCTCTTAACGTTTAGCAGTTATGTAAAATTCCTAAAATTCATTGGGAATAAAGTACTCTTCAGAGGCTATTACCAGAAAATTCTAGATATACGTTTTATTTGTCAGGTAAATATCTTGAATTTTCTGGAAAAGCTTCTAAAGACCTGTTTATTCTGGATTAAATTTGCTTAATTTGGCTTAGCTAATAAGCCGTAAGAGATAGACAAAAACTTACTATACAAAAAATGTACATCTTATTAAAATACACAAATTATGTCATTTACATTTTTTTCATGGAGCTTACCGTTTTCGAGGTATTCCTTGTTATTAGTTTCAATTGTGAAGTGCATATTTATACTTTTCTTAGACGGGAGAGTCCGTTTTTCTTTTCTTCTACTCCTGGGCAACCAAAGGAGCAATTTGCAATGACAATCGCATAACGACAGCTTTTAAAACATTTGACTATCACTTTAACATAGCATATTCCCTTCTACTTATAAGGAACTAAGTAATAACAACATTTTGCTAATGTTTATCTCGAGTAGCATTGTGTAGAAAGAAGAATTTTTAACAATAATTTGTTACAGAGTTGTAGAGAAAGTTATGCGAAAGGAACACATCAGATATTTTACTTTATCTAGGCCGTATGGACAGTGATAGAGAAGACCCAAAAATTCGATGTCGAGATTTCACCAGAAATACATTTGAGACCCCCGGAATAAATAAAGATAGCATTTTAGGAACATGTTCGGGCGTTTATCTGTGTGTGTGTGTGTGGACAGCATAGCTCAAAAACGAAAAGACGGTTAAATGCCAAACTTGGTATTTAAGATGTGACACGAAGATTTTCAAGAAAATCCCTCCACCTCTAACTACCTTTTACAAAGAAATAATTTCGAAAATATTGATTTTCTTAAAAATACCTCTAACGATTTTGATTGAAATCTCTTATATTTAATTTATTTACTTGCCAAATAAAATGTACATCTTGAATTTTCTGGGAATAATCTCTGAATACTACTTTATTTTGGATGAATTCTATGGAACTTTGCATAACTGCTAAACCGTAAGAGACGAACAAAAACTTACTACACAAAAATGTAGAGTACAATTTCTGTCATATACATTATTTTCATGGAGTTGGTTGGGTTTGAGATATTCCTTGTTTTTGATTTCAGCTTTAAAAAATGTATACTTTTCTCATACAGGAATTTGTCAACTGCTGTCCATACAAACAAAGGAACTTCAGTCACACAGCAACCAGCTTTTGACTATCACTTTAACCTATGGCACTCCCTTATTCCGCTTCTACTTACAAGGAAACAAGTAATAAGACCATTTCTGCTAATTTTTTCTCGATTAGCGTGAAGTAAATAATAGCATAAGCTTTTTAGCGATAATTGTTGAAGAAATGTAGAGAAATTCATGTGAATAGAACAGATCAGATTTTTTAAAGATATTTTGATGACAAACGAAATGTATACATTGAATATTCTGGGAATATCTTCTCAAGGTCTCTTTATTTTGGACGAATTTTAAATATCTAGCAAACCGTAACAGATTGACAAAAATTTACTGCACAAAAAATGTAAAAGTAATTTATACAAACAGTCTGTCATATACATTTTTTGGCAGAATTAGCAGTTTCCGAAATATTCTTTGTTATTGATTTCAGTTTTAAACTATTTAAAGTTTCCCTTATTTCTTTTCTAATTATAAGGATGGAAGTAATTAGAGCATTTCTGTTAATGATAGAGAATGTAATAGCTAAACTAGCATTTGTTTTGTTTCGATACTTGCTACATTCCGTAGCAAGGAGACTAGCAACTGACTCTCGCGGCAGTCACGTCACAATAATTGCTCATTCAAAAGTACAAGTACAGAGACTGCAGAAAGTGATAAAGCTACACATTTAATGAACTAACAATTATCTCTTTGTGTCTTTGACTCATGAGAACCAAGAAATCGAGACACAGATGATAGTTACAGGAGACTGTCATAACCTCTTGAGCGAAATTAGAGATGGCGCTGCACGACCAAATAGAAGAACATGCATGTACTGCAACCTCTGTAAAATCTTGCGTGTTTATATGTGAATGCTTACATTAAATAATAAGATTCCAAACTCTTGCGCATATATTGCGTTTGCGCTTGCAATTCATTGTGAATGCAGCTTAAGAGTGCACCTGTTGATGGACCAGAACATCTCCAGTCTCAAGTGGCGGTCGGTCGATATATCTAACAAAGTGGCCTCTTAATTAATTAAATTAATGGACGAGCAGATGACGTCATTAAGGTCTTCCTGTTGTCATAGCAACACACCACTTGTTTCTTCCTTACCAATAAGGGAGTGACAAACTGTCTCTCTCTCTCTCTCTCTCTCTCTCTCTCTCTCTCTCTCTCTCTCTCTCTGATATTCTAATAAAATATTAATCCGTTTTTTTACTCTCTCTGCACGTACTATGTACATAGCGTATAGAGAAGGTATTGCACTGTAACCAAAAATTCGATACCAACATTTCACCGGAAATATATGTTTTGGGTCCCTCTGAATACAAAAAAACATTTTCAGAAATAGGTCCGTGTGTGTCCCTGTGAACACGATAATTAAAAAACGAAAAGTTGGTAAAATACCAAATTTTGTATTTAAGTTGAGTATTTTCCAGGGATGCGACGCGAAGATTTTGAGAAAAATACCCCACCCCAAACTACCCTTTTAATGGAACTTTTTTTCGAAATTTTTGATTTTCTTAAAAACGGCTCTAACGATTTCGATTAAAATATCGTATATTAAAGATATTTACCTAACAAATAAAATGCTTATCTTGAATTTTCTGGGAATAGCCTCTGAAGACTACTTTATTCCGAATAAATTCTACGGTATTTTGTGTAACTGGTAAACCGTAAGAGGTAGATAAAAACTTACTAAACAAGAAATGTAGAGAACATTAAAACACACTATTTATGTTACATACATTTTTTCATGGCGTTGATCGATTTTTAGATATCCCTTGTTTTTGGTTTCAGCCTGGAAAAGCTTCTACTTTTCTCATACAGGTATTTGTCAACTCGTGTCCATAGAAACAAAGGAACTTCAGTCACTTAGCAACCAGCTTTTGTCTATCACTCAAACCTATGCTACTCCCTTAATTTGCTTCTACTTACAAGGAAGCGAGTAATAAGACTATCTGTGCTAGTTTTTTTGTTGATTATCATGAAGTAAATAGAGGCATAATCTCTGTTGCAGAGATATAGTTTAGGCTTGCCGCGCGTGGATTAGGATGTGAGTTTGTTTTGTTTTATTGTAACCTTGGAAGCGACAGAATGCTGCAGCAGATCGATACTCTGTGCTGCCTGCGTTCCTAGGTCAACTGGGGTCAACACACACTCTCGGCTTTCTTCCTGCCACAAATCACATCACTTTTTCAACATCTCTGCAACAAATTATTGTTTTTTTAAAGCTGAAACAAAAAACAAGGAATATCTCAACACAATCAACTCTACGAAAAAAAAAAAAATGTATATAGCAAATGTGCGTTTTAACGTGCTCTACATTTTTTATGTGGTAAGTTTTTGTCCATCTCTTACGGTTTAGAAGTTATGTAAACTTCCGTAAAATTAATCCAGAATAAAGTAGTCTTCAGAGGCTATTCTCAGAAAATTCAAGATCTACATATTATGTCAGGTAAATATTTTTAATATACGATATTTTAATCAAAATCGCTACAGCCATTTCTGTAAAAATCGAAATTTTCGAAAAAAGTTCCATATAAAGGGTAGTTTGGGGTGGGGAGATTTTGGTATTTTACCGACTTTTCGTTTTTGAGTTATCAAGTTCAGAGACCTTTTTCAGAAAATGCTTTTTTTTTGATACAGGGGACCCTAAAACATATTTCCGTGAAATCTCGGTATCGATCTCACCGGATATACATATATATTTTAGGGTCACCTTTATCCAAAAAAAGCATTTTCACAAAAAGATCCGTGAGTGTGTGTGTGTGTGTGTGTGTGTGTGTGTGTGTGTGTGTGTGTGTGTGTGTGTGGACAGCAAAGCTCAAAAACTAAAAGTCGGTAAAATACCAAACTTGGTATTTAAGTTTAGTATCTTCCAAGGATGCGACACGAAGATTTTCAGAAAAATGACCCCACCCAAAACTACCCTTTACATGGATCTTTTTCGAAATTTTTTAATTTTTCAAAAATGGTTCAAACGATTTTCATTAAAATATCGTATATTAAAGATATTTACCTGAAAAATATAATGTATATCTTGAATTTTCTGGGAATAGCCTCTGAAGACTACTTTATTCTGGATCAATTTTGCGTAACTTGTAAACCGTAAGTGATGGACAAAAACTTACCACATAAAAAATGTAGAGCACGGTAAAACACACAATGTATCTCATACAGGAATTTGTCAACTCCTGTCCATAGAAACAAAGGAAGTTCAATCGCATAGCAACTACGAGCTTTTGACTTTAACCTATGGTACTCGCTTATTTCGCTTCTACTTGCAAGGAAGCAAGTCATAAGACTATTTCTTTAGCATGAAGTAAACAGAAGCATGATGTTTTTGCAGAGGTGTAGAGAAAGTAATATGAATGGAACACATCAGATTGTTTTTAGTAACAGTTTATTTTCCAAATGGGACTAAAGTAATCGCTAGCATATAACAAAAGGTTGAACACTACATTTTGGAACTAATTCATCAATAACAGTGATACCGAGTTTGGAAACAGTTAATTGAACAAAAGAAGGACCTACTTATCCATATTCAATGCCACTTGTGTTGAAGGAAACTGTTTGTATAAAGACCGCCGGTGTGGATAAAAGGGTCGCCACGAGGTTGGTATTTACAGCGCTGCCAGCGTGACGGCTTATGTACAAGCCATTTCACCGCCACCGCCTCTAAACCTCTTTCCGCTCTGACATATACCACACCCACAGGTCCCGGGTTCGATTCCCGGCTGGGGTGCCGAGGTTTTCCTTTAACCGCAACTATTTCCTATCCCCACAGAGTCTGAAAGTATATACAGGGTGTTAATCAACTATACCGAAATATCTTCAGAGAATATGTAGATTACTTAAATAAGTAATTTGAGATAGGAGACTTATGGCCTGTTTATTGACATTTCCAAGTAACGGCTGTAAGTTTCTGAAGTGCCAGTACGCCACGTATCGCGGCACTTCGTCTGGAATGAAAAACAAAATAATAATAAGAAACATTTATTTTATGACAGGAATCGAACTCATGGCCTTTGGGATAGCAGCTTCCCGTGTTACGCACTAAGCCACCAGAGTAGGTTACATAACTCAAGAACGTAGTTAATGAGTGTCGTACTGTCAAGTGATTTTTGAAAGCCATTTTTTCAAGCTGCTTTGCTTTAACACCGACTTATCAGCACCTGATAACGTTATGTTTATGTTGGGGACCATGCATCAAATTACATATATCGGTCACGTGCACAACCTCGCAAACTATTTCCGTGAAGTTCATTAATATCCTCTGTGTGTCTGAGAGCGAGTGAGAGAGAGAGAGAGAGAGAGCGAGCGAGAGAGAGATAGAGTGGATGTTTGAGGAAAATAAAATGATTTAAACCCAATGTAAAGAACGAATTGTTTCTAATGCAAAGCCCCCCATATAAACTTCCATGTTAATGGGGGCTATATAAATGGAACAACAGAGAAAAAATCTGATGTGTTCCATTCACATGACCTTCTCTACATCTCTCCAACAAAGTTTTGTTAAAAAGCTTATGCTTCTATTTACCTCTCTAATCGAGAAAAAATTAGCAGAAGTAGTCTTATTACTTGCTTCCTTGTAAGTAGAAGCGAAATAAGGGAGTACCATAAGTTAAAGTGATAGACAAAAGCTGGTTCCTATGTGACTGAAGTTCCTTTGCTTGTATGGATAAGACTTGACAAATTCCTGTATGAGAAAATTATACATTTTTGAAAGCTGAAATCAAAAGACAGGAATATCTCAAAAATGAAGCTCCACGATAAAAATGTAAATAACATAAATTGTGTGTTTTAATGTGCTCTACATTTTTTGTGCTGTAAGTTTTTGTCCATCTCTTACGGTTTAGCAGTTATGGAACATTCCGTAAAATTCATCTGCAATAAAGTAGTCTTCAGAGACTATCCCCAGAAAATTCAAGATACACATTTTATTTGTCAGGTAAATATCTTTAATATACGATATTTTAATCAAAATACTTAGATTTTTGAAAAAATGAAAATTTTCGAAAAAAGTTCCATGTTTGGAGACTGGGGATTTTCTTGAAAATCTTCATGTTACATCCTTGGAAGATACCAAACTTAAATACAAAGTTTGGTATTTAACGGACTTTTAGTTTTTGAGCTAGGCCGCTCACACACACACACACGGACATATTTCTAAAAATGCCTTTTTTGGAATCAGGGTTCTCAAAGTTTGTATTTGCGGTAAAATCTCGGTATTGAATTTTTGGGTGCATTACTATACGTTCTCTAGACACGCGTAGAGAAAGTAAAAGTGTAGCTCAACTGTTTGTTGGTCATGGGACAATGAATGAAATGATTTCGGACTCTTAAAGTTACTCGTCATTCTCTGATCAGTATAAGGGAAAACGCCGAAAAAAGATTCGAACTCGGGACCTCTTCAATGTTAGACGACGCGCTGTTTTCTAATTAAAAATACAGTTGCGGAGCTTTGTACGGACTGTGACGCTGTATTCCTTTTCCAAGCTACCTACCTTTTACTCAGAAATACAAACACACAAGGTTGGAGTCGAACCTACGATACCCAAAGCTAGGCACTTTAGTGACTGCAGTTTCAATACATTTAGAGCTATACTCATTGAAAAGTGTAAACTTTGTTAGTAATATGTATCAGAGCGGTAGTTTGTAAAACTGAACTATATTGTAACATGAGAAACGCGCTTCAAATCATGAATCTGTGTACCTACTTTTATGTTTCCGGTTTGTAATATGAAATAAATTAAAATCAGATAGCTGTTCATATTAATGCACAAACAGATAAAGAAATGAATAAACAATTTCCGAGAAGGGTATTGTTATTTATAGAGTCAACTATAGTCCCATAATATTGTGTTAAGAGCTTTAGTTATACAGGCTGTTAATAGTTTGTGAGGTTGTGCACGTGACTGATATATGTAATGTGATGCACGGTCCCCAAAATAAACATAACGTTATCAGGTGCTGATAATATTGTGTCAAGAGCTTTAGTTATACAGGCTGTTAATAGTTTGTGAGGTTGTGCACGTGACTGATATATGTAATGTGATGCATGGTCCCCAACATAAACATAACGTTATCAGGTGCTGATAATATTGTGTCTAGAGCTTTAGTTATACAGGGTGTTAATAGTTTGTGAGGTTGTGCACATGACTGCTATATGTAATGTGATGCATGGTCCACAACATAAACATAACGTTATCAGGTGCTGATAATATTGTGTCAAGAGCTTTAGTTATACAGGCTGTTAATAGTTTGTGAGGTTGTGCACGTGACTAATATATGTAATGTGATGCATGGTCCCCAAAATAAACATAACGTTATCAGGTGCTGATAATATTGTGTCAAGAGCTTTAGTTATACAGGCTGTTAATAGTTTGTGAGGTTGTGCACGTGACTAATATATGTAATGTGATGCACGGTCCCCAAAATAAACATAGTTATCAGGTGCTGATAATATTGTGTCAAGAGCTTTAGTTATACAGGCTGTTAATAGTTTGTGAGGTTGTGCACGTGACTGATATATGTAATGTGATGCATGGTCCACAACATAAACATAACGTTATCAGGTGCTGATAATATTGTGTCAAGAGCTTTAGTTATACAGGGTGTTAATAGTTTGTGAGGCTGTGCACGTGACTGATATATGTAATGTTATTCATGGTCCCCAACATAAACATAACGTTATCAGGTGCTGATAATATTGAGTCAAGGGCTTTAGTTATACAGGGTGTTAATAGTTTGTGAGGTTGTGCACGTGACTGATATATGTAATGTTATTCATGGTCCCCAACATAAACATAACGTTATCAGGTGCTGATAATATTGAGTCAAGGGCTTTAGTTATACAGGGTGTTAATAGTTTGTGAGGCTGTGCACGTGACTGATATATGTAATGTGATGCACGGTCCACAACATAAACATAACGTTATCAGGTCCTGATAATATTGTGTCAAGAGCTTTAGTTATACAGGGTGTAAATAGTTTGTGAGGTTGTGCACGTGACTGATATATGTAATGTGATGCATGGTCCCCAACATAAACATAACGTTATCAGGTGCTGATAATATTGTGTCAAGAGCTTTAGTTATACAGGGTGTTAATAGTTTGTGAGGCTGTGCACGTGACTGATATATGTAATGTGATGCACGGTCCACAACATAAACATAACGTTATCAGGTGCTGATAATATTGTGTCAAGAGCTTTAGTTATACAGGGCGTTAATAGTTTGTGAGGCTGTGCACGTGACTGATATATGTAATGTGATCCATGGTCCCCAAAATAAACATAACATTATCAGGTGATTATGATATTGTGTCAAGAGCTTTAGTTATACAGCTTGTTAATATTTTGTGAGGTTGTGCACGTCACTGATAAATGTAATGTGATGCATGGCCCCCAACATAAACATAACGTTATCGGGTGCTGATAACATTGTGCACGTGACTGACAGAAGTAATGTGATGCATGGTCCCCAACATAAACATAGCGTTATCAGGTGCTGATAATATTGTGTCAAGGGCTTGAGTTATACAGCGTGTTAATAGTTTGCGAGGTTGTGCACTTGACTGATATAAGTAATGTGATCCATGGTCCCCAACATAAACATAACGTTATCAGGTGCTGATAATATTGAGTCAAGGGCTTGAGTTATACAGGGTGTTAATAGTTTGTGAGGTGCACGTGACTGATTCAAGTAATATGATGCATGGTCCCCAACATAAACATAACGTTATCAGCTGCTGATAATATTGTGTCTAGGGCTTGAGTTATACAGGGTGTTAATAGTTTGTGAAGTTGTGCACTTGACTGATTCAAGTAATGTGATGCATGGTCCCCAACATAAACATAACGTTATCAGGTGCTGATAATATTGTGTCAGGGGCTTGAGTTATATAGGGTGTTAATAGTTTGTGAGGTTGTGCACGTGACTGATATATGTAATGTGATGCATGGTGCCCAACATAAACATTACGTTATCAGGTGCTGATAATATTGTGTCAAGGTCTTGAGTTATACAGGGTGTTAATAGTTTGTGAGGTTGTGCACGTGACTGAATCAAGTAATCTAATGCATGGTCCCCAACATAAACATAACGTTATCAGATGCTGATAATATTGTGTCTAGAGCTTTAGTTATACAGGATGTTAATAGTTTGTGAGGTTGTGCACGTGACTGATATATGTAATGTGATGCATGGTCCCCAACATAAACATAACGTTATCAGGTGCAGATAATATTGTGTCAAGGGCTTTAGTTATACAGGGCGTTAATAGTTTGTGAGGTTGTGCACGTGACTGATATATGTAATGTGATGCATGGTCCCCAACATAAACATAACGTTATCAGGTGCTGATAATATTGTGACAAGAGCTTTAGTTATACAGGGGGTTAATAGTTTGTGAGGTTGTGCACGTGACTGATATATGTAATGTGATGCATGGTCCCCAACATAAACATAACGTTATCAGGTGCTGATAAAATTGTGTCAAGGGCTTTAGTTATACCGGGTGTTAATAGTGTGTGAGGTTGTGCACGTGACTGCTATATGTAATGTGATGCATGGTCCCCAACATAAACATAACATTATCAGGTGCTGATAATATTGTGCCAGGAGCATTAGTTATACAGGGTTTGTGAGGTTGTGCACGTGACTGATATATGTCATGTGATGCAGGGTCCCCAACCTGAAAAAATGTCGTTATCAGGTGCTGATAATATTGTGTGAAGAGATTTAGTTATACAGGGAGTTTATAGTTTGTGAGTTTGTGCACGTGACTGATATATGTGTAATGTGATGTATGGTCCACAACATAAACATAACGTTATCAGGTGCTGATAATATTGTGTCAAGGGCTTTAGTTATACAGGGTGTTAGTAGTTTGTGAGGTTGTGCAGGTAACTTATATATGTTATGTGATGCATGGTCCCCAACATAAACATAGCGTTATCAGGTGTTGATAATATTGTGTCAAGAGCTTTAGTTATACAGGTTGTTAATAGTTTGTGAGGTTGTGCACGTGACTGATACAAGTAATGTAATGCAGGGTCCCCAACATAAACATAACGTTATCAGGTGCTGATAATATTGTGTCAAGTGCTTTAGTTATACAGGGTGTTAGTAGTTTGTGAGGTTGTGCACGTGACTGATATATGTAATGTGATCCATGGTCCCCAAAATAAACATAACATTATCAGGTGCTGATAATATTGTGTCAAGAGCTTTAGTTATACCGGGTGTTAATAGTTTGTGAGGTTGTGCACGTGACTGATATATGTAATGTGATGCATGGTCCACAACATAAACATAACGTTATCAGGTGCTGATAATATTGTGTCAAGAGCTTTAGTTATACCGGGTGTTAATAGTTTGTGAGGTTGTGCACGTGACTGATACAAGTAATGTAATGCATGGTCCCCAACATAAACATAACATTATCAGGTGCTGATAATATTGTGTCTAGAGCTTTAGTTATACCGGGTGTTAATAGTTTGTGAGGTTGTGCACGTGACTGATACAAGTAATGTGATGCATGGTCCCCAACATAAACATAACATTATCAGGTGCTGATAATATTGTGTCAAGAGCTTTAGTTATACCGGGTGTTAATAGTTTGTGAGGTTGTGCACGTGACTGATACAAGTAATGTGATGCATGGTCCCCAACATAAACATAACGTTATCAGCTGCTGATAATATTGTTTCAACGGCTGCAGTTATACAGGTGTTAATAGTTTGTGAGGTTGTGCACGTCACTGATATATGTAATGTGATGCATGGCCCCCAACATAAACATAGCGTTATCGGGTGCTGATAACATTTTGCACGTGACTGACGCAAGTAATGTGATGCATGGTCCCCAACATAAACATAACGTTATCAGGTGCTGATAATATTGTGTCAAGGGCTTGAGTTATACAGCGTGTTAATAGTTTGCGAGGTTGTTCACTTGACTGATATAAGTAATGTGATCCATGGTCCCCAACATAAACATAACGTTATCAGGTGCTGATAATATTGAGTCAAGGGCTTGAGTTATACAGGGTGTTAATAGTTTGTGAGGTTGTGCAGGTAACTTATATTAGTAATGTGATCCATGGTCCCCAACATAAACATAACGTTATCAGGTGCTGATAATATTGTGTCTAGAGCTTTAGTTATACAGGGTGTTAATAGTTTGTGAGGTTGTGCACGTGACTGATATATGTAATGTTATTCATGGTCCCCAACATAAACATAACGTTATCAGGTGATGATAATATTGTGTCAAGGGCTTTAGTTATACAGGGTGTTAATAGTTTGTGAGTTTGTGCACGTGACTGATATATGTAAAGTGATGCATGGTCCCTAATATAATCATAACTTTATCAGGTGCTGATAATATTGTGTCAGGAGCTTTAGTTATACAGGGTGTTAATAGTTTGTGAGGTGGTGCACGTGACTAATACAAGTAATGTGATGCATTATCCCCAACATAAACATAACATTATCAGGTGCTGATAATATTGTGACAAGTGCCATAGTTATACAGGGTGTTAATAGTTTGTGAGGTTGTGCACGTGACTGATATAAGTAATGTGATGCATGGTCCCCAACATAAACATAACGTTATCAGGTGCTGATAATATTGTGTCAAGAGCTTTAGTTATACAGGTTGTTAATAGTTTGTGAGGTTGTGCACTTGACTGATATATGTAATGTGATGCATGGTCCCCAACATAAACATAACGTTATCAGGTGCTGATAATATTGTGTCAAGAGCTTTAGTTATACAGGGTGTAAATAGTTTGTGAGGTTGTGCACGTGACTGATATATGTAATGTGATGCATGGTCCCCAACATAAACATAACGTTATCAGGTGCTGATAATATTGTGTCAAGAGCTTTAGTTATACAGGGTGTAAATAGTTTGTGAGGTTATGCACGTGACTGATATATGTAATGTGATGCATGGTCCCCAACATAAACATAACGTTATCAGGTGCTGATAATATTGTGTCTAGAGCTTTAGTTATACAGAATTTTAATAGTTTGTGAGGTTGTGCACGTGACTGATATATGTAATGTGATGCATGGTCCCCAACATAAACTTAACGTTATCAGGTGCTGATAGGTCGGTGTTAAAATGTCTTTAAAACTGCTGCCCCCCCCCCCCGAGTATAGAAATATCGAGTTTTAGCAGCTCGTTACTAGCGTTCTCAAGATTTAATGTCGCAAATATCACTTGACAGTGCGACACTGACCATTCATTAACTACATTTTTGAGTTATGTATCTATGTAGCATACTCTGAAGGCGCTTTTTCAATTGATCTGGTGGCTTAATGCCTAACTTGGGAGGTTGGTATCCTAAAGGTTATGAGTTCGAATCAGGTCATGGAGTAAATGTTTTTTATTATTTTTTTTTTTTTTCATTCCGGACGAAGTGCCGTGATACGTGGCGTACTGGCACTTCAGAAACTTACAGCCGTTACTTGGAAATGTCAATAAAGAGGCCATAAGTCTCCTATCTCAAATTACTTATTTATTTCGGTATAGTTGACTAACCAGTCGCTGTTAAACATCTCACTATAGCTATTGTTGTGCAACCAACCTTTTCTATAGTTAGAGAAAGTCGTGTGAATGTAACATTTGTGTGTATAGATATCTGCAGACAGGCTCATCTGCGCCTTGTTATTTGTGTTGCTAGGCAACCAGTGCTACTATTTCATGCCTTCCTTTCTGTACAAGTAGTCAAAACCCCTTCCGCAGCACAACACTAACTTCAATTATTGTATTACTATTACTATTCTTATTATTGCCATTATTACTATTGTAATTATTTCGATTGTTATTATTGCTATTGATATTACTATAACTATTATTACTATTGTTATTGTTATTATTACTATTGCTATTATTACTATTGCTATTATTACTATTGCTATTATAATATTGTTATTATTACTATTGTTATTATTTCTATTATTGTTATTATTGCTATTGTTATTACTATAACTATTTTCATTATTATTACTATTGTTATTATTTCTATTATTGTTATTATTGCTATTGTTATTACTATAACTATTTTCATTATTATTACTATTGTTATTATTACTATTGTTATTATTACTATTGCTATTATAATATTGTTATTATTACTATTGTTATTATTTCTATTATTGTTATTATTGCTATTGTTATTACTATAACTATTTTCATTATTATTACTATTGTTATTATTTCTATTATTGTTATTATTGCTATTGTTATTACTATAACTATTTTCATTATTATTACTATTGTTATTATTACTATTGTTATTATTACTATTGCTATTATAATATTGTAATTATTATTTCTATTGTTGTTATTATTGCTATTGTTATTACTATATCTATTTTGATTATTATTACTATTGTTATTATTTCTATTGTTGTTATTATTGCTATTGTTATTACTATAACTATTTTCATTATTATTACTATTGTTATTATTACTATTGTTATTATTACTATTGCTATTATAATATTGTTATTATTACTATTGTTATTATTTCTATTATTGTTATTATTGCTATTGTTATTACTATAACTATTTTCATTATTATTACTGTTATTATTTCTATTGTTGTTATTATTGCTATTGTTATTACTATAACTATTTTGATTATTATTACTATTGTTATTATAATATTGTTATTTTACTATTATTACTATTGTTATTTTTATGATTATTATTGTTATTATTACTATTGTTATTACTATTAATATTACTATAACTAATATTATTACTAATATATTTACCGTTATTATTACTATTGTTATTTTTATGATTATTATTGTTATTATTACTATTAATATTACTATAACTAATATTATTACTAATATAATTACCGTTATTATTACTATTGTTATTTTTATGATTATTATTGTTATTATTACTATTGTTATTACTATTAATATTACTATAACTAATATTTTTACTAATATAATTACCGTTATTAGTACTATTGTTATTTTTATGATTATTATTGTTATTATTACTATTGTTATTACTATTTATATTACTATAACTAATATTATTACTAATATAATTACCGTTATTATTACTATTGTTATTTTTATGATTATTATTATTATTACTATTGTTATTACTATTAATATTACTATAACTAACATTATTACTAATATAATTACCGTTATTATTACTATTGTTATTTTTATGATTATTATTGTTATTATTACTATTGTTATTACTATTAATATTACTATAACTAATATTATTACTAATATAATTACCGTTATTATTACTATTGTTATTTTTATGATTATTATTACTATTGTTATTACTATTAATATTACTATAACTAATATTATTACTAATATAATTACCGTTATTATTACTATTGTTATTTTTATGATTATTATTACTATTGTTATTACTATTAATATTACTATAACTAATATTATTACTAATATAATTACCGTTATTATTACTATTGTTATTACTATTAATATTACTATAACTAATATTATTACTAATATAATTACCGTTATTATTACTATTGTTATTACTATTAATATTACTATAACTAATATTATTACTAATATAATTACCGTTATTATTAATATTGTTATTACTATTAATATTACTATAACTAATATTATTACTAATATAATTACCGTTATTATTACTATTGTTATTACTATTAATATTACTATAACTAATATTATTACTAATATAATTACCGTTATTATTACTATTGTTATTACTATTAATATTACTATAACTAATATTATTACTAATATAATTACCGTTATTATTACTATTGTTATTACTATTAATATTACTATAACTAATATTATTACTAATATAATTACCGTTATTATTACTATTGTTATTTTTATGATTATTATTACTATTGTTATTACTATTAATATTACTATAACTAATATTATTACTAATATAATTACCGTTATTATTACTATTGTTATTACTATTAATATTACTATAACTAATATTATTACTAATATAATTACCGTTATTATTACTATTGTTATTACTATTAATATTACTATAACTAATATTATTACTAATATAATTACCGTTATTATTACTATTGTTATTTTTATGATTATTATTACTATTGTTATTACTATTAATATTACTATAACTAATATTATTACTAATATAATTACCGTTATTATTACTATTAATATTACAGTCACTATTACTATTTTTATTATTGTATAAAGGTAGGAAGAGTCAGTTAAAATAGCCACCACGAATATCTCAGAAACACACACACACACACACACACACATATATATATATATATATATATATATATATATATATATAAATAAACAAATAAATAGATGAAGGACTTTCACAGATATGAAGGTGGTGGAACGGGTCATTCAAGTACAAGATACGGAAGATCCGTCAAATACGAGTTGATTTTCAGGTTATGCTCTTAAATGAAACTCCTCTTTGATAACATAGACAATAGCATTAAGAATGGTTTTGTCAATATTAATTTACATATTGGACCAGGTATGTATTAAACTTCATGTAAATTTTGTTAATGTTTTACAATAAAGAACTCAAATTGTAACTTGTATATCTACAATGTGCGCACAAAGTCCGTATACGTGACGTGAAATAAAAGTACAAATTTCCAGTATTTATGTAACTAAATGTTTCGCCTTACATGTTAGGGCTCCAGAACATCGCTATGTGTCATGCTCATCTTACTCAACATCATTGGAGTCAGTGTCTGGAAAGCTACTCACAGTTGTAGCGCACCTTCTCTTCGATGTAACCCCATAGTGTTAGATCAGGGCTCCTTGGAGGCCATGTGAGATTCTCCGATCCTCTAGCGATGTCGAACAGCCACTGCGCCCCATCATATTGAAACCAAACACTGTTTAAGATTACCGCTGTGGGAGGAGCCAGTCATCAATCATCTGGAGATAAGTGTTCTGATTAACAGCAGCATCAAAACAATATGGACCAAACAGAAGAGTTTGTGTCCTTCCGGCCCAGACTATCACATGTGTGGGTTGCGCTCCATTTCTTAGAAAAAATGTGGATTTTTCTTTTCCCCAGAAATAAACATTGCGGTATCGGGAACTGCGATGAATCTCACACGACTTCTGCAGCATTAACACGTGTAGCCAAATTCCAAGTCTTCCACTTCTCGTCTGTGCCCGCTAAAATGTTTTCCGTTCCCACGCTAACAAGTCGGTGCTGCTGTCACAAACCGTCCATGACGTTTTCCATTAATTTTGACGCTCATGAACCCACACAGCCATTCTTTCTCAATATCAACTAATTTGATTTATAAGAGCGACAACAATCGAGCGATGGGTATCTGACAGGAGAGTAATATGAATATATACCAACCTGAAAAAAACAACATATTTACTCAGGTAATTTTAAATGTAGTAGAGGGACTTTGAGCGCACACTCACCAATGCGATATGCTGACAATACTGTCGGTTCACCTTGTGACCACTACAACTGTATTTACAGTGATCTGCCAAGTACATACAAGACTTGTTGCAACATTTGGAAAGTGTTGCTTAGGTGTAGCTACCCTGGTAAGGGTTTAACCACAGGAATGAGGTGAAGGTTGAGGAGATAGGCTCCTCGAATGCTTCCAGGAGCAGCATCCTTTCCTCTGCTCCGCTGGTGTTTGATTGTGAAACTTGTTTTGTTGGAGAATTTTGATTGACCATTCCCAATGGGAGTACTTGGTTGAGCTATTTGAAGCCGTTGTTACTGGGAGAGCCTGCAAGCCAATACTGCCTGCTGATCTGACAAGTGTGTTCTCATGTTCCACATATGGGAGGGAAGAGGCCTCAAAGGGAAACATCGACATATGGACCGGAGTCTGCTGCCATGCCCCATAGCGCAACAGTCGCATCTCCTCGTTTAGAAACAGAGTCGCCTAACCCGCTACTGTTGACTGTCTCACACGGGCATCTTATAGGAACACACAAGTGCTTTTTCACACGTTTTTACTCTCTCTACACGTAATATGTACATAGTGTATAGAGAAGGTATGGTATTATATCCAAAAACTCAATACCGAAATTTCACCGCAAATACATGTTTTAGGACCCCCTGAATAAAACAAATCATTTTTAGAAACATTCCCGTTTGTGTATGTCTGTGTGTGTCTGTGGACAGCATAGCTCAAAAAAGAAAAGACCGCTAAATAACAAACTTAGTATTTAAGTTTGGTATCTTCCAATGATGTGACACGAAGGTTTTCAGGAAAATCCTCCCACCCCCAACTACCCTTTACATGGATCTTTTTTCGAAAATTTAGATTTTCTCAAAAATGGCTCTTAACGATTATGATTAAAATACCATGTATTAAAGATATTTACCTGACAAATAAAATGTATATCTTGAGTTTTCTGGGAATAACCTCTGGAGACTACTCTATTCTTCATGAATTTTACGGAATTTTTCATAACTGCTAAATCGTAAGAAATGGACAAATACTTACCATACAAAAAATGTAGATCGCAATAAAACACACAATTTATGTTATATACATTTTTTTCGTGGAGTTGATCGTTTTTTAGATATTGCTTACTTTTGGTTTCAGCTTTGAATAACTTATACTTTTCTTACACAGGAATTTGCCAACTCGTGTCCATACAAACAAAGGAACTTCAGTCACACAGCAACCAGCTTTTGACTATGACTTTAACCTATGGTACTCCCTTATCTTACTTCTACTTACAAGGAAGCAAGTAATAAGACCATTTCTGCTAATATGTTCTTAATTAGCATGAAGTAAATAGCGGAGTAGTATTTTGTTAGAAAAGCCTGTTTGCAGAACAGGTAGAGAAACTCATGTAAGTGGAACACATCAATTTTTTTGTATCCTACTTTGAGGGTTCAAGGAGCAAGCGAATCGGAAGTGTATGCTTTCCCCTGACAATATTAGATAAAGGTCTGTGAGTGAGAGAGAGAGAGAGAGTATGAAAGAGAGTGAGTGAGAGAGACAGAGAGTGAGAGAGATTATGAAAGAGAGTGAGTGAGAGAGACAGAGAGTGAGAGAGATTATGAAAGAGAGTGAGTGAGAGAGACAGAGAGTGAGAGAGAGTATGAAAGAGAGTGAGTGAGAGAGACAGAGAGTGAGAGAGATTATGAAAGAGTGAGTGAGAGACAGAGAGTGAGAGAGAGTATGAAAGGGAGTGAGTGAGAGAGACAGAGAGTGAGAGAGAGTATGAAAGAGAGTGAGTGAGATAGAGAGTGAGAGAGAGTGAAATAGAGTGAGTGAGAGAGACAGAGAGAGAGTATGAAAGAGAGTAAGTGAGAGAGACAGAGAGAGAGTATGAAAGAGAGTGAGTGAGAGAGACACAGAGAGAGACAGAGAGTGAGAGTATGAAAGAGAGATAGAGAGAGACAGAGAGAGAGTGAAAGACAGAGTGAGAGAGAGCATGAAAGAGAGTGAGTGAGACAGAGAGAGAGGGTGAGAGAGACAGAGAGAGGGTGAGAGAGACAGAGAGAGGGTGAGAGAGGCAGAGAGAGAGGGCGAGAGAGATAGAGAGTGAGAGTGACAGACAGAGACTGAAATAGATTGAGTGAGAGAGACAGAAAAAGTGAGAGAGTATGAAAGAGAGTGAGAGTGAGTGAGAGAGACAGAGAGAGGGTGACTGAGAGACAGAGAGGGTGAAATGAGAGAGAGTGAAATAGGGTGAGTGAGATAGACAGAGAGTGAGAGACAGAGAGAGGGTGAGAGAGAGTGTGAGAGACAGAGAGAGAGGGTGCGAGAGTCAGAGAGAGAGTATGAAAGAGAGTGAGTGTGAGAGACAGAGAGAGAGGGTGCGAGAGTCAGAGAGAGAGTGAAAGAGAGAGTGAGAGAGAGTGAAATAGAGTAGTGAGACAGAGACAGAGAGGAAAGAGAGTGTGTGAGAGAGACAGAAAGAGAGAGTGAAATAGAGCGAGAGAGACAGAGAGAGAGGAATATTTTATTGAAAGAAAAGATCCATTTAAGGTTCTAGTTTCGACTTGTAAATGAAAATCTCATTTAGATGCTGGCCTTGTAAAGCATGAAAATGTTTTAACAAGAGTGTTGTTATTACAATACAGTTCGAACGCGACGTAAAGAATATGAAGATGGCGGATTAGACTCGCTCTGAAGAGAGACCTTAATTAAGTAAGGGAAATAAATTAACAAAAGAAAGACGGGGAAGCAGACTCTAGAGAAGAAGAAGAAGAAGAAGAAGAACTCAAGTACCATTGTGTGTGCTTAAAATCTCAAAAGGGGGATTTTAAAGCTTTGCGTCTGACTACGATGTTTGCGTCGGGATCCAAGAGGTGGCAGCTCTGAAGGGCTTCCTCACATTCATTTGTTTTGCTCGTCCACCAATATGCGTGTATGCTGACAAACCAGAGCGGGCTACATTCACATGACTTTCTCTACCTTGCCTGCAAAAAAAAAAAAAAAAAAAAAAAAACTGTTTTTAAAGCTTATACTTCTATTTACTTCATGCTAATCAAGAAAAAATTAACAGAAATAGTCTTATTACTTGCTTCCTTGTAAGTAGAAGCCAAATAAGGGAGTAGCATAGGTTAAAGTGACAGTCAAAAGCTGGTTGCTATGTCACTGAAGTTCCTTTGTTTGTATGGACAGATATTAACAAATTCCTGTATGAGAAAAGTATAAGTTTTTAAAGCTGAAACAAATAACAAGGAATATCCAAAAAACGATCAACTTCACGAAAAAACTTTATATAAATTAAATGGTGTGTTTTAACGTGCTTTACATTTTTTGTGTGGCAAGTTTTTATCCATCTCTTACGGTTTAGCAGTTAGGTATAATTCCGTAAAATTGATCCAGAATAAAGTAGTCTTCAGAGGCTATTTCCAGAAAATTCAAGATATGCATTTGATTTGTCAGGTAAATATCTTCAATATACAGTATTTTAATCAAAATACTTAGAGCCATTTTTGATAAAATAAAAAGTTTGCAAAAAAGTTCCATGTAAAGAGTAATTTGGATCGAGTCGCATCCCTGGAAGATACTAAACTTAAATACCAAGTTTGCTATTTTACCGACTTTTCGGTATTGAATTTTTGGGTGGAGTGCAATATCTTCTCTATACACTATGTACATAGTACGTACGTGTAGAGAAAGTAAAAAGGTGAGGACACAATTGCGTCATGCTGCCATCTATGGGCAAGCAGTTTATGTTACGTGAGCGGAATCTCCGAGTTTGGCCAGCGAGGATCATAAGAAGAGAGTGCAGCACCAATTGGCGACTGTCTCTTGTGCTACAGCTGCACTTTCTCTAAGTGTCAAACCTGCATTTTTACTTGTACATAGTACGTGTAGAGAAAGTAAAAAGGTGAGGACACAATTGCGTCATGCTGCCATCTATGGGCAAGCAGTTTATGTTACGTGAGCGGAATCTCCGAGTTTGGCCAGCGAGGATCATAAGAAGAGAGTGCAGCACCAATTGGCGACTGTGCTACAGCTGCACTTTCTCTAAGTGTCAAACCTGCATTTTTACTTGTACATAGTACGTGTAGAGAAAGTAAAAAGGTGAGGACACAATTGCGTCATGCTGCCATCTATGGGCAAGCAGTTTATGTTACGTGAGCGGAATCTCCGAGTTTGGCCAGCGAGGATCATAAGAAGAGAGTGCAGCACCAATTGGCGACTGTCTCTTGTGCTACAGCTGCACTTTCTTTAAGAGTCAGACCTGCATTTTTACTTGTACATAGTACGTGTAGAGAAAGTAAAAAGGTGAGGACACAATTGCGTCATGCTGCCATCTATGGGCAAGCAGTTTATGTTACGTGAGCGGAATCTCCGAGTTTGGCCAGCGAGGATCATAAGAAGAGAGTGCAGCACCAATTGGCGACTGTCTCTTGTGCTACAGCTGCACTTTCTCTAAGTGTCAAACCTGCATTTTTACTTGTACATAGTACGTGTAGAGAAAGTAAAAAGGTGAGGACACAATTGCGTCATGCTGCCATCTATGGGCAAGCAGTTTATGTTACGTGAGCGGAATCTCCGAGTTTGGCCAGCGAGGATCATAAGAAGAGAGTGTAGCACCAATTGGCGACTGTCTCTTGTGCTACAGCTGCACTTTCTTTACGTGTCAAACCTGCATTTTTACTTGTACATAGTACGTGTAGAGAAAGTAAAAAGGTGAGGACACAATTGCGTCATGCTGCCATCTATGGGCAAGCAGTTTATGTTACGTGAGCGGAATCTCCGAGTTTGGCCAGCGAGGATCATAAGAAGAGAGTGCAGCACCAATTGGCGACTGTGCTACAGCTGCACTTTCTTTAAGAGTCAGACCTGCATTTTTACTTGTACATAGTACGTACGTGTAGAGAAAGTAAAACGGTGAGGACACAATTGCGTCATGCTGCCATCTATGGGCAAGCAGTTTATGTTACGTGAGCGGAATCTCCGAGTTTGGCCAGCGAGGATCATAAGAAGAGAGTGCAGCACCAATTGGCAACTGTCTCTTGTGCTACAGCTGCACTTTCTCTAAGAGTCAGACCTGCATTTTTACTTGTACATAGTACGTGTAGAGAAAGTAAAAAGGTGAGGACACAATTGCGTCATGCTGCCATCTATGGGCAAGCAGTTTATGTTACGTGAGCGGAATCTCCGAGTTTGGCCAGCGAGGATCATAAGAAGAGAGTGCAGCACCAATTGGCGACTGTGCTACAGCTGCACTTTCTCTAAGAGTCAGACCTGCATTTTTACTTGTACATAGTACGTACGTGTAGAGAAAGTAAAAAGGTGAGGACACAATTGCGTCATGCTGCCATCTATGGGCAAGCAGTTTATGTTACGTGAGCGGAATCTCCGAGTTTGGCCAGCGAGGATCATAAGAAGAGAGTGCAGCACCAATTGGCGACTGTCTCTTGTGCTACAGCTGCACTTTCTCTAAGTGTCAAACCTGCATTTTTACTTGTACATAGTACGTGTAGAGAAAGTAAAAAGGTGAGGACACAATTGCGTCATGCTGCCATCTATGGGCAAGCAGTTTATGTTACGTGAGCGGAATCTCCGAGTTTGGCCAGCGAGGATCATAAGAAGAGAGTGCAGCACCAATTGGCGACTGTCTCTTGTGCTACAGCTGCACTTTCTCTAAGTGTCAAACCTGCATTTTTACTTGTACATAGTACGTGTAGAGAAAGTAAAAAGGTGAGGACACAATTGCGTCATGCTGCCATCTATGGGCAAGCAGTTTATGTTACGTGAGCGGAATCTCCGAGTTTGGCCAGCGAGGATCATAAGAAGAGAGTGCAGCACCAATTGGCGACTGTGCTACAGCTGCACTTTCTTTACGTGTCAAACCTGCATTTTTACTTGTACATAGTACGTGTAGAGAAAGTAAAAAGGTGAGGACACAATTGCGTCATGCTGCCATCTATGGGCAAGCAGTTTATGTTACGTGAGCGGAATCTCCGAGTTTGGCCAGCGAGGATCATAAGAAGAGAGTGCAGCACCAATTGGCGACTGTCTCTTGTGCTACAGCTGCACTTTCTTTACGTGTCAAACCTGCATTTTTACTTGTACATAGTACGTGTAGAGAAAGTAAAAAGGTGAGGACACAATTGCGTCATGCTGCCATCTATGGGCAAGCAGTTTATGTTACGTGAGCGGAATCTCCGAGTTTGGCCAGCGAGGATCATAAGAAGAGAGTGCAGCACCAATTGGCGACTGTGCTACAGCTGCACTTTCTTTAAGAGTCAGACCTGCATTTTTACTTGTACATAGTACGTACGTGTAGAGAAAGTAAAAAGGTGAGGACACAATTGCGTCATGCTGCCATCTATGGGCAAGCAGTTTATGTTACGTGAGCGGAATCTCCGAGTTTGGCCAGCGAGGATCATAAGAAGAGAGTGCAGCACCAATTGGCGACTGTCTCTTGTGCTACAGCTGCACTTTCTCTAAGAGTCAGACCTGCATTTTTACTTGTACATAGTACGTGTAGAGAAAGTAAAAAGGTGAGGACACAATTGCGTCATGCTGCCATCTATGGGCAAGCAGTTTATGTTACGTGAGCGGAATCTCCGAGTTTGGCCAGCGAGGATCATAAGAAGAGAGTGCAGCACCAATTGGCGACTGTGCTACAGCTGCACTTTCTCTAAGAGTCAGACCTGCATTTTTACTTGTACATAGTACGTACGTGTAGAGAAAGTAAAAAGGTGAGGACACAATTGCGTCATGCTGCCATCTATGGGCAAGCAGTTTATGTTACGTGAGCGGAATCTCCGAGTTTGGCCAGCGAGGATCATAAGAAGAGAGTGCAGCACCAATTGGCGACTGTCTCTTGTGCTACAGCTGCACTTTCTCTAAGTGTCAAACCTGCATTTTTACTTGTACATAGTACGTGTAGAGAAAGTAAAAAGGTGAGGACACAATTGCGTCATGCTGCCATCTATGGGCAAGCAGTTTATGTTACGTGAGCGGAATCTCCGAGTTTGGCCAGCGAGGATCATAAGAAGAGAGTGCAGCACCAATTGGCGACTGTCTCTTGTGCTACAGCTGCACTTTCTCTAAGTGTCAAACCTGCATTTTTACTTGTACATAGTACGTGTAGAGAAAGTAAAAAGGTGAGGACACAATTGCGTCATGCTGCCATCTATGGGCAAGCAGTTTATGTTACGTGAGCGGAATCTCCGAGTTTGGCCAGCGAGGATCATAAGAAGAGAGTGCAGCACCAATTGGCGACTGTGCTACAGCTGCACTTTCTCTAAGTGTCAAACCTGCATTTTTACTTGTACATAGTACGTGTAGAGAAAGTAAAAAGGTGAGGACACAATTGCGTCATGCTGCCATCTATGGGCAAG
Source organism: Hymenopus coronatus (assembly GCA_030762935.1). Lineage (NCBI taxonomy): Eukaryota > Metazoa > Arthropoda > Insecta > Mantodea > Hymenopodidae > Hymenopus > Hymenopus coronatus. Next base: position 4,511,883 of record CM060897.1, on the reverse strand, counting down.
CAGTTTATGTTACGTGAGCGGAATCTCCGAGTTTGGCCAGCGAGGATCATAAGAAGAGAGTGCAGCACCAATTGGCGACTGTCTCTTGTGCTACAGCTGCACTTTCTTTAAGAGTCAGACCTGCATTTTTACTTGTACATAGTACGTGTAGAGAAAGTAAAAAGGTGAGGACACAATTGCGTCATGCTGCCATCTATGGGCAAGCAGTTTATGTTACGTGAGCGGAATCTCCGAGTTTGGCCAGCGAGGATCATAAGAAGAGAGTGCAGCACCAATTGGCGACTGTCTCTTGTGCTACAGCTGCACTTTCTTTACGTGTCAAACCTGCATTTTTACTTGTACATAGTACGTGTAGAGAAAGTAAAAAGGTGAGGACACAATTGCGTCATGCTGCCATCTATGGGCAAGCAGTTTATGTTACGTGAGCGGAATCTCCGAGTTTGGCCAGCGAGGATCATAAGAAGAGAGTGCAGCACCAATTGGCGACTGTCTCTTGTGCTACAGCTGCACTTTCTTTAAGAGTCAGACCTGCATTTTTACTTGTACATAGTACGTGTAGAGAAAGTAAAAAGGTGATGACACAATTGCGTCATGCTGCCATCTATGGGCAAGCAGTTTATGTTACGTGAGCGGAATCTCCGAGTTTGGCCAGCGAGGATCATAAGAAGAGAGTGCAGCACCAATTGGCGACTGTGCTACAGCTGCACTTTCTCTAAGTGTCAAACCTGCATTTTACTTGTACATAGTACGTGTAGAGAAAGTAAAAAGGTGAGGACACAATTGCGTCATGCTGCCATCTATGGGCAAGCAGTTTATGTTACGTGAGCGGAATCTCCGAGTTTGGCCAGCGAGGATCATAAGAAGAGAGTGCAGCACCAATTGGCGACTGTCTCTTGTGCTACAGCTGCACTTTCTTTACGTGTCAAACCTGCATTTTTACTTGTACATAGTACGTGTAGAGAAAGTAAAAAGGTGAGGACACAATTGCGTCATGCTGCCATCTATGGGCAAGCAGTTTATGTTACGTGAGCGGAATCTCCGAGTTTGGCCAGCGAGGATCGTAAGAAGAGAGTGCAGCACCAATTGGCGACTGTCTCTTGTGCTACAGCTGCACTTTCTTTACGTGTCAAACCTGCATTTTTACTTGTACATAGTACGTGTAGAGAAAGTAAAAAGGTGAGGACACAATTGCGTCATGCTGCCATCTATGGGCAAGCAGTTTATGTTACGTGAGCGGAATCTCCGAGTTTGGCCAGCGAGGATCATAAGAAGAGAGTGCAGCACCAATTGGCGACTGTCTCTTGTGCTACAGCTGCACTTTCTCTAAGTGTCAGACCTGCATTTTTACTTGTACATAGTACGTGTAGAGAAAGTAAAAAGGTGAGGACACAATTGCGTCATGCTGCCATCTATGGGCAAGCAGTTTATGTTACGTGAGCGGAATCTCCGAGTTTGGCCAGCGAGGATCATAAGAAGAGAGTGCAGCACCAATTGGCGACTGTGCTACAGCTGCACTTTCTCTAAGTGTCAAACCTGCATTTTTACTTGTACATATTGCACTCCACCAAAAAATGAGTTTAGTATCTTCCAGGGATGCGACACGAACATCCCCCACCCCAAACTAACCTTTATATGCCTTTTCAAAATTTTCCATTCTCTCAAAAACGGCTCTAACGATTTTGGTTAAAATATCGTATATTAAGATATTTACCTGACAAATAAAATGTATATCTTGAACTTTCTGGAAATAGCCTCTGAAGACTACTTTATTCTGGATAAGTTTTACGGAATTTTGCATAACTGGTAAACCCTAAGAGATGGACAAAAACTTAAAACACAAGAAATGTTGAGCACATTAAAACACAATTTATGTTATATACATTTTTCTCGTGGAGTTGATCCTTTTATAGTTATTCCTGTTTATTGATTTCACCTTTAAAAAACATACCTTTCTCATACAAGAATTTGTCAACTCGTGTCCATGCAAACAAAGGAACGTCAGTCACATAGCAACCAGCTTTTGACTATCACTTTAACCTATGGTACTGTCTTTTTTCGCTTCTACTTACAAAGAAGCAAGTAATATGACTATTTCTGCATTTTTTCTGGATTATCATGAAGTAAATAGAAGCATAAGCTTTTTAACAAAAATGTGTTGCAGAGATGTAGAGAAAGGCATGTGAATGGAACACATCTGATTTTTGCCTTTTTGTGCACTTCCTCTTCAATTTAGTTCATGTTTCATAAGCAAATCAAACTTGAGTAAATTTCAATTTTAATAAAATCCTCGAATTTGTGTAAATTTAATGCATTTTAAAAGATGTGCCCATTCATATGACTTCCTCTACATCGCTTCAACAAACTACTCTATCTACTTGATACTGATCAACATAAACATTAACAGAAATTGTCTAATTCTTTACTTCCTTATAAGTAGAATGCAATTCACAAGGATAAAGTGATAGTCAAATCTTTTAATGTTTTAACGTGATCTATATTTTTTGTGTTGTAAACGTTTGTCTATCTTTTACGGTTTACCAATTACGCAAAATTCATCCAAAATAAAGAGGTACTTAGAGACTATTCCCAGAAAATTCAAGACATGCATTTTATTTGTCATGTAAATATAGTTTTATACTCATATACTAAAATGTGCTCACTTACTGTTAAAAATCTATATCGAAATATAGACCATTTTGATACAGAGTTTCATTTCGATATAGATGTTCACGCTTGCGCGCTGTCGCCCTCCGTGGTGTAATGGTTACCATGCTAACTTCATATACCCGAGGTCGCGGGTTCAAACCCGGCGGAGGACGATGGATTTTTTTCGGGCGTAAAAATCCTTAGCATGGCTTCCTTCGGAAGGGAAGTAAAGCTGTGGGTCCCGTGTCGTAGATTTACGGCACGTAAAAGAACCTCAAGCCTGATAAGAGAGACCTCTGAGCAAAATTAAGCGATCTTTCACGCCCAATATAGAATGGGACGCTGACAACCAAAGCAGTTAAAGAGCGTCCATAAATAACAGGCCATTCCTTTCTGCCCTACTTGCTAATCTCCATAAAATTACACAAACATCTTACACGTACAATAATCTCAAAAATATTTAATTATGTACAAGAATATATAATTATTATTTCCCGAATCTAAACTCATAATATTACGTAAGTAAAGCAAAGTAGCATCACAGTGACGAGAAAATAATCACCAGGGCATGCGCGTTAGCTGTACTTGCAAACGAGGTCCATTCCATGAATTTATCATAGAACTTTTCGTAGATCTTTTTACTTTTTCTATACGTAATATGTACATAGTATATAGAGAAGGTATTGCACTCCACTCAAAAATTCCATACCGAGATTTCACCGTTAATATATGTTTTAGGGTCCCCTTTATCAAAAAAACCATTTTCAGAAAAAGTCCGTGTGTGTGTCAAAAACGAAAAGTCGGTTAGATACCAAACTTGGTATTTAAGTTTGGTATCTTCCAGGGATTCGACACGAAGATTTTGAGAAAAATTCCCTCACCGCAAACAGCGCTTTACATGGAACTTTTTTGGAAAATTTTGATTTTCTCAAAAATGGATCTAACAATTTTGATTAAAATATCGTATATTAAAGATATTTACCTGACAAATAAAATGCATATCTTGCTTTTGCTGGGAATAGCCTCTGAAGACCACTTTATGCTGGATGAATTTTACGGAATTGTGCACAACTCCTAAACCGTAAGAAATGGACAAAAACTTAGCACACAAAAAATCTAGAGCACGTCAAAAAACCCACAGTTTATGCTATACAATTTTTTCGTGGAGTTGATTGATCTTTAGATATTCCTTCTTATTGGTTTCAGCTTTAAAAAACTTATACTTTTCTTATACTGGAATTTGTCAACTCGTGTCCATACAAACAAAGCAACTTCAGTCACACAGCAACCAGCTTTTGACTGTCACTTTAACCTATGCTACTCCCTTATTTCACTTCTACTTACATGGAAGTAAGTAATAAGACTATTTATGCTAATGTTTTCTCGACTAGCATGAAGTAAATTGAACCATAAGTAGAGAATGGAACACATCAGATTTTTTTCCACTGCACCTTACCGATTTCTGTTTTAACAGGAAGTACAACCTCTTATATTGAGATATATCACATTTAGAGTAGCTTTTAATACTAAATAATTGTTTTTGGCATTTCTTCAAAGTAAACTACGAGTTACATGAAGTTACATTTTTTGTAATGCTCCATGCCGTGAATTTATCATATAACTTGTTTAATTTCTGTGGAAGTAAATTGTTAACAACATTACTGTTATATGAGGACATCATTATGACTAGGCCATCTCCATCTTGAAATCAACTATCCGGGTGAATCGAATGTCATCTGTTATTGACGCGTGCGTGGAGTTCATGTTTGGTATCTAAATATTGTATATGTGCATGTCGTAGAACAAATTAACGATAGTTACTAGAACACTCTTACCTCTCACTTGTATCGTAATAACCACCATTATAGCATCCTTGCAAACTTAAATATTAGTATACAGTACTTTAATCAAAATCGTTAGAGCCATTTCTGAGCAAATCAACATTTTGTAAATTATTTGCATGTTTGGCGTAGGGGGATTTTTCGCAAAATCTTCGTGACTCTTCCCTGAAACATACTCTACTTAGATACCAAGTTTGGTATTTTTCTGACCTTTATTTTAGATTTATCGTGTTTACGGACTCATGGGTCTTTTTCTAAATATATATATATATATATATATATATATATATATATATATATATATATATTTGGATTCAGGCAACTCTAAAATGTGTATTTACGGTGAAATCTCAGTATTGAATTTTGGGTGTAATGCAATGCCTTGTCTATACACTATGTACACAGTACGTGTAGAGAAAGTAAAACGAAATAAAATGTTTAGGCACTATTACTCAACGTGTAGAAAACTGGAGTACCATTTTAAACGCAAACATTATTTTTCTGAAAGGAAGTTATCAGAGATTTGCGAAATGTGTAGCAAAGTTCTAGACAAAACAATTCTTTAAAATGTTGATGTGTTCTATTCACACAAACAAACTATTCTTGGAAAATATTATTATTTTGTGTTCTTCAGATATTCAAGATAAAACTTAACAGAAATAGTCTTATTACTTGCTTCCTTGCAAGTAGAAGGGAAACAAGGCAGTAGCAGAGGTTAAAGTGATAGTCAAAAGCTGCTTGCTGTGTGTACTTCAGATATTCAAGATAAAACTTATCAGAAATAGTCTTATTACTTGCTTCCTTGCAAGTAGAAGGGAAATAAGGGAGTAGCATAGGTTAAAGTGATAGTCAAAAGCTGCTTGCTGTGTGTACTTCAGATATTCAAGATAAAACTTAACAGAAATAGTCTTATTACTTGCTTCCTTGCAAGTAGAAGGGAAATAAGGGAGTAGCATAGGTTAAAGTGATAGTCAAAAGCTGGTTGCTGTGTGTACTTCAGATATTCAAGATAAAACTTAACAGAACTAGTCTTATTACTTGCTTCCCTGCAAGTAGAAGGGAAATAAGGCAGTAGCAGAGGTTAAAGTGATAGTCAAAAGCTGCTTGCTGTGTGTTCTTCAGATATTCAAGATAAAACTTAACAGAAATAGTCTTATTACTTGCTTCCTTGCAAGTAGAAGGGAAATAAGGGAGTAGCATAGGTTAAAGTGATAGTCAAAAGCTGGTTGCTGTGTGTACTTCAGATATTCAAGATAAAACTTAACAGAACTAGTCTTATTACTTGCTTCCCTGCAAGTAGAAGGGAAATAAGGGAGTAGCAGAGGTTAAAGTGATAGTCAAAAGCTGCTTACTGTGTGATACTATTGAAATTCTCTTTACATGGTCAGGAGTGAAACAAAGAAAAATTAAGTGCTAGGTAAGCTTCTGTTTGAAAAAAGTTTAGCCAATAACATGAAATATCTTGGAAACGGTTTACTGTAGAAAAAAAATGACAAATTGTGTTTTTTAATGAAATCTTAATTTTTGTGTAGTAAGTTTTTTTCTATCTCTTACAGTTATGCAAAAGTCATCCTGCATAAAAAGGTCTTCAGAGGCTATTCCCAGAAAATTCAAGATTTACAATTTATTTGTCAGCAAATAAATTTAATATATGGGATTTTAGTAAAAATCGTTACGGGCATTTTTGAGAAAAACAAAATTTTCAAAAAATGTTGCACTTAAAGGGTAGTTAAGGGTGAGGGAATTGCTGTAAATCTTTGTGTCGCGTCCTTATAAGATACCACGTCTGGTATTTAACCAGCTTTTCGTTTTTGAGTTATAATGATCAAACAATGGACCTTTTCCTAAAACTGCTTTTTAGATTCAGGAGACCTCAAAACATGTATGTCCGGTAAAATGTTGTTACTTCTCTATCTACATGCATGCTAGAGGAGGTAAAAATTAAAACAGTCCCACATAATGATTGTTTAAGATAATATAGATTTTAATTTGTATAATCTTTTTACTTTCTCTACACGTACTATGTATTGTATTGTATCCAAAAATTCAATACTGAGTTTTCACCGGAAATATATGTTTTTAGACCCCCTGAATAAAATTTTTTTTTTAGAAAAATGTCCATGGTTGTATCTGTCTGTCTGCCTGTTTGTGCGTGTGTTTGTGTGTATGTGTCTGTGTCTGTGGGCAGCATAGCTAAAACACGAAAATACCGTTAAAAACCAAACTTGGTATTTAAGTTTAATATTTTCCAAGGATGCGACACCAAGATTTTCCAGAAATTCACCCCACCCCAAACTAATCTTTACGTGGAAAAAATTTGAAAATTTTGATTTTCTTAAAAATGGCTCAAACGATTTTGATTAAAAATCTCTTATATTTTAGATATTTACCTGACAAATAAAATGTATATCTTGAATTTTCTGGGAATAGCCTCAAAAGACCTCTTTATTCTACATGATTTTTATTGAATTTTGCAAAACTGGTAAACCGTAAGAATTAGACATAAATTTAGAACATAAAAATGTAGATCACGATAAAACACATAATTATGTTATATACATTTCTTTTCATGGAGTTTATCGTTTTAGAGATATTCCTTATTTTTTGTTTCAGCTTTGAAAAACCTATACTTTTCTCATATAGAAATTTGTCAACTGTTGTCCATACAAACAAAGGAACTTCACTCACATAGCAACCAGCTTTTGACTATCACTTTAACCTATGCTACTCCCTTATTTCGCTTCTACTTACAAGGAAGGAAGTAATAAGACTATTTCTGCTAATTGTTTCTCCATTAGCATGAAGTAAATAGAAGCTTAACCTTTTTAACAATAATTTGTTGCAGAGATGTAGAGAAAGTCATGTGAATGAAGACCATCAGATTTATTGAGTTATGGTCTTCACAAACATAAAAGCACACTGAACTTGTTCTAAAAATGCATTTCAGGGAGTTTAAAACATGTATTTCCGGTGAAATTCGATATGGAGTCTTTCGTTGGAATACCATACTTGGTGTATTTATTTACTATATAGTATACAAGAAAACATTGGTAGAGGAAAATCAAGGAATACAATATTGAAAATATCTAGTAATTTTAGTGAGCAGAAATGGTGTTTATTTGACGTAAAAGGCGCACATGATGCAGGCGAGTCAATAAATAACGTGGTCAAATCCAATAAACCCATCACACGCTCAGATTTGCTGTCCTCATTATCTCTTTCTTAACACCTGGTGCGCGACCCCACACCACCTCTCCATGTTTGTCTGCAAACGCCATAACTCAAAAAGCGAAAAGTCGCAATAATACCAAAAGAGTATTTAAATTATTAGGTTCCAAAAAACCGATACGAACTGGCTCATTTTTACTTTCTCTACACATATTATGTATATAGTGTATAGAGAAGGTCAAAAATTTGATGTTAAGATTTCAACGGAAATAAATGTTTTGGGTTCCCTTGTTTACGAAAAAATCATTTTTAGAAAAACGTTCACGAGTGTATTTAAGTTTGATATGTTCCAAGGATGCAAAGAGAAGATTTTCAAGAAAATCCCTCCACACGAAATGATCCTTTACATTAAAAGATTTTTGAAAAGTTTGATTTTCTAAGAAATGACTCCAGCGATTTTGATTAAAATACTATATGTCAAAGGTATTTACATGGCAAATAAAATGTATAACTTGAATTTTCTGGGAATAGCCTCTGAAGATCTCTGGATGAATTTTGCATGAGAGATAGACAAAAACTGTAGAGCTCGTCAAAACAAACAAGTTATGTTGTTTACATTTTTGTTGTGGAGGTAATCGTTTCTGAGATATTCCTTGCTATTGGTTTCAAATTTGAAATACTTTTCTCAGACAGGAAGTGTCTGTTTTTCTTTTGTTCTACTCCTGGCCAAGCAAAGAAGCCATTTGCAATGACAATCGCATAACGATAGCATTTAAAACATTTGACAATCACTTTAGCCTAGTGTATTCCTTTAGTTCCCTTCTACTTATACGGAACTAAGTAATAAGAACATTCTGCTAATGTTTATCTCGATTAGCATTGCGTAGAAAGAAAAATAATATTTTGTAAGAAGATAGTAGAACAGCTAGAGAAGGCCATGTGAGTGTAACACATCAGATTTGTATTGTTGTAAAAGATGATTTACTAAGTGAAGGTAATATGTTTAGTATAGTTAGATGATATAAAACAGGTATATTGTGATTACGCCCTGCGATCGTAAACATCGAACTTTGCTTGGCAAGTCATAGTGTTACACCTGTGTGGTACTGGACACGTGTGTCGCCGGCAAGTTCTTTTCACATCGAAGTAGTGATTGTTATACATCTACGAAGTCGAAGCCGCGCATTAATACACCTGCGGTGGTTTGCAGGTGCGACTGCTTGTGCAAGTGTCCTGCCACGTGACCGACAGATATAAAAAGGGGAACGAAGCCCTGCACAGAGTTCAGTTTTTAGTGGAAATGCATTGCGCGCAACAACTGAGTGAGTTTCGTAGCTGCGCATTAATACATTAATACTTTAATTTGTAATCATAGAAAAAATCCTGATGTGCTCCATTCACATGACTTTCTCTACATCTCTGCAACAAATGTTGCTGAAAGCAAAAACAAGAAATACCTCAAAAACGATCAACTCCTCGAAAAAAAATCATATAACATAAATTGTGTGTGAATGGAACACATCAGATTTTTTTGAAGTATTTGAAAAAGTAATTGACTAACGACGAAGTGTAAGTTAGTTATGAGATCTCGTATTCTCGACCTGATAACTTACAGAATGGGAACCGCTTACAGCAGAGGCAGCTTCTGTTGCTGTTCCAGCGTTTACTGTCTCCGATACATTACCACCTGCATCGTACATTTCACCGCAAATACACCTTTTGTGAATAAAAACAGTATTTTTAGAAAAATCTGATGTGTTTCATTCATATGACTCTCTCTACATCTCTGCAAAAAAGGTTATTAAAAAGCTTATGCTTCTATTTACTTAATGTTAATCGACAAACAATTAGCAGAAATAGTTTTATTACTTGTTTCCTTGTAAGTAGAAGTGAAATAAGGGAGTAGCATAGGTTAAAGTGAAAGCCAAAAGCTGGTTGCTATGTGACTGAAGTTCCTTTGTATGGACACGAGTTGAGAGATTCCTGTATGAGAAAAGTATAAGTTTTTCAAAGCTGAAACCAAAAACAAGGAATATCTCGGAAACGATTACCTTCACAACAAAAACGCAAAGGAAATAAATTCGTGTTTTGACGTAATCTACATTTTTTGTGTAGTGAGTTTTTGTCTAACTCTTTCGGTTTAGCAGTTAAGCAAAATTCGGCAAAATTCATCCAGAATAAAGAGGTTTTCAGAGACTATTTCCAGAAAATTCGAGATATGCATTTTATTTCTCCTATAAATAGCATTAATATATGGGATTTTAATCAAAATCTTTAGAACCATTTATATGAAATTCAAAATTTTCGAAAATTTGTCCATGTAAAGGGTACTTTGTTGTGGGGGGATTTTTTTTTCAAAATCTTCGTGTCGCATCCTTGGAAGATGCTAAACCTAAATACCAAGTTTGGTATTTAACGGTATTTTTGTTTTGGGGCTATGCTGCCTACAGACACAGACACACACACACATATGGTCCTTTTTTTACAAATGATTTTTTTCGGACTCAGGGGACCCCAAAACATATATTTGCGGTGAAATATCGACATCGAATTGTTGGGTGGAATACAATACTTCTCTATCCCTATGTACATTGTACATATAGGGCTAGAGAAAGTAAAAATTGTGTCAGTGAAGAGCAAAACCGACTTTTCGGTATTTAATTCACTATATTTCAGGGATTTTCAAGAAAATCCTCCACTCCTTTATGAGGGTCGGCTGATAGGTCGCGGGTCTCTCAATGAAAACAACATTTATTTATTTATTTTTAACTTTCTCTATACGTACTATGTACATAGTATATAGAGGAGGTATTGTATTCCATCCAAAAATTCAATACCGAGATTTCACCACAAATACATCTTTTGAGTCCCCCTGAATCCAAAAAAAAGTATTTTCAGAAAAAGGCCCGTGTGTGTTTGTGTGTCTGAAGATGAGAGCGACGTTAGCTCTTGAAAGTTTTGAAATTATTCAAGAATTCAGCTGGCTGATAGACCGAGAAAAGTTATTTTCATTACCAAACTTGGTATTTAAGTTTGGTATCTTCTAAGGATGCGACACGAAGATTTTCAAGAAAATCCCCCAACTACCCTTTTCATGGAAATGTTTTCGAACATTTTGATTTTCTAAACAAATGGCTCTAACGTTTTTGATTAAATATCGTTTATTAAAGATATTTATCTCATAAATAAAATGTACATCTTGAATTTTCTGGGAATACCTCTGAAGACTACTTTATTCTGGATGAATTTTACGGAATTTTGCATAACTGCTAAAGAGTAAGAGATAAAAGTGTATAGCACGTTAAAACACACAATTTATGTCATATACATTTTTTCGTGGAGTTGTTTGTTTTTTAGATATTTCTTGTTTTTGGTTTCAGCTTTGAAAAACTTATACTTATCTCATACAGGAATTTGTCAACTCCTGTCCATACAAACAAAGGAACTTCAGTCACATAGCAACCGGCTTTTGACTATCACTTGAACCTATGCTACTCCCTTATTTCACTTTTACTTACAAGGAAGCAAGTATTAAGACTATTTCTGCTAATTTTTTCTCGATTAGCATGAAGTAAATAGAAGCCTAAGCTTTTTATCAATAATTTGTTACAGAGATGTAGAGAAAGTCATGTGAATGGACCACATCAGATTGTTTTGCTTTATTTCTCGACATAATCTCCAGAAAGGCTAATACATTTGTCATATCGGTGTTCTAATTTAACTAAACCATCTGTGTAGTGCGATTTATCAAGGTCCTCAAAATAGCTGTTTACCGTCCTCGTTGCTGTGAAACATTGTCTTATTCCTTGTAAGTATACACTAGGATAAAGTGATAGTGCAATGTGGTTGCTGTGCAATTGAAATCAATATCTACATGAAAACTGTGTCTTAACGAGATCCCTATCTCTTACAGTTACCAGAATAAAGTAGTCTTCAGAGGCTATACCCAGAAAATTTAACATATGCATTGTATTTGTCAGGTAAATGTATTTAATATACAATGTTTTAATCGAAATTGTTAGAGACAGTTTTGAAAAAATCAAAACTTTCGAAAAATGTTCCATGTAAAGGGTAGTTTGGGATGGGGGTATTTTTCTCAAAATCTGCGTGTCGCATCCCTGGAAAATACTAAAGTTAAGTACCAAGTTTGGTATTTTCTCGACTTTTCATCTTTGAGTTATCGTGTTCACAGACACTAGGACACACGGACCTTTTTCTGAAAATACCTTTTTCGGGTACAGCGCCCCAAAACATATATTTCCAGTGAAATCTCGGTATCGACTTTTTTGATGGAGTGCAATACCTTCTCTATACACTATATACATGGTACGTGTAGAGAAAGTAAAAAGCGAAAATATTTTCCACAGATGAAATTAAAAGCTTCATTGATAAAATACCTGAGAATACATGTCTAGTGATAAAGCTAAGTATTCTCGTAAAAATAAATATTCTGGTTGGAAGTAGAGCTAGAGTACATGTTGATTTCCTCGTCTCTGTGATGCCAATGTCATGACCTACTTTGCTTTGCTTACGTAATATTATGAATTTAGATCCGGGAAATAATAATTATATATTGTTGTACATAATTAAATATTTTGAGGTTATTGTACGTGTAAGATGTTTGTGTAATTTTGTGGAGATGAGCAAATAGGGCAGCGCGCCAGCGTGAAAATCTTTATCGAAATGGTCTTCATTTTTAACAGTAAATGAACACATTTCAGTATATGTGTAGAAGAAAACTATTTTGTGATGTTATTGTTTTGACGTTGTGGAGGTTTATGAAAATGTTTTTGTTGTGCACAAACACGAACATAAAGAAACAAGAGAGACGAATAATCTAACAGTGAGGGGCTGTTAGGGTTCGGCTGCACTACACTCTGAATATGTGCTCGCGATATGGCATGTGTTACTTTTGACTACTACATTACATATTGCTTTGCAAATGCAGAGGAGACTGTTTCATCACCATGGTCATTCTTATAAACAAGTGATGCACCAGTTAAGATTAGAGTTGGTAGCACGTCCAGCTCCTTGTTTCTTCGTTCAATACCTTCCATATTCCTCACCACTCTTTCTTCCTCGTTTACCAACAACTTTTTTCCATGTGTTTTGCTTGCATCTTCGTTTCTTTCCTTAACTACCTATACTATTTATCTCCATTTTGAATAACCTACAGCATAGTATAATGCCTAAAATTTCAGCTATTTACACAATATTCTTAATGTTTAATAATAATCTTACATATTATTCTGTTTCGTGTATTAAAGCCTAAAATGTTATTTGAATATAGAACTTGCAAAATCATTATTTCTTGGCCTATAGTTTATACAATAAACAATATTATTGGAATAGTTAAAGTTCTATAAGGTTGGTGGCATTGTTATTTAAATAGCAGGCAACTTCATAGTGGGATATCCCAAACTTTTTGACTTGGGAAAATGACACAGTTTCTGTAGATAGCACTCTGATACAGTTAATATTACCAATGAGAGACGGCACAAAACTCACAATGTGTGGGATAGCTCCCTCTGGCACTGAGCCCCTCAATTATTTCTCTGCTTGATCTGACTAAGTAATACGTTGCCACTTAACTTTGAAAACGTGGGAGCCAAGGTTAACAAAATAAAATGAACACTATTTACTGCCCACTTTGAATACAAACATACAGACTCGCTGTGACTTTAAGTAAGCAAAGTGCGATAAGCTAGGCTCGGTAGCTGGGAGTTTTGCGCAGGAAGTTGGGGAGCACCAAACCATCGCTGAGTACTATTGGTTGAGAGCTGCACCAGTCGGTTCGTGTAGCTGAACCAGGTGGCCAAGTGGTAGGAGGTGAAGAGCATCGTACCAGAACTGCACAGAGTCAGAGAAGCAGCACATTTGAGGAAGGTTGTGGCCAATCACTTTCTAAACCACCAACAGAGTGCAGCTTGACTCGGACCAAATACTTGCACTTTTTCTTTCCTTTATATATTCCTCCGTGAAAGTTGACAGATATCATTGCTTTAAAAAGTTCTGTAGCAGATTATGACATTCTAAGAGAAACAGTTTGCAAAACTTTAAATTGTTCCACACGATGCAGTTTTCGAAAATGTTCATGCTTGAATAAAACTAGTACAAAAGAAAATTGACGAGATGATTTTTTTCTAATATCGCCAGTGCTTGTGTAATTAAATAATAAACTTCATATTTCAATAGAAACAATTAAAAATTAATAAATGGCAATCAGCAGAAAGTGCTGTTGAACCGGGCAAAGAGCTGCGACCTGAGGTCCTCCTGGGGCAGAAGAGCACATGACGAATGGACCATGTGGGTACGGACCAAGCCATGGTTGGTGATACACCTGGTTTACGATACTGCTGCTCAGCTCATTGTGCAGTCGGCTCCTTTTAAGTAGCAGCATCTTCTTGCACTGCAACACGTACTAGAATGACTTGTCACATTATCGACAGGCATAAATAAAGTAATTTGGGTCAGCAGTGGGTTATGAGCGTGCAGTATTATTAGAGAGATCAGTCACTTGAGATGCTGCAGTCGCTCTATTGTAATCAAGTACATTAGGATATGTTAACAATACTCTCAACAAGGAACTGTCAGAAACGTGGGCTATACATAAAAAACATCTCATGTGTTCCAGTCACATGACTTTCTCTACATCTCTGCAACAAATTATTGTCAAAAAGTTATGCTTCTATTTACTTCTTGCTAATCGAGAAAAAATTAGCAGAAATAGTCTTAATACTTGCTTCCTGGTAAGTACAAGTGAAATAAGGGAGTAGCATAGGTTAAAGTGACAGTCAAAAGCTGGTTGCTATGTGACTGAAGTTCCTTTGTTTGTTGGACACGAGTTGATATATTCCTGTATGAGAAAATATAAGCTTTTGAAAGCTGAAACTAAGAACAACGAATTTCTTAAAAACGATCAACTCCACGAAAAAAAAAAAAATGTGTACAACATAAATTCTGTGTTTCAATATGCTCTACATTTTTGGTGTGGTAAGTTTTTGTCCATCTCTTACGGTTTAGCAGTTATACAAAATTCCGTAAAATTCATTCAGAATAAAGTAGTATTCAGAGGCTAGCCCCAGAAAATTCAAGATATACATTTTATTTGTCGTGTAAATAAATATCTTTACTATATGACATTTTAATCAAAACCGTTAGAGCCATCTTTAAGAAAATCAAAATTTTCGGAAAAAGACCCATGTAAAGGGTTGTTTCGGGTGCCGCATCACTGGAAGATACTAAGATTAAATATTAAGTTTGGTATCTTATCGACTTTCCGTTTTTGAGTTATCGTGTTTGCAGACACACGGACCTTTTTCTAACATTGCTTTTTTGGATACAGGGGACGCTAAAACATATATTTCTGGTGAAAGCTTGGTATTGAATTTTGGATGGAATACAACACCTTCTGTTTACACTATGTACATAGTACGTGTAGAGAAAGTAAAAAACACTTATTCTGAATCAATTCTAAGATATTTACTTGTCATACAAGATTATCAAACGAACAGAAAATAAACAAAACTGGTAAATCTAGACAAATTAAAGTATTGTGCTAAGCTTATAGTTACGACCCCCCATATACAAAACACATACTTCACTGCTGGAACAAACTAATTGGAACAAAATATGTATCTACTGGCTAATATGAACAACTGTTAAGTAGAAATTTCAGTTTTATCCGCTGATATACATTAATGTGGACGGATTGAAGATGTGTGGCCGGGAAACGTGAGGGACCCCGATGTGCTGACTGTCATTACAGTCGCCTCAATGTGCATTGTTTATTATAAATACTGCATCAGAAAAGGTGTAATATCAAGTGAAACATTTCCAGAACCAAGGCGGTATCTATTGACGTCCACATTGGGGACAGATGGAGTAGATGCGTGCCCATCACTCTCTGATCAGTGAGTCAAGTTCTTGAGCCTGCAATGATACTCCTGGAGGTAGGTCTCCTAAAGACCGCACAAAATGAAATATAGTTATGGAATAATTGTTTTTTTCACATACGCCGTGTGAGGACAGGAGTTGGATAGGTAGAGTCACACTGATAAACTCAATGTTATAGCCAGGATTTGAACCACGGATCTCCGGGTCTCTAGCCGGTGTAGGACAGGAGTTGGATAGGTAGAGTCACACTGATAGCTCAATGTTATAGCCGTGATTTGAACCACGGATCTCCGGGTCTCTAGCGGGTGTAGGACAGGAGTTATATAGGTAGAGTCACACTGATAGCTCAATGTTATAGCCGTGATTTGAACCACGGATCTCCGGGTCTCTAGCGGGTGTAGGACAGGAGTTATATAGGTAGAGTCACACTGATGTTATAGCCGGGATTTGAACCACGGATCTCCGGGTCTCTAGCGGGTGTAGGACAGGAGTTATATAGGTAGAGTCACACTGATGTTATAGCCGGGATTTGAACCACGGATCTCCGGGTCTCTAGCGGGTGTAGGACAGGAGTTATATAGGTAGAGTCACACTGATGTTATAGCCGGGATTTGAACCACGGATCTCCGGGTCTCTAGCGGGTGTAGGACAGGAGTTATATAGGTAGAGTCACACTGATGTTATAGCCGGGATTTGAACCACGGATCTCCCGGTCTCTAGCGTGTGTAGGACAGGAGTTATATAGGTAGAGTCACACTGATGTTATAGCCGGAATTTGAACCACGGATCTCCGGGTCTCTAGCGGGTGTAGGACAGGAGTTATATAGGTAGAGTCACACTGATGTTATAGCCGGGATTTGAACCACGGATCTCCCGGTCTCTAGCGGGTGTAGGACAGGAGTTATATAGGTAGAGTCACACTGATGTTATAGCCGGGATTTGAACCACGGATCTCCGGGTCTCTAGCGGGTGTAGGACAGGAGTTATATAGGTAGAGTCACACTGATGTTATAGCCGGGATTTGAACCACGGATCTCCGGGTCTCTAGCGGGTGTAGGACAGGAGTTATATAGGTAGAGTCACACTGATAGCTCAATGTTATAGCCGTGATTTGAACCACGGATCTCCGGGTCTCTAGCGGGTGTAGGACAGGAGTTGGATAGGTAGAGTCACACTGATAAACTCAATGTTATAGCCAGGATTTGAACCACGGATCTCCCGGTCTCTAGCGTGTGTAGGACAGGAGTTATATAGGTAGAGTCACACTGATAGCTCAATGTTATAGCCGTGATTTGAACCACGGATCTCCGGGTCACTAGCGTGTGTAGGACAGGAGTTATATAGGTAGAGTCACACTGATGTTATAGCCGGGATTTGAACCACGGATCTCCGGGTCTCTAGCGGGTGTAGGACAGGAGTTATATAGGTAGAGTCACACTGATGTTATAGCCGGGATTTGAACCACGGATCTCCGGGTCTCTAGCGGGTGTAGGACAGGAGTTATATAGGTAGAGTCACACTGATGTTATAGCCAGGATTTGAACCACGGATCTCCGGGTCTCTAGCGGGTGTAGGACAGGAGTTATATAGGTAGAGTCACACTGATGTTATAGCCGGGATTTGAACCACGGATCTCCGGGTCTCTAGCGGGTGTAGGACAGGAGTTATATAGGTAGAGTCACACTGATGTTATAGCCAGGATTTGAACCACGGATCTCCGGGTCTCTAGCGGGTGTAGGACAGGAGTTATATAGGTAGAGTCACACTGATGTTATAGCCGGGATTTGAACCACGGATCTCCGGGTCTCTAGCGGGTGTAGGACACGAGTTATATAGGTAGAGTCACACTGATAGCTCAATGTTATAGCCAGGATTTGAACCACGGATCTCCGGGTCACTAGCGGGTGTAGGACAGGAGTTATATAGGTAGAGTCACACTGATAGCTCAATGTTATAGCCGGGATTTGAACCACGGATCTCCGGGTCTCTAGCGGGTGTAGGACAGGAGTTATATAGGTAGAGTCACACTGATGTTATAGCCGGGATTTGAACCACGGATCTCCGGGTCTCTAGCGGGTGTAGGACAGGAGTTATATAGGTAGAGTCACACTGATGTTATAGCCGGAATTTGAACCACGGATCTCCGGGTCTCTAGCGGGTGTAGGACACGAGTTATATAGGTAGAGTCACACTGATGTTATAGCCGGAATTTGAACCACGGATCTCCGGGTCTCTAGCGGGTGTAGGACAGGAGTTATATAGGTAGAGTCACACTGATGTTATAGCCGGAATTTGAACCACGGATCTCCGGGTCTCTAGCGGGTGTAGGACAGGAGTTATATAGGTAGAGTCACACTGATGTTATAGCCGGAATTTGAACCACGGATCTCCGGGTCTCTAGCGGGTGTAGGACAGGAGTTATATAGGTAGAGTCACACTGATGTTATAGCCGGGATTTGAACCACGGATCTCCGGGCATCTACCGTGTGTAGGACAGGAGTTATATAGGTAGAGTCACACTGATGTTATAGCCGGGATTTGAACCACGGATCTCCGGGTCTCTAGCGGGTGTAGGACAGGAGTTGGATAGGTAGAGTCACACTGATAGCTCAATGTTATAGCCGGGATTTGAACCACGGATCTCCGGGTCTCTAGCGGGTGTAGGACAGGAGTTATATAGGTAGAGTCACACTGATGTTATAGCCGGGATTTGAACCACGGATCTCCGGGTCTCTAGCGGGTGTAGGACAGGAGTTATATAGGTAGAGTCACACTGATAAACTCAATGTTATAGCCAGGATTTGAACCACGGATCTCCCGGTCTCTAGCGTGTGTAGGACAGGAGTTATATAGGTAGAGTCACACTGATGTTATAGCCGGGATTTGAACCACGGATCTCCGGGTCTCTAGCGGGTGTAGGACAGGAGTTATATAGGTAGAGTCACACTGATAGCTCAATGTTATAGCCGGGATTTGAACCACGGATCTCCGGGTCTCTAGCGGGTGTAGGACAGGAGTTATATAGGTAGAGTCACACTGATGTTATAGCCGGAATTTGAACCACGGATCTCCGGGTCTCTAGCGGGTGTAGGACAGGAGTTATATAGGTAGAGTCACACTGATAGCTCAATGTTATAGCCGGGATTTGAACCACGGATCTCCGGGTCTCTAGCGGGTGTAGGACAGGAGTTATATAGGTAGAGTCACACTGATGTTATAGCCGGAATTTGAACCACGGATCTCCGGGTCTCTAGCGGGTGTAGGACAGGAGTTATATAGGTAGAGTCACACTGATGTTATAGCCGGAATTTGAACCACGGATCTCCGGGTCTCTAGCGGGTGTAGGACAGGAGTTATATAGGTAGAGTCACACTGATGTTATAGCCGGGATTTGAACCACGGATCTCCGGGTCTCTAGCGGGTGTAGGACACGAGTTATATAGGTAGAGTCACACTGATAGCTCAATGTTATAGCCGGGATTTGAACCACGGATCTCCGGGTCTCTAGCGGGTGTAGGACAGGAGTTATATAGGTAGAGTCACACTGATAACTCAATGTTAAAGCCGGGATTTGAACCACTAATCTCCCGTCTATAGACGTGTGTAGGACAGGAGTTGGATAGGTAGAGTCACACTGATGTTATAGCCGGGATTTGAACCACGGATCTCCGGGTCTCTAGCCGGTGTAGGACAGGAGTTGGATAGGTAGAGTCACACTGATGTTATAGCCGGGATTTGAACCACGGATCTCCGGGTCTCTAGCGTGTGTAGGACAGGAGTTATATAGGTAGAGTCACACTGATGTTATAGCCGGGATTTGAACCACTAATCTCCCGTCTATAGACGTGTGTAGGACAGAAGTTGGACAGGTAGAGTCACACTGAAAAACTCAATGTTATAGCCGGGATTTGAACCACGGATCTCCCGGTCTCTAGCGTGTGTAGGACAGGAGTTATATAGGTAGAGTCACACTGATAACTCAATGTTATAGCCGGGATTTGAACCACAGATCTCCGGGTCTCTAGCGGGTGTAGGACAGGAGTTATATAGGTAGAGTCACACTGATGTTATAGCCGGAATTTGAACCACGGATCTCCGGGTCTCTAGCGGGTGTAGGACAGGAGTTATATAGGTAGAGTCACACTGATGTTATAGCCGGGATTTGAACCACGGATCTCCGGGTCTCTAGCGGGTGTAGGACAGGAGTTGGATAGGTAGAGTCACACTGATGTTATAGCCGGGATTTGAACCACGGATCTCCGGGTCTCTAGCGGGTGTAGGACAGGAGTTATATAGGTAGAGTCACACTGATAGCTCAATGTTATAGCCGGGATTTGAACCACGGATCTCCGGGTCTCTAGCGGGTGTAGGACAGGAGTTGGATAGGTAGAGTCACACTGATGTTATAGCCGGGATTTGAACCACGGATCTCCGGGTCTCTAGCGGGTGTAGGACAGGAGTTATATAGGTAGAGTCACACTGATAAACTCAATGTTATAGCCAGGATTTGAACCACAGATCTCCCAGTCTCTAGCCGTGTGTAGGACAGGAGTTGGATAGGTAGAGTCACACTAAAAAAAATCAATGTCATAGCTGGGATTTGAACCATGGATCTCCCAGTCTCTAGACGTGTGAGGACAGGAGTTGGATAGGTAGAGTCACACTGAAAAAAATCAATGTCATAGCTGGGATTTGAACCATGGATCTCCCAGTCTCTAGCCGTGAGAGGACAGGAGTTAGATAGGTAGAGTCAGACTGATAAACTCAATGTTATAGCCGGGATTTGAACCACAGATCTCCTGGTCTCTAGCCGTGTGTAGGACAGGAGTTGGATAGGTAGAGTCAGACTGAAAAACTCAATGTTATAGCCGGGATTTGAACCACTGATCTCCAAGTCTCCAGCCGCGTGTAGGACAGGAGTTAGATAGGTAGAGTCACACTGATAACTCAATGTTATAGCCAGGATTTGAACCACTGATCTCCAAGTCTCTAGCCGCGTGTAGGACAGGAGTTAGATAGGTAGAGTCACATTTATAACTCAATGTTATAGCCGGGATTTGAACCACTGATCTCCAAGTCTCTAGCCGTGTGTAGGACAGGAGTTCTATAGTTAGAGTCACACTGAAAAACTCAATGTTATAGCCGGGATTTGAACCACGGATCTCCCGGTCTCTAGCCGTGTGTAGGACATGAGTTGGATAGGTAGAGTCACACTGATAAACTCAATGTCATAGCCGGGATTTGAACCACAGATCTCCCAGTCTCTAGCCGTGTGTAGGACATGAGTTGGATAGGTAGAGTCACACTGAAAAACTCAATGTCATAGCTGGGATTTGAACCACTCATCTCCCAGTCTCTAGCCGTGTGTAGGACAGGAGTTGGATAGGTAGAGTCACACTGATAAACTCAATGTCATAGCTGGGATTTGAACCACTCATCTCCCAGTCTCTAGCCGTGTGTAGGACATGAGTTGGATAGGTAGAGTCACACTGATAAACTCAAAGTTATAGCCGGGATTTGAACCACAGATCTCCCAGTCTCTAGCCGTGTGTAGGACAGGAGTTGGATAGGTAGAGTCACACTGATAAACTCAAAGTTATAGCCGGGATTTGAACCACAGATCTCCCAGTCTCTAGCCGTGTGTAGGACAGGAGTTGGATAGGTAGAGTCAGACTGAAAAACTCAATGCCTTAGCTGCGATTTGAACCACACAGATCTCCCAGTCTCTAGCGTGTGAGGACAGGAGTTGGATAGGTAGAGTCAGACTGAAAAATTCAATGTCATAGCTGGGATTTGAACCACGGATCTCCCAGTCTCTAGCGTGTGAGGAGAGCAGTTGGATAGGTAAAGTCACACTGAAAAATTCAATGTCATAGTTGGGATTTGAACCACTGATCCCCCAGTCTCTAGCCGTGTGAGGACAGATGTTGGATAGGTAGAGTCACACTGATAAACTCAATGTCATAGCCGGGATTTGAACCACTAATCTCCCAGTCTCTAGCCGTGTGTAGGACAGGAGTTGGATAGGTAGAGTCACACTGAAAAACTCAATGTTATAGGCGGGATTTCAACCACAGATCTCCTGTCTCTAGCCGTGTGTAGAACAGGAGTTGGATAGGTAGAGTCACACTGAAAAACTCAATGATATAGCCGTGATTTGAACCACAGATCTCCCAGTCTCTAGCCGTGTGTAGGACAGGAGTTGGATAGGTAGAGTCAGACTGAAAAATTCAATGTCATAGCTGGGCTTTGAACCATGTATCTCCCAGTCTCTAGCTGTATGTAGGACAGGAGTTGGATAGGTAGAGTCACACTGAAAAACTCAATGTTATAGCCGGGATTTGAACCACAGATCTCCCAGTCTCTAGCCGTGTGTAGGACAGGAGTTGGATAGGTAGAGTCAGACTGAAAAATTCAATGTCATAGCTGGGCTTTGAACCACAGATCTCCCAGTCTCTAGCTGTATGTAGGACAGGAGTTGGATAGGTAGAGTCACACTGAAAAACTCAATGTTATAGCCGGGATTTGAACCACAGATCTCCCAGTCTCTAGCCGTGTGTAGGACAGGAGTTGGATAGGTAGAGTCAGACTGAAAAATTCAATGTCATAGCTGGGCTTTGAACCATGTATCTCCCAGTCTCTAGCTGTATGTAGGACAGGAGTTGGATAGGTAGAGTCAGACTGAAAAACTCAATGTCATAGCTGCGATTTGAACCACGGATCTCCTGGTCTCTAGCGTGTGAGGACAGGAGTTGGATAGGTAGAGACACACTGAAAAACTCAATGTTATAGCCGGGATTTGAACCACTGATCTCCCGTCTCTAGCGTGTGAGGACAGGAGTTGGATAGGTAGAGTGAGACTGAAAAATTCAATGTCATAGCTGGGATTTGAACCACGGATCTCCCAGTTTCTAGCGTGTGAGGAGAGCAGTTGGATAGGTAAAGTCACACTGAAAAATTCAATGTCATAGCTGGGATTTGAACCACTGATCTCCCAGTCTCTAGCCGTGTGAGGACAGAAGTTGGATAGGTAGAGTCACACTGATAAACTCAATGTTATAGCCGGGATTTGAACCACTGATCTCCCAGTCTCTAGCCGTGTGAGGACAGAAGCTGGATAGGTAGAGTCACACTGAAAAACTCAATGTTATAGCCGGGATTTGAACCATAGATCCCCCAGTCTCTAGCCGTGTGAGGACAGGAGTTGGATTGGTAGAGTCACACTGAAAAACTCAATGTTATAGCCGGGATTTGAACCACTGATCTCCCAGTCTCTAGCTGTGTGTAGGACAGGACTTGGATAGGTAGAGTCACACTGAAAAACTCAATGTTATAGCCGGGATTTGAACCATAGATCTCCCAGTCTCTAGCCGTGTGTAGGACAGGAGTTGGATAGGTAGAGTCACACTGAAAAACTCAATGTCATAGCTGGGATTTGAACCACGGATCTCCTTATCTCTAGCCGTGTGTAGGACAAGAGTTGGATAGGTTAAGTCAGACTGAAACATTCAATGCCGTAGCCGGGATTTCAACCACTGATCTCCCAGTCTCTAGCCGTGTGTAGGACAGGAGTTGGATAGGTAGAGTCAGACTGAAAAACTCAATGTCATAGGCGGGATTTGAACCAAAGTTCTCCCAGTCTCTAGCCGTGTGTAGGACAGGAGTTGGATAGGTAGAGTCACACTGATAAACTCAATGTTTTAGCCAGGATTTGAACCACGGATCTCCCAGTCTCTAGCCGTGTGTAGGACAGGAGTTGGATAGGTAGAGCCACACTGAAAAACTCAATGTCATAGCTGGGATTTGAACCACAGATCTCCCGGTCTCTAGCCGTGTGTAGGACAGGAGTTGGATAGGTAGAGTCACACTGAAAAACTCAATGTTATAGCCGGGATTTGAACCACAGATCTCCCAGTCTCTAGCCGTGTGTAGGACAGGAGTTGGATAGGTAGAGTCACACTGATAAACTCAATGTTATAGCCGGGATTTGAACCACGGATCTCCCAGTCTCTAGCCGTGTGTAGGACAGGAGTTGGATAGGTAGAGTCACACTGAAAAACTCAATGTTTTAGCCAGGATTTGAACCACAGATCTCCCAGTCTCTAGCCGTGTGTAGGACAGGAGTTGGATAGGTAGAGTCACACTGAAAAATTCAATGTTATAGCCGGGATTTGAACCACGGATCTCCCAGTCTCTAGCTGTGTGTAGGACAGGAGTTGGATAGGTAGAGTCACACTGAAAAACTCAATGTTATAGCCAGGATTTGAACCACTGATCTCCCGTCTCTAGCGTGTGAGGACAGGAGTCGGATAGGTAGAGTCAGACTGAAAAATTCAATGTCATAACTGGGGTTTGAACCACGGATCTCCCAGTCTCTAGCCGGTTACTCTACCACTGAGCTACCATAGCAACATGTCGGCATAGCATTGAATTTCTCAACTGACTCGCATGTTTCTCGGTAAACGACGGGATACAAATCTAGGTGATCTCAAATTACTTTGAGATAACAACCCGAATGGCGGGATTGTGTGAAAAAGATACAGCATGAGATCAAATTAAATGATTAACGGTGTGAAATGGAACGGAATTTGGAATTGTACGGGTAAGCTAGACTGCTATCTTCGTCTTATGTCAAAAGCTTTCTGTGCCAGGTATTTTCTGTTTTTTCACTTTCTGTATGTACATAGTGTATAGAAAAGGTGTTGCATTCCACCCAAAAAATCTGTACCGAGATTTCACCGGAAATATATATATATATATATATATATATATATTTTTAGGATCCCCTTTATATAAACAAACATTTTTAGAAAAAGGTCCGTGTGTGTCCGTGTGTCTGCGAACACGAAAACTCAAAAACGAAAAGTTGGTAAAATGCCAAACTTGGTATTTAAGTTTGATATCTTCCAAGGATGCGAGACGAAGATTTTCAAGAAAATTCCCCCACCCCAACTACCCTTCACATGGAACTGTTTTTTTCGTAAATTTTGATTTTCTCAAAAACAGCTCTAAAGATTTTGATTAAAATATCATATATTAAAAATATTTACCTGACAAATATAATGTATATCTTGAATTTTCTGGGAATAGCTTTTGAAGACTACTTTATTCTGGATCAATTTTACGGAATTCTGCATGACTGTTAAACCATAAGAGATGGTAAAAAACTTACCACACAAAAAATGGAGACCACTTTAAAACAAATAATTTATGTTATATACATTTTTTTCGTGGAGCTGATCGTCTTTGAAATATTGCTTGTTATTGGTTTCAGCTTTGAAAAACTTATTACTTTCTCATACAGGAATTGGTTAACTCGTGTCCATACAAACAAAGGAACTTCATTGACATAGCAACCAGCTTTTGACTATCACTTTAACCTATGGTCCTCCCTTATTTCACTTCTGCTTACAAGGAAGCAAGTAATAAGACTATTTCTGCTAATTTTCTCTCGATTAGCATGAAGTAAATAGAAGCATACACTTTTTAACAACAATTTGCTGTAGAGAAAGTCATGTGAATGGAACACGTGAAATTTTTCGCTTCTAATACACACGATCCCCTGCGCCCCGAAACACCAAAGTGAGACAGTGCAACAAGGTGTATTAAGACATAAAACTAACAAGTGATTGGCGGTTATTTGTCACCATG
Source organism: Hymenopus coronatus (assembly GCA_030762935.1). Taxonomy (NCBI): domain Eukaryota; kingdom Metazoa; phylum Arthropoda; class Insecta; order Mantodea; family Hymenopodidae; genus Hymenopus; species Hymenopus coronatus. The sequence goes on along the minus strand of CM060897.1, from coordinate 4,486,681 downwards.
TTATCAAAGCTGTAACGCGCACTTCTCCATCTTTATCAGGCCGTCCTCGTTTCTGTGACGTTGGCTCATGACAAACCCGTTTTACTTTCTCTACACGTGCTATGTATACACAAGATATTGTAATGCACCCAAAAATTCGGTACCTAGAATTCAGCAGAAATATATGTTTTAAGGTCCCCTGTATAAAAAAAAAAGCATTTCCAGAAAAAAGGGCTGTGAGTCTGTGAACACGATAACTCTAAAACGAAAAGTCGGTAAAATACCAAACTTGGTATTTAATTTTAGTATCTTCCAGGGATGCGACACGAAGATTTTGAGAGAAATCTCCCCACCCCAAATTACCCTTTACATGCAACTTTTTTCAAAAATCTTGATTTTTCCAAAAATGGCTCTAACGATTTTAATTAAAATTCCGTACATTTACCTGACAAATAGAAGGTATATCTTGAATTTTCTGAGAATAGCCTCTGAAGACTACTTTATTCTGCATGAAATTTACGGAATTTTGCATAACTGCTTAACCGTTAGAAATGGACAAAAACTTCACAAAACAAATGTAGAGCACTTGAAAACACATAATCTATGTTATATGCATTTTTTTCGCGGAGATAATTATTGTTTTTGGTTTCAGCTTTAAAAAAATATACATTTCTCACATAGGACTTTGTCAACTGCTATCCATACAAGCAAAGGAACTTCGCCACATAGCAACCAGCTTTTGACTATCACTTTAACCTATGGTACTCGCTTATTTCTCTTCTACTTACAAGGAAGCAAGTAATAAGACTATTTCTGCTAATTTTTTCTCGATTAGCATGAAGTAAACAGAAGCATAAGCTTTTTAACAATAATTTGCTGCAGAGATGTACAGAAAGTCATGTGAATAGAACACATCACATTTTTGAGATATTCCTTGCTATTAGTTTGAAATATTTGAAGTTTTCTCAACTCCTGGCCACGGAAAGAAATGAATTTCAATGCCAAACATTTGATGGTCGGTCTAGCCTCTTGTGCTTATATGGAACTAAGCCATAAGAGCGTTTCTGCTAAAGTTTATCTCAATTAGCATGCAGTAGATAGAAGAATAAGCTTATTAACTCTATATACAGATGTAGAGAAAGTGTTGTGAATGGAACACATCACATTTTTTTTTTCAACCTCCGATAGGCTATAAATAAAAGGCAAGTTGATAGAAAACAATTATTTTATTACTACAAGTTTTGTACACTTATCGTTACTTTTCAACATAATCACCGAAAAGATTGAGACATTTATCGTACCTGTGCACAAGCTTTGCAATACCCGCTTCAAAAAATGTTGCCGCCAATGATTTCAAATGAGCATTGACGTTGTTTTGAAGATCTTCGTACTTTACGTTTGCGGAGAGCCATTCAAAACAAACGAAGAGGAATTGTGTTGATCCATGACAACGCTCGTCCACACAACCCATCGGCTCCTTGAACCATTTCAATGCGACTTTTTCGATCATCAGTCCTGACCTGGCACCCAGCGACTTTCACCTTTTCCCTGAACTGAAGACGTGGCTAGGAGGGCAGCACTTTCAAACCAACCAAGATCTTCAAAACAACGTCAATGCTGCTAAATTGAATGGAACACATCAGAAAATGTCCGTGTGTGGGCAGCATAACTTAAAATCGAAAAGACCATTAAAAACCAAACTTGGTATTTAAGTTTGTTATCTTCCAAGGATGCGACACGAAGATTTTCAAAAAAATTCCCCGATCCCAAAGTACCCTTTACATGGAACTTTTTTCGAAAATGTTGATTTTCTTAAAAATAGCTCTAAAATTTTTGATTAAAATCTCTTATATTTAAGATATTTACTTCCCAAGTAAAAAATATATTTTCAATTTTCTGCGAATAGCCTCAAAAGACCTCTTTATTCTGGATGATTTTTAATGAATTGCATAACTGGTAAACCGTAAGAGATAGACAAAAACATACAACACAAGAAATGTAGATCACGATAAAACACACAATTTATGTAATATACATTTTTTTCGTGGAGTTGATTGCTTTTGAGATATTCGTTGTTATTTGGTTTCAGTTTTAAAAAACTTACATTTTCTCATACAGGAATTTGCCAACTCTTGTCCATACAAACAAAGGAACTTCAATCACATAGCAACCAGCTTTTGACTATCACTTTAACCTATGGTACTCCCTTATTTCGCTTCTACTTACAAGGAAGCAAGTAATAAGATTATTTCTGCTAATTGTTTCTCCTAATTAGCATGAAGTAAATAGAACATTAGCTTTTTAACAATAATTTGTTGTAGAGATTTAGAAAAAGTGATGTGAGTGTAAGGCTGTTGAGTAGCAGTAAAAAGTGGGAACAGTGGAGTTTTGTAACATGCCCCAACGCGACGTTGATGAGCATCCGAAACAAAAGCCGAGCGTAGTCTAAAATAAGAAAACAGCCGAAGGTCATAGACTGACAGCGGCGCAGTTTCATACCTACTCTTCGCTCGCTCGTTTCAGTAACTCCAGACCTGCGTAACACACTTCCGCAGAAAACAAAACCACGCGCCTGCGCACTACCTTAATCATTAATACATTCTCTGGCCTTGCACAATCGATAATAAGGTCGCGTTTTTAGCGATTCACAATGTTGCGTCAACTTCACATGACCCTTTATGCTTACGTAATCTAACTCGAATATCTTATGTCTACCTTCACATGACATTTTCCACCTGTACCGCATCAAACCAGCCTTTTCTTACTTTCTCTACACGTACTATACAGAAGGTATTGCATTCCACCCGAGATTTCACCGGAAATATATGTTTTAGGGTCTCCTGTATGCAAAAAAAGCATTTTCAAAAAAGGCCCGTATGTGCCTGTGGGCAGCATAGCTCTAAAACGAAAAGACCGTTCGATACCAAATTTGGCATGCGACACGAAGATTATGAAGAAAATTCCCCCCAGCCCCAACTACCCTTTTCATGGAACTTTTTTCGAAAATGTTGATTTTGTGAAAAATGGCTCTAACGGTTTTGATTAATATATCGTACATTAAAAATATTTACCTGACAAATCAAATATATATCGTGAAATTTCTGGGAATAGCCGCTGAAGACTACTTTATTCTGGATGAATTTTACGCAATTCTGCATAACTACTAAACCGAAAGAGATGGACAAAAACTTACCACTCAAAAATGTAGAGCACGTTAAAGCACACAATTTATATTATATACAATTGTTTCGTGGAGTTCATCGTTTTTGAGATATTCCTTGTTGTTTCAACTTTGAAAAACTTATAGTTTTCTGATACAGGAATTTGTCAACTGCTGTCCATACACAGAAAGGAACTTGTCATACAGCAACCAGCTTTTGACTATCACTTTAACCTATGCTACTCCCTTATTTCGCTTCTACTTACAAGGAAGCAAGCAATAAGACTAACTGTGCTATTTTTTTGTGTGTGTAGTGAATTGTCGTGTATCTCCTGCCAGTTATACAGAACGAAGAGGTCTTCATAGGATATGCTTTTTATTTGTTACGTAAATATATTTAACATGTCATTTTAATCAAAATCGTTGAGGCCATTTTTGAGAAAGCCCAAAATGTCAAAAAAAAAAAAAAAAAAAAAAAAGTTCCATGTAAAGCTTAGTTTGTGGTGGTGGGGGAGGGGGGTTTGTTGAAAATCTTTCTGATCGATGCTTGGAAGATGCTGAACCTAAATATCAAGTTCGAAATTTAACGGACCTTTTGGTTACTTTCTTGACAGGCACAGGGTCATTTTTCTAAAAACATTGTTTTATTTAATCAGAGGACCTCAAACGTACGGATGGTCATGTTGGATTTTCAGGAAGTGATATAGTCGCGTCCTCATAAAGGTAGTCGGAGCTACAGACATTGCACGCAGTAAAGTTGTGTGTCTCTCCTTGGCCAAGTCCTCCAAGTACCTCGGTGTATTGCGAAACTCTAGTGATCGTGACCCTGACCGCCAACCAAGCTACCGAGCCTAGCTTATCGCAGTTTGTGATATCACACTTTGCTTACTTAAAGTCACAGCTAGTCTGTATGTTTGTATTCAAAGTGGACAGTAAATAGTGTTCATTTTATTTTTTTAACCTTGGCTCCCACGTTTTCAAAGTTAAGTGGCGAGGTATTACTTAGTCAGAGCAGAGAAATAATTGCAAATGTCCTTGACTTGATGAAACAAATGTATGTTCCCCGAGTTCTTCAAAAGTCTGACGAAAGAGTAGCCAAGGCATCTGAGATCCGTTTCCAGGCTTCTCAAAGAAAAATAAAACTTTTCAATTAAAAGATGTGGAACAGGCCACAGTGGGAAAATGTATGTCGACATGTTGACAACATTGAAAATCATTAGAAAGAATTGTAATGCAGGATAATGATGCAGAAAGTAGCGAAGGAAGAACTGACATTGTTTATATAGCAGGCCATGTGTATAGATATGAATATTTCCATTGACTGTCAACAACTCGCTTCCTAGCGGCCATCAGCATGTTGACAACATTGAAAATCATTAGAAAGAATTGTAATGCAGGATAATGATGCAGAAAGTAGCGAAGGAAGAACTGACATTGTTTATATAGCAGGCCATATGTATAGATATGAATATTTCCATTGACTGTCAACAACTCGCTTCCTAGCGACCATCAACATGTTGACAACATTGAAAATCATTAGAAAGAATTGTAATGCAGGATAATGATGCAGAAAGTAGCGAAGGAAGAACTGACATTGTTTATATAGCAGGCCATGTGTATAGATATGACTGTCAACAACTCGCTTCCTAGCGACCATCAGCATGTTGTGCCAGTTATACCTATTTTTAGCGCACCTGCTAAACCCTGGGGCCATATCTCACCTGATACATTCCTGTTGGTGAGACTTATCGCACTGTGGACAGCATTGCTTAATGAGGCCACGATATGTTGCTTCTTGAAAGTGTGATTTATACAACATGACCATCGAGTACCGTACAAATATTGTGCGTGTGTAACTCGAAATTGAATTTTTGGGTTCAATACAATACTTTCTAAACGAAGTAAAACTGATATATTTTACATTAAATCCAACATTTTACATTTAATTTATAAGCAAATCTTCGATCGCCTCTACTGGATTTTCAGCATAGAAGCTAAAGTAATAAAAAGGCGACTGTTTTCAGATACGCAGCACAGTTTGAGGATACTGCTGGATTGACAATATCGTGTGATGGGTTATCATCTTGAGTTAAACACTGAGACAATAAAATGGATGACATTGTTTGATACACTTACCAGAAATCACTAAGCTTCATAATCCCTTTGTAGCAATACTGCGGATGCCGCCACTGACCAGAAAGACATGTAAAACTACACAAGTATCTCTGAGAGGCAGACATTTCTTTGTAACTTTATCACATACGTGTATCAGACACCTGTCGTCGCTAAGAGGTGCCGTCATTAGGTCGGTTTTGTCCCGTGAGGTTGTAGCAGCGTACATGCCGCCACTGTGAAGGACAAAGCTGCCCTCTGAGATAGATGAGAAGTGCTACATGAGCCGCCACTGACACTGTACTACTCGGGCCAACACTGACAATACTACAAAAAAAAATATTAATTAAAATCTCAGATTTTACATCCTAGGTGCTTCAGAGCCTAAATTACAGTAAAATCTAATCTCAACTTAATCCTAAACTGAAATTCCCACTCCTTTTTATCTAATTATTGGAAACCAGCAACAAATACTTGACTGCTGGTAATGAAAATAATCCCAGATCTTTAACATTAATCTCATCCTACCTAAATAAAACATTGTTTATTTAATAACAAATAATTCCTATTTCTAATTTCAATTTAAACAACTACAACAATACAGACGAGATTAAGTTTTCATTCATATTATATTGTTTTGTTTACAATTCCATTTACTTATTATTTTTAGTTTACTGATCCTATTTCACGAGCCGCCACTGACAGTACCACACGAACACTATTTTAAAAAACCCATAATATCCAACACTTTGACAGTTCTATTCGAAACTGTACCGGGTAGAAACTAAATAAACTACCACTGATACAGTATTAAACAGGACTTATAGCCATAGCACTATAGAAACCACCATTTAGTTAACCGCTAGAATAGCTCTCAAGCAAGACCGCTGAGACAGCACTTTACAAGCAGCCACTGGAATAGAACTCAAAGAGACGCCACCCAAAATTTTCTACGCAAGCCGCCACTGCGATATTACTAAAAGAGTGCCTACCCACACAGTTCTACATGCGTCGCTTAGAAATAGAACACACTCAAGGAATGTCTACGTATAAATCTCTACACGAGCCGCCACATAAGTAGTGTCTATTCAAGGAGCAACTACATACATATATACGAGCTGCCACTGGATTAGTAATCAAAGAGTCGCCCCCTACAGATTTATACACGAGCTGCCTCTGATCAGTTATCAATGAGCCGCTACCTGCAGACTTATATACGAATCGCCACTGGAACAGTGATCAAGGAGCACCCAACCTAAGCTTCTACACAAACCGCATCCAGAACAATACACTTCTACACTTGTCGCCAATGGAACAGTGATAAAGGATCCGCCACATACACACTTCTGCACGAGCCGCCTCTTGAACAATACTCAAGAACCACCACCTACACACTTCTACAGGTGCCGCCACTGAAACAGTGATCAAGGAACCGCCACATACACACTTCTACACGAGCCGCCACTGGAACAATACCTAAGAACTGCCACCTTCACATTTCTACTCGTGCCGCAACGGGAACAGTGATCAAACAGCCATCACATACACACTTCCACACGAGCCGCCACTGGAACAGTGATCATTAAAAGCCACCTAAACTTCTACACGAGCCGCCATAGTGATCAAGGAACCACCGCCTATACTTCGACACGATCCGCCAATGGAGCAATGATCAAGGTGCCCTCACATACACACTTCTACACGAGCCGCCACTGAAATAGTGAAGAAGGAACCACCACCTACACACTTCTACACGATCCGCCACTGGAACAGTAATCAGAAAACCACCACCTACACACTTCTACACTAGCCGCCACTGGAACAGTGATCAGGGAACCGCCACCTACACACTTCTACACGAGCCGCCACAGGAACAGTGAACAAGGAACCGTCACCTACACACTTCTACACGAGCCGTCACTGGAACAACGATCAAGGAACCGCCATCTACACACTTCTACACTAGCCACCACTGGAACAGCGATCAAGGAACCGCCATCTACACACTTCTACACTAGCCGCCACTGGAACAGTGATCAGGGAACCGCCACCTACACACTTCTACACGAGCCGCCACTGGAACAGTGAACAAGGAACCGCCACCTACACACTTCTACACGAGCCGCCACAGGAACAGTGAACAAGGAACCGCCACCTACACACTTCTATACGAGCCGCCACTGGAACAGTGAACAAGGAACCGCCACCTACACGAGCCGCCACTGGAACAGTGAACAAGAACCGCCACCTACACATTTATACACGAGCCGCCACTGGAACAATGTTCAAGGATCCGCCACCTACACACTTCTACACGAGCCATCACTGGAGCAACGATCAAAGAACCACCATCTACACACTTCTACACGAGCCGCCACTGGAATAATGATCAAGGAACCGCCACCCTCAAACTTCTACACGAGCCATCACTGGAGCAACGATCAAAGAACCACCATCTACACACTTCTACACGAGCCGCCACTGGAATAATGATCAAGGAACCGCCATCTACACACTTCTACACAAGCCGCCACTGGAATAATGATCAAGGAACCGCCACCCTCAAACTTCTACACGAGCCATCACTGGAGCAACGATCAAAGAACCACCATCTACACACTTCTACACGAGCCGCCACTGGAATAATGATCAAGGAACCGCCACCCTCAAACTCCTACACGAGCCATCACTTGAGCAACGATCAAAGAACCACAATCTACACACTTCTACTCTAGCCGCCACTAGAACAGCGATCAAGGAACCGCCATCTACACACTTCTACACGAGCAGCCACTGGAACAGTGAACAAGAACCGCCACCTACACACTTCTACACGAGCTGCCACTCGAACAATGATCAAGGAACCGCCATCTACACACTTCTACACAAGCCGCCACTGGAACAATGATCAAGGAACCGCCACCATCAAACTTCTACACGAGCCATCACTGGAGCAACGATCAAGGAACCGCCACCTACACACTTCTACACGAGCCGCCACTGGAATAATGATCAAGGAACCCCCACCCTCAAACTTCTACACGAGCCATCACTGGAGCAACGATCAAAGAACCGCCATCTACACACTTCTACACTAGCCGCCACTGGAACAGCGATCAAGGAACCGCCATCTACACACTTCTACACGAGCCGCCATTGGAACAGCGAACAAGGACCCGCCATCTACACACTTCTACACGAGCTTCCACTGAAACAGTGAACAAGGAACCACCACCTACACACTTCTACACGAGCCGCCACAGGAACAGTGATCAAGGAACCGCCACTTACACACTTCTACACGAGCCGTCACTGGAACAACGATCAAGGAACCGCCATCTACACGCTTCTACACTAGCCACCACTGGAACAGCGATCAAGGTTCCGCCATCTACACACTTCTACACGAGCAGCCACTGGAACAGTGAACAAGAACCGCCACCTACACACTTCTACACGAGCTGCCACTCGAACAATGATCAAGGAACCGCCATCTACACACTTCTACACAAGCCGCCACTGGAACAATGATCAAGGAACCGCCACCCTCAAACTTCTACACGAGCCATCACTGGAGCAACGATCAAGGAACCGCCACCTACACACTTCTACACGAGCCATCACTGGAATAATGATCAAGGAACCCCCACCCTCAAACTTCTACACGAGCCATCACTGGAGCAACGATCAAAGAACCGCCATCTACACACTTCTACACTAGCCGCCACTGGAACAGCGATCAAGGAACCGCCATCTACACACTTCTACACGAGCCGCCATTGGAACAGCGAACAAAGACCCGCCATCTACACACTTCTATACGAGCTTCCACTGAAACAGTGAACAAGGAACCACCACTTACACACTTCTACACTAGCCGCCACTGGAACAGCGATCAAGGAACCGCCATCTACACACTTCTACACGAGCCGCCATTGGAACAGCGAACAAGGACCCGCCATCTACACACTTCTACACGAGCTTCCACTGAAACAGTGAACAAGGAACCACCACCTACACAATTCTACACGAGCCGCCACAGGAACAGCGATCAAGGAACCGCCACTTACACACTTCTACACGAGCCGTCACTGGAACAACGATCAAGGAACCGCCATCTACACACTTCTACACTAGCCACCACTGGAACAGCGATCAAGGAACCGCCATCTACACACTTCTACACTAGCCGCCACTGGAACAGTGATCAGGGAACCGCCACCTACACACTTCTACACGAGCCGTCACTGGAACAACGATCAAGGAACCGCCATCTACACACTTCTACACTAGCCACCACTGGAACAGCGATCAAGGAACCGCCATCTACACACTTTTACACGAGCCGTCACTGGAACAACGATCAAGGAACCGCCATCTACACACTTCTACACTAGCCACCACTGGAACAGCGATCAAGGAACCGCCATCTACACACTTCTACACTAGCCGCCACTGAAACAGCGATCAACGACCCGCCGTCTATACACTTCTACACTAGCCGCCCTGGAACAGCGATCAACGACCCGCCATCTACACGAGCCGCCACTGGAACTGCGATCAACGACCCGCCGTCTACACACTTCTACTCTAGCCGCCACTGGAACAGCGATCAAGGAACTGCCATCTACACACTTCTATACTAGCCACCACTGGAACAGCGATCGAGGAACCGCCATCGACACGAGCCGCCACTGGGAATGTCTCCACGACTTGCAAGTTGCGTCTGTCAGGGATATATAGCCATAAATCCAAGCGATGACATTTCCTCAATATTCCAATCGCATTTCCTCGGCAGAGAGCAGTTTTATTCTGATTTATAGTCAAGGGGTGTCATGTATCATCTCCAAATACCTTTCTCATGCAATTCTCTCCATGACTTTCTCTGCTCACTCTCCTACAAAACTTATTTCCGCCTTTTCATTTTAACGAGATAAACATTTATCGAAATCGTTTCAATTACCATTTTATTGTAAACACAAACCTTAAGGATATTTCACCGGAAATACATGTTTTGAGGTTCAGGATTTCAAAAAGCTATAAAATTGTTCGTGTGCGTGTCTGCGGACAGCATAACTCAAAGAGAAAAATGGCTAAATAGCAAACTTGGTATTTAAGTTTAGTATCTTCCAAGTATGTGACCGAAGGTTTTTGGGAAAATCCGCAACCCGATGTAGGTAATATTTGATTTTCTCAAAAATAACTGTAACTTACATTACATATAAAATAGAACGTTGGGAAGCGTCTCTGGAAGAGTTTTGCAAAACTGGCAAAGAGATACACAAAAAATCTGATGTGTTCCATTCACATGACTTTCTCTACGTCTCTGCAACAAACTCTGTTAAAAAGCTTATGCTTCTATTCACTTCATGCTAATCGAGAAAAAATTAGCAGAATATCTCAAAGACGACCAACTCCACCAGAAAAATGAATATACGTTCAGAAAGTAGCCTCCGATCGGTCACAGTGCGGGTAGTGGGGGGAGTAGCGACGCCATCTGTGCATTCACGCACTCAGCAGGTCAGTCGGCATCAAGCCGTGGTCGAGTGAAAGTCGTACCTGCGCTAGTTTAGTGTTTGTGGCCGTTTGAAATGTGTACTGCAATAGAAAACCCCGCCAAATGTGAAGTGCGTGCTGTTATAAGGTTTTTTACAGCCAAAGGATATTCTGCAGCAGCTATTCATCGTGAGCTTTGTGCCGTGTACGCACCAAGAGTTATGAGTGAAGGAGTGGTCCGTGAATGGGTACGTTTATTTAAAAGTGGACGAGAAAACGTTCATGATGAAGAGAGGAGTGGTAGACCATCATTGGTCACGGACGAACTCGTTCAGACAGTTGATGCAAAAGTTCGTGAAAACCGACGTTTCACAATGTCGGAGTTGTCTACTGATTTTCCACAGATTTCTAAGACTCTCTTGTACGAGATAGTGACAGCAAGATTGGGTTACCGTAAGTTCTGTGCACGATGGGTGCCCAAAATTCTTACCGACCACCACAAAACTCAAAGAATGGCCTCTGCATTAGACTTTCTGTCACGTTATGAGGCCGAAGGTGAACCATTGTTAAACAGAATCGTGACCGGGGACGAAACCTGGATTAAGTACGTGAACCCTGAGGCAAAAGAACAATCAAAGATGTGGGCACATTCAAATTCGCCTACCAAACCAATAAAAGCCCGGTAAGATTTTTCTGCCCGAAAATTGATGGCAACTGTGTTTTGGGATGCAAAAGGGATGTTGTTGGTTGAATTCATGGAACGTGGGACGACCATTAATCAAGACGTGTACTGTGAAACACTAAAACAATTACGACGGGCTATACAGAACAAACGCCGTGGTATGCTGACTTCCGGTATCGTTTTTTTGCACGATAACGCCCGTCCTCACTCTGCTCGCAGAACAACAGCCCTTCTTGAGTCCTTCAAGTGGGACGATGTCAACCATCCACCTTACAGCCCAGATCTGGCGCCAAGCGATTATCACCTCTTCATGCATATGAAGAAATGGCTCGGGTCCCAGCGGTTTGATGACGACGAAGAGCTCAAAGATGCGGTCACAGGCTGGCTCCAGGCACAAGCGGGTGATTTTTATGCAGAAAGAATTTCAAAGCTTGTGAACAGATACGATAAGTGCCTCAATCGTTATGGAAATTATGTAGAAAAATAGTGCAAAGATGTAGTTATAAGATGTATATATTAAAATATTTTATTTAACTTGGTGAATTTCTTGCAATCAACCGGAGGCTACTTTCTGAACGGCCCTCGTAATATAAATTGTGTGTTTTAATGTGCTCCACATTTTTTGTGTGGTAAGTTTTAGTCCATATATTACAGTTTAGCAGTTATGCAAAATTCCATAAAATTCATCCAGAATAAAGTAGTCTTCAGAGACTATTCCCATAAAATTCAAGATATGCATTTTATTTGTCAGGTAAATATCTTTAAAATACGACATTTTAATCGAAATCGTTACAGCCATTTTTGAGAAAATCAAAATTCTCGAAAAAAGTTCCATGTAAAGAGTAGTTTGGTGTTGGGGGATTTTTCTCAAAATCTTCGTGTCGCATCCCTGGAAGATACTAAACTTAAATACCAAGTTTGGTATTTAACGGACTTTTCGTTTTTAAGTTATCTGTTCAGATACAAACGAACACACGGACACACACGGACCTTTTTCTGAAAATGCTTTTTTTTTTTTTGATCCAGGGAACCCTAAAATATATCTTTCCGGGGAAAACTCGGATTGAATTTTTGGGTGCAATACAATACCTTCTCTATACACTATGTAATTAGAACGAGTAGAGGAAGTAAAAAGGATATCATCAAAACCCACAATTTCTGTTAAACGCGTTGTTGCTAACCGTTTCGGAGATATTCCTTGTTATTGCTTTGTTTTAAAATACATACATCCGTGTTACACCTGGCCATCAATGAGAACCGCAATCGCATAGCGACAGCTTGTAAAAGACTTGACAGTTAGTTTAGCCTAGTATATTTCCCCTTCTACTTAACAGGAGCTGATTCTGTTAGAGTAGAAGAGGTCCCTGCAAATGGAGAACACATTCTTTTGTTAACAGTGGATACAACAAATCCTTGTTATGACGTCAACACGAGAGCCATTTTGGGTTTACGTTAGTTATTGTATTTAAAAAATCACATGTACCTCACACCTCTCTCCATATTTGAGCAACAGCCAATGCAAACACTATTTTCAATTGTCTTTGAAGTGATCGCTTTTACTTTCTCTATAAGCACTATGTACATAGTGTATAGCGAGGTGTTGCACTCCACCAAAAAATTCGATACCGAGATTTCACCGCAAATATATGTTCTAGGGTCCCCAATATCCAAAAAAAAGCATTTTTACAAAAAGGTCCGTGTAAGTGTGTGTGTGTGTGTCCGTGTGTCTTTGAACACGATAACTCAAAAACGAAAAGTCGGTAAAATACCAAACTTGGTATTTAAGTTTAGTATTTTCCAGGGATGCGACACGAAGATTTTGAGAAAAATCCCCCCACCCCCAAATACCCTTTACATGGAACTTTTTTCGAAATTTTTGATTTTCTCAAAAATGGCTCTAACAATTTTGACTAAAATTTTGTATATTAAAGATATTTACCTGACAAATAAAATGTATAACTTGAATTTTCTGGGAATAGCCTCTGAAGAGTAGTTTATTCTGGATGAATTTTACGGAATTTTGAATAAATGCTAAACCGTAAGAGATGGACAAAAACTTACTACACGAAAATGTAGAGCACGTTAAAACACACAAGTTATGTTATATACATTTTTATCGTGAAGTTCTTTGGAGACATTCCATATTTTTGGTTTCTGCTATGAAAAACTTATACTTTTCTCATACTGGAATTTGACAACTGCTGTCCATACAAAGAAAGGAAGTTCAGTGACATAGCAACCAGGTATTGATTATCACGTTAACCTATGGTACTCCCTTGTTTCGATTCTACTTGGCAGGAAGCAAGTAATAAGACTATTTCTAATAATGTGAATGAAAGACGGGATCACTAACGTTTCCATAGCAAGGTGAAGCAGTACTTGTGCTGTAAGCCAAGAGTCCTCTGCCTGCACACAATGGAACAATGCCTCGCATTGTGTTTCTGGATAACCCTCCTCATACAGACACACTTGTGTTCTACATCATTATCACACTGCGCATTTCTTAGTTAACATCATTTCACGAAAACAACGATTGGTGGATAGCGGGTCTTCGAATACCGCTTGGGGTCACTTACCCACATGTTTTCATGTCGAGATTTCACCGCAAATATGTGTTTTTGGGGTAACCTCAACCCGAAAAAAACATTTTTAGAAAAAGGTTAATGTGTGCGTGTCTGTGGACACCATAGCTAAAAAACGAAATGACCGTTAAATTGGTACTTAAGTTTAGTATCTTCCAAGGATGCAACACGAAGATTTTCAAGAAAACTCCCCCACCCCTTACTTGGAAACATTTTCGAAAAGTTTTCTTTTCTCAAAAATGGCTCTAATGGTTTTGATTAAAATGTCGTCTATTAAAGATATTTACCTGACAAATAAAATGTATATCTTGACTTTTCTGGGAATAACCTCTGAAGACCTCTTTTCTGTGGATGATTTTTATTTAATTTTGCATAACTAGTAAACCTTAAGAGATAGATAAAAACTTACCTAACATGTAGATCACGATAAAACACACACAGTTTTTTCGTAGATTTGGTCGATTTTGAGATATTCTTTGTTGCTGGTTTCAGCTTTAAAAAAAATTGTTCAATTTGTCAACAGCTGTCCATACGAACAAAGGAACTTCAGTCACATAGCAACTAGCTTTTGACTATCACTTTAACCTATGCTATTCCCTTATTTCGTTTCTGCTTACAAGAAAGCAAGTAATAAAGCTATTTCTGCTAATTTTTTCTCGATTAGCATGAAGTAAATAGAAAAATAAGCTTTTTAACAATAGTTTTTGTAGAGATGTAGAGAAAGTCATGTGAATGGAACACATAAGATTTTTTCTCCCTCTTGAGGTTTTCCCTTATTCTGAGAAGACGAATGTCTTCCAAAGACCCTGAGATCATTTCACCAAATCATGATAAACATTTCCGCTGCCATCTTTAACGATTTCAAATCGTCAATTCTATCCATTTACTTCATGCTAATCAAGATAAACATTAAGAGAAAAAGTCTAATTACTTGTTTCCTTATAAGTAGAAGTGAAATCAGGGAGTACCATAGGTTAAAGTGATAGTCATAAGCTGGTTGCTTTGTGACTGAAGTTCCTTTGTTTGTATGGACACGAGTTGACAAATTCCTGTATCAGAAAAGTATAAGCTTTTGAAAAGCTGAAAACAAAAAACAAGGAATACCTAAAAAAAGATCAACTCCACGAAAAAAAATGTATACAACATAAATTGTGTGTTTTAACTGTTTTACTGTTAAGTAACTTTTTGTCTATCCCTTGTGGGTTTCCAGTTATGTAACATTCTTT
Source organism: Hymenopus coronatus (assembly GCA_030762935.1). Classification (NCBI taxonomy): domain Eukaryota; kingdom Metazoa; phylum Arthropoda; class Insecta; order Mantodea; family Hymenopodidae; genus Hymenopus; species Hymenopus coronatus. Next base: position 4,471,444 of record CM060897.1, on the reverse strand, counting down.
CAGAATAAACTAATCTTCAGAGGCTATTCCCCGAGATATTAAGATATAATTTTTTTTTGTCACGTAAATATCTTTAATATACGGTATTTTAATCAAAATCGTTACAGCCATTTTTGAGAAAAGCAACATTTTCGAAAACGTTTCGATGTAAACCGTAGTTGGGGGTGAGGGAATTTTCTGGAAAATATTCGTGTCGCACCTTGGAAGATACCGAACTTAAATACCAAGTTTAGTATTCAACGGTATTTTTTAACTTTGCTGCCCTTAGACACACATACACTCACAGACACACACACACACACACAGACACATTCACATTCACACTCACAGACACACACACAGACACACACACTCACAGACACACACACACACAGACACTCACACTCACAGACACACACACACACACAGACACATTCACATTCACACTCACAGACACACACACAGACACACACACTCACAGACACACACACACACAGACACACACACTCACAGACACACACACACACAGACACATTCACATTCACACTCACAGACACACACACAGACACACACACTCACAGACACACACACAGACACACACACTCACAGACACACACACTCACAGACACACACACAGACACACACACTCACACTCACAGACACACTCACAGACACACTCACAGACACACTCACAGACACACACACAGACACATCACACAAACACACACAGACGCATACTCACAGACAAACACACAGACACACGACACAGACACAGACACATCACACAAACACACACAGACACATACTCACAGACAATCACACAGACACACGACACAGACACAGACACAGACATACAGACATACACAGACACACTCACAGACACACACACAGACACACACACTCACAGACACACACACTCACAGACACACACACAGACACACTCACAGACACACACACTCACACTCACAGACACACTCACAGACACACTCACAGACACACACACTCACACTCACAGACACACTCACAGACACACACACACTCACAGACACACTCAGACGCACACAGACACACACACTCACACTCACAGACACACACACTCACACTCACAGACACACACACTCACACTCACAGACACACACACTCACACTCACAGACACACACACACTCACAGACACACTCACAGACACACACACTCACAGACACACTCACAGACACACACACACTCAGACACACTCACAGACACACTCAGACGCACACAGACACACACAGACACACACAGACACACTCACACACACACTCACAGACACACTCACAGACACACAGACACACTCACAGACACACACACAGACACACACACACTCAGACACACTCACAGACACACACAGACACACACAGACACACTCACACACACACTCACAGACACACTCACACACACACTCACAGACACACTCACAGACACACAGACACACACACAGACACACTCACACTCACAGACACACACACTCACACTCACAGACACACACACTCACACTCACAGACACACACACTCACACTCACAGACACACACACTCACACTCACAGACACACACACTCACACTCACAGACACACACACTCACACTCACAGACACACACACTCACACTCACAGACACACACACTCACAGACACACTCACAGACACACACACTCACAGACACACTCACAGACACACACACACTCAGACACACTCACAGACACACTCAGACGCACACAGACACACACAGACACACACAGACACACACAGACACACTCACACACACATACACTCACAGACACACTCATACGCACACAGACACACACAGACACACACAGACACACACAGACACACACATACACTCACAGACACACTCACAGACACACAGACACACTCACAGACACACTCACAGACACACTCACAGACACACTCACAGACACACTCACAGACACACCCACAGACACACACACACTCAGACACACTCACAGACACACACAGACACACACAGACACACACAGACACACTCACACACACACTCACAGACACACAGACACACTCACAGACACACTCACAGACACACACTCACACTCACAGACGCACACACACTCAGACACACACAGACGCACACAGACACACTCACAGACACACTCACAGACACACTCACAGACGCACACAGACACACTCACACACACACTCACAGACGCACACAGACACACTCACAGACATACTCACAGACGCACACACAGACACTCACAGACACACACACTCACACTCACAGACACACACAGACATACTCACAGACACCCACACAGACACACTCACAGACACACACAGACACACAGACACTCACAGACACACAGACACTCACAGACACACACACTCACACTCAGACACACACAGACACTCACAGACACACACACTCACACTCAGACACACACAGACACTCACAGACACACACACTCACACTCAGACACACTCAGACACACACAGACACACTCACAGACACACACACACTCACAGACACACACAGACACACACAGGCAGACACACAGGCAAACACAGACACACACAGACACACTTACAGACAATCTCACAAACACACACAGACACACTCACAGACACACACAGACACACAGACACACAGGCACACACAGACACACTTACAGACAATCTCACAAACACACACAGACACACTCACAGACACACTCACAGACACACACAGACACACTCACAGACACACACAGACACACTCACAGACACACACAGACACACTCACAAACACACACAGACACACACAAACACAGACACACACAGACACACACACTCACAGACACACACAGACACACACACTCAGACACACACAGACACACACACTCACAGACACACACAGGCACACACACTCACAGACACACACAATCACAGACACACACAGAGGAACACACTCACAGACACACACAGACACTCGCACAGACACATACACACAGAGACACACACAGACAGACACACTCACAGACACACACAGACACACTCTCACAGACACACAGACAGACACACTCACAGACACACACACACTCACAGACACACGCACACAGACACATACACACACTCACAGAGACACACACAGACACACACACATGCAGGATAATTTTTCCAAAAATGCCTCTTTTTTTTTTTTTGGTTTCAGGGGGACCCAAAACATTATTTCCGGTGCAATGCAATACCTTCTCTATACACTATGTACGTGTAGAGAAAGTAAAAAGAAGAAGTTTTGTTAATATGTGGGAGTATATTTAGAGAGGCTTGGTTACATAAGGAGAGAATTGTGAAATATTAAGGAAGGAAGGAAGGTCGAGATATCGATTACTCGGAGCACAGACCTGCGGTCAAATAGGTACTACCAAGGTGGGCCATTTCAGTCACCTCACCATCTCTTACATGAACAAGGTATTGTACTGCACCCAAAAATTCTACACCGAGATTTCACCACAAATATATGTTTTGAGATCGCCTGAAACGAAAACAAAGCATTTTTAGAGAAAGGTGTGGGCAGTAGAGCTCAAAAACGAAAAGTCCGTTAAATACCAAACTTGATAATTAAGTTCGGTATCTCCCAAGGTTTGGACTCGAAGATTTTCCAGAAAAACTTCATACTCCCAGCTGCCCCTTACATGCACAAATTTCGTTTTCACTTTCTCAAAAATTGCTCTAACGGTTTTGATTAAAGTACCAGATATTAGAACTATTTTCATCAGAAATAAAATGTATATCTTGAATTCCCTGAAGGTGTAAAACACACAATTTGGTAGAGTTGAGATATTTGTTGTTTTTCTCATACAGGAACTTGTCAACACACAAAGAAACGTGTTCAATCCCATAGCAACCAAATTTTTGTTACATTTGTTTTCTGAGGTAGATACAAAATACAGGATGCTCGCATCAATAACGCGATACGATAGTAAGATCACTGATTCAAAACCCGTATATTTTAGATGATGTTGAATATCGTGACAAGCTTGAGTTGCCTGAACAGAATGTAGAAGTAGTCGGTGTGACAAATTTGGACCAATCTCACAGTTACTGGGAATCCTTCATGATGGGCACAAGGCCAACTTCCTGGCTATCATTTCTATATTGCTCATCTGCTTCTGGACACGCAACACAATCTTTATGTTTTATATAACATCTTGCGGTTTACCAGATATGCTATGCTATATTGCGTACTAACAACTCTTGTATATTGACCTCTCATAACTAACTTACACTTCGTTGTTAGCCAATTACTTTTTCAAATACTTCAAAAAAAAATCTGAAGTGTTCCATTCACACGACTTTCTCTACATCTCTGTAACAAAGTATTGTGAAAAAGCTCATGCTTCTATTTACTTCATGCTAATCGAGAAAAAATCAGCAGAAATAGTTTTATTTCTTGCTTCCTTGTATGTACAAGTGAAATAAGGGAATAGCATAGGTTAAAGTGATAGTCAAAAGCTGGTTGCTATGTCACTGAAGTTCCTTTGTTTGTAGGAACAGAAATGGTTAAATTCCTGTATGAGAAAAGTATGTTATTTAAAGCTGAAACAAAAAATAGGGGGTATCTAAAAAACGATCAACTCCACGAAAAAAAAAAAAATGTATATAAGATGAATTGTGTCTTTTAAAGTGCTCTACATTTTTTGTGTTCTAAATGTTTGTCCATCTCATACGGTTCAGCAGTCATGCAAAATTTCGTAAAATTTATCCAGAATAAAGTAGTCTTCAGAGGCTGTTCCCAGAAAATTAAAGATACACATTTTATTTGTCGGGTAAATATCTTTCACATACGGAATTTTAATCAAAATCCTTAGAGCCATTTTTGAAAAAATCAAAATTTTCGTAAAAAATCGATATAAAGGGTAGTTTGGGGTGGGGGGATTTTTCTCAAAATCTTCGTGTCACATCCCTGGAAGATGCTAAACTTAAATACCAACTTTTTCAGATTTTTGGTTTTGAGGTATCGTGTTCATGGACACACGGTCACACACACACGGATCTTTTTCCGAAAATGCTTTTTTTAGTTAAAGGGTGCCCTAAAACATATATTTCCGGTGAAATCTCGGTATCGAATTTTTGGGTGGAGTGCAACACCTTCTCTATACACTATGTACATAATGCGTATAGAGAAAGTAAAAAACTGTAAAAAAAACGATAATGAATCAAAATTGCTTTTCAATATTTTATTGAACTTCAAGAAAAAATTAATTCTGGATGTTAGCAAATGAAAAGCTACATGGACAAAGCCTTCTTATACACTCTTTTGTTAATGAATGTTTACTTGAAGTAGCACAAGTCATTTGCTAATTGTACTGTAAGAATTAATGACCTCTCAAACTCTTACAGTGCTTGTTGCCATGCCAATTAACAAATAAGTGTTCGAAATGACTAACTTTCAAAATGAAGAACTTTGCAGAGGGTATTCAAGTAAAATGCATTGCCATACAAGTGTCTTTAATACATGGGTAGACCTGTAGTTAGAATCATCTGGCGCACCTTGGCACATATTAAACTGAAATATCAGTCTGCTATTAAAACAACTTCTCATTTTTGACAGATGGATACTCAAGGACACAAAGGAGCCTAAAACGTGTATTTCTACTGAAATCTTGCTATTGGATGGAATAAAATACTTTCTCCACAGATGTATTAAGCAGAGACAATAAAAAAGATAGAAAAGAAAAAAGCATGACGAATTCCCATTTGATAAAACTACACATATTGGGAAAAGTGTAATTAAAGCAGGAAATGTCTCCAAAATGGTTAAGTTCGCAAAATCTCTATTTGACATCAGACGAGATTTACATTTTTACTTTCTCTACACGTACTATGTACATAGTGTATAGAGAAGGTATTGCTTTCCACACAAAAATTCGATACCGAGATTTCACCGGAAATATATGTGTTAGGGTCTCCTGTATAAAAAAGAAGCATTTTCAGAAAAGGTCGGTGTGTCAGTGAACACAAGAACTGAAAATCGAAAAGTCGGTAAAATACCAAACTTGTATTTAAGTTTAGTATCTTCCAGGGATGCGACACGAACATTTTGAGAAAAATACCCCCACAGCAAACTACCCTTTACATGGAACTTTTTTCGAAAATATTAATTTTCTCAAAAATGGCTCTAATGATTTTGATTAAAATTTCCTATATTAAAGATATTCAAGTGGCAAATTACATGTATATCTTGCATTTTCTGGGAATAGCCTCTGAAGACTACTTTATTCTGGATCAATTTTAAGGAATTTTGCACAACTGCTAAACCGTAAGAGATGGACAAAAACTTAGTAGAAATAAAATGTAGAGCACGTTAAAACACACAATTTATGTTATGTACTTTTTTTTCGTGGAGTTGATCGTTTTTTAGATATTCCTTGTTTTTTGTTTCAGGTTTAAAAAACTTACTTTTCTTATACAGGAATTTGTCAACAAACAAAGGAACTTGAGTCACAAAGCAACTGTCACTTTAACCTATGGTACTCCGTTATTTCGCTTCTACTTACAAGGAAGCAAGTAATAAGACTATTTCTTTAGCATGAAGTAGACAGAGTTGGGACGGCAGCAGCAAGACTCTACGCTAGTGCTTGCCGCATTGGGGTAGTCCATTGCTGCTGCAGCACTCCCCGCTTCAGGGCAACAACAGCACAAGTCCTGGCGCAGCTCTCATAACTCTCTACAAAATATATTGTGTTTCACCCAAAAATGCATGTCCACATTTCAACGCAAATTAATATTTCCATGACCTCTGAATCCAAAAAATCTTATGTGTTCCATTCACGTGACTTTCTCTACATCTCTGCAACAAATTATTGTTAAAAACCTTATGCTTCTATTTACTTCATGCTAATCGAGAAGAAATTAGCAGAAATAGTATTATTACTTGCTTCCTTGTAAGTAGAAGAGAAATAAGGGAGTAGCATAGGTTAAAGTGATAGTTAAATGTTGGTTGCTATGTGAATGAAGTTCCTTTGTTTGTATGGACAACAGTTGACAAATTCGTGTATCAGAAAAGCTGAAACCAAACAAGGAACATCTAAAAAACGATCAACTCCAGGAAAAAAACAAATTATATGACATAAATGGTGTGTTTTATCCTGATCTACATTTTTTGAGTCGTAGGTCTTTTAATATCTCTTACGGTTTACTAGTTATGCAAAATGCTATAAAATTCATCCAGAAATAAACTACTCTTCAGAGGCTATTCCCATAAAATTCAAGATATACATTTAATTTGTCAGGTAAATATCTTTAATATACGGGACATTAATAAAAATTGTTAGAGTCATTTTTGAGAGAGTCAAAAGTTTCGAAACTTTTTCCATGTAAAGGGTAGTTATGGGTGGGCGATTTTGTTGATTATTATCGTGTTGCATCCTTGGAAGATACCAAACTTAAATACCAAGTTTGGTTTTTAACTGTGTTTTCGTTTTTTAGCTATGCTATCCACAGACACATACATACACGGACCTTTTTCCACTTCAGGGGGACCGAAAGCTTTGTTTGCGGTGAAATCTCTGGGTGGGATACAATACTTGTGTGTGGAGTCACATGAAGGCGTGCGAGGTAGTATCAGCACCTAGCGACCCTTGCCTCTACTTATCTTATTATTCTCTAGTACACAAGCTAATATTTGTGTGTGCAGTCACATGAAAGTGTTACATTCTGAAGGCGTGCGAGGTAGTATCAGCACCTAGCGACCCTTGCCTCTACTTATCTTATTATTCTCTAGTACACAAGCTAATATTTGTGTGTGCAGTCACATGAAAGTGTTACATTCTGAAGGCGTGCGAGGTAGTATCAGCACCTAGCGACCCTTGCCTCTACTTATCTTATTATTCTCTAGTACACAAGCTAATATTTGTGTGTGCAGTCACATGAAAGTGTTACATTCTGAAGGCGTGCGAGGTAGTATCAGCACCTAGCGACCCTTGCCTCTACTTATCTTATTATTCTCTAGTACACAAGCTAATATTTGTGTGTGCAGTCACATGAAAGTGTTACATTCTGAAGGCGTGCGAGGTAGTATCAGCACCTAGCGACCCTTGCCTCTACTTATCTTATTATTCTCTAGTACACAAGCTAATATTTGTGTGTGCAGTCACATGAAAGTGTTACATTCTGAAGGCGTGCGAGGTAGTATCAGCACCTAGCGACCCTTGCCTCTACTTATCTTATTATTCTCTAGTACACAAGCTAATATTTGTGTGTGCAGTCACATGAAAGTGTTACATTCTGAAGGCGTGCGAGGTAGTATCAGCACCTAGCGACCCTTGCCTCTACTTATCTTATTATTCTCTAGTACACAAGCTAATATTTGTGTGTGCAGTCACATGAAAGTGTTACATTCTGAAGGCGTGCGAGGTAGTATCAGCACCTAGCGACCCTTGCCTCCTTATCTTATTATTCTCTAGTATACAAGCTAATAAGTCACATGAAAGTGTTACATTCTGAAGGCGTGCGAGGTAGTATCAGCACCTAGCGACCCTTGCCTCTACTTATCTTATTATTCTCTAGTACACAAGCTAATAAGTCACATGAAAGTGTTACATTCTGAAGGCGTGCGAGGTAGTATCAGCACCTAGCGACCCTTGCCTCTACTTATCTTATTATTCTCTAGTACACAAGCTAATAAGTCACATCAAAGTGTTACATTCTGAAGGCGTGCGAGGTAGTATCAGCACCTAGCGACCCTTGCCTATACTTATCTTATTATTCTCTAGTACACAAGCTAATAAGTCACATCAAAGTGTTACATTCTGAAGGCGTGCGAGGTAGTATCAGCACCTAGCGACCCTTGCCTCTACTTATCTTATTATTCTCTAGTACACAAGCTAATAAGTCACATCAAAGTGTTACATTCTGAAGGCGTGCGAGGTAGTATCAGCACCTAGCGACCCTTGCCTCTACTTATCTTATTATTCTCTAGTACACAAGCTAATAAGTCACATCAAAGTGTTACATTCTGAAGGCGTGCGAGGTAGTATCAGCACCTAGCGACCCTTGCCTCTACTTATCTTATTATTCTCTAGTACACAAGCTAATAAGTCACATGAAAGTGTTACATTCTGAAGGCGTGCGAGGTAGTATCAGCACCTAGCGACCCTTGCCTCCTTATCTTATTATTCTCTAGTACACAAGCTAATATTTGTGTGTGGAGTCACATGAAAGTGTTACATTCTGAAGGCGTGCGAGGTAGTATCAGCACCTAGCGACCCTTGCCTCTACTTATCTTATTATTCTCTAGTACACAAGCTAATAAGTCACATGAAAGTGTTACATTCTGAAGGCGTGCGAGGTAGTATCAGCACCTAGCGACCCTTGCCTCTACTTATCTTATTATTCTCTAGTACACAAGCTAATAAGTCACATGAAAGTGTTACATTCTGATGGCGTGCGAGGTAGTATCAGCACCTAGCGACCCTTGCCTCTACTTATCTTATTATTCTCTAGTACACAAGCTAATAAGTCACATCAAAGTGTTACATTCTGAAGGCGTGCGAGGTAGTATCAGCACCTAGCGACCCTTGCCTCCTTATCTTATTATTCTCTAGTACACAAGCTAATAAGTCACATCAAAGTGTTACATTCTGAAGGCGTGCGAGGTAGTATCAGCACCTAGCGACCCTTGCCTCCTTATCTTATTATTCTCTAGTACACAAGCTAATAAGTCACATCAAAGTGTTACATTCTGAAGGCGTGCGAGGTAGTATCAGCACCTAGCGACCCTTGCCTCCTTATCTTATTATTCTCTAGTACACAAGCTAATAAGTCACATCAAAGTGTTACATTCTGAAGGCGTGCGAGGTAGTATCAGCACCTAGCGACCCTTGCCTCTACTTATCTTATTATTCTCTAGTACACAAGCTAATAAGTCACATGAAAGTGTTACATTCTGAAGGCGTGCGAGGTAGTATCAGCACCTAGCGACCCTTGCCTCCTTATCTTATTATTCTCTAGTACACAAGCTAATAAGTCACATCAAAGTGTTACATTCTGAAGGCGTGCGAGGTAGTATCAGCACCTAGCGACCCTTGCCTCCTTATCTTATTATTCTCTAGTACACAAGCTAATAAGTCACATCAAAGTGTTACATTCTGAAGGCGTGCGAGGTAGTATCAGCACCTAGCGACCCTTGCCTCCTTATCTTATTATTCTCTAGTACACAAGCTAATAAGTCACATGAAAGTGTTACATTCTGAAGGCGTGCGAGGTAGTATCAGCACCTAGCGACCCTTGCCTCTACTTATCTTATTATTCTCTAGTACACAAGCTAATAAGTCACATCAAAGTGTTACATTCTGAAGGCGTGCGAGGTAGTATCAGCACCTAGCGACCCTTGCCTCTACTTATCTTATTATTCTCTAGTACACAAGCTAATAAGTCACATCAAAGTGTTACATTCTGATGGCGTGCGAGGTAGTATCAGCACCTAGCGACCCTTGCCTCTACTTATCTTATTATTCTCTAGTACACAAGCTAATATTTGTGTGTGGAGTCACATGAAAGTGTTACATTCTGAAGGCGTGCGAGGTAGTATCAGCACCTAGCGACCCTTGCCTCCTTATCTTATTATTCTCTAGTACACAAGCTAATAAGTCACATCAAAGTGTTACATTCTGAAGGCGTGCGAGGTAGTATCAGCACCTAGCGACCCTTGCCTCCTTATCTTATTATTCTCTAGTACACAAGCTAATATTTGTGTGTGGAGTCACATGAAAGTGTTACATTCTGAAGGCGTGCGAGGTAGTATCAGCACCTAGCGACCCTTGCCTCCTTATCTTATTATTCTCTAGTACACAAGCTAATAAGTCACATCAAAGTGTTACATTCTGAAGGCGTGCGAGGTAGTATCAGCACCTAGCGACCCTTGCCTCCTTATCTTATTATTCTCTAGTACACAAGCTAATAAGTCACATCAAAGTGTTACATTCTGAAGGCGTGCGAGGTAGTATCAGCACCTAGCGACCCTTGCCTCTACTTATCTTATTATTCTCTAGTACACAAGCTAATAAGTCACATCAAAGTGTTACATTCTGAAGGCGTGCGAGGTAGTATCAGCACCTAGCGACCCTTGCCTCTACTTATCTTATTATTCTCTAGTACACAAGCTAATATTTGTGTGTGGAGTCACATGAAAGTGTTACATTCTGAAGGCGTGCGAGGTAGTATCAGCACCTAGCGACCCTTGCCTCTACTTATCTTATTATTCTCTAGTACACAAGCTAATAAGTCACATGAAAGTGTTACATTCTGATGGCGTGCGAGGTAGTATCAGCACCTAGCGACCCTTGCCTCTACTTATCTTATTATTCTCTAGTACACAAGCTAATAAGTCACATGAAAGTGTTACATTCTGAAGGCGTGCGAGGTAGTATCAGCACCTAGCGACCCTTGCCTCTACTTATCTTATTATTCTCTAGTACACAAGCTAATAAGTCACATGAAAGTGTTACATTCTGAAGGCGTGCGAGGTAGTATCAGCACCTAGCGACCCTTGCCTCCTTATCTTATTATTCTCTAGTACACAAGCTAATAAGTCACATCAAAGTGTTACATTCTGAAGGCGTGCGAGGTAGTATCAGCACCTAGCGACCCTTGCCTCCTTATCTTATTATTCTCTAGTACACAAGCTAATAAGTCACATCAAAGTGTTACATTCTGAAGGCGTGCGAGGTAGTATCAGCACCTAGCGACCCTTGCCTCCTTATCTTATTATTCTCTAGTACACAAGCTAATAAGTCACATCAAAGTGTTACATTCTGAAGGCGTGCGAGGTAGTATCAGCACCTAGCGACCCTTGCCTCCTTATCTTATTATTCTCTAGTACACAAGCTAATAAGTCACATCAAAGTGTTACATTCTGAAGGCGTGCGAGGTAGTATCAGCACCTAGCGACCCTTGCCTCCTTATCTTATTATTCTCTAGTACACAAGCTAATAAGTCACATCAAAGTGTTACATTCTGAAGGCGTGCGAGGTAGTATCAGCACCTAGCGACCCTTGCCTCTACTTATCTTATTATTCTCTAGTACACAAGCTAATAAGTCACATGAAAGTGTTACATTCTGAAGGCGTGCGAGGTAGTATCAGCACCTAGCGACCCTTGCCTCCTTATCTTATTATTCTCTAGTACACAAGCTAATAAGTCACATCAAAGTGTTACATTCTGAAGGCGTGCGAGGTAGTATCAGCACCTAGCGACCCTTGCCTCCTTATCTTATTATTCTCTAGTACACAAGCTAATAAGTCACATCAAAGTGTTACATTCTGAAGGCGTGCGAGGTAGTATCAGCACCTAGCGACCCTTGCCTCCTTATCTTATTATTCTCTAGTACACAAGCTAATAAGTCACATGAAAGTGTTACATTCTGAAGGCGTGCGAGGTAGTATCAGCACCTAGCGACCCTTGCCTCCTTATCTTATTATTCTCTAGTACACAAGCTAATAAGTCACATGAAAGTGTTACATTCTGAAGGCGTGCGAGGTAGTATCAGCACCTAGCGACCCTTGCCTCCTTATCTTATTATTCTCTAGTACACAAGCTAATATTTGTGTGTGGAGTCACATGAAAGTGTTACATTCTGAAGGCGTGCGAGGTAGTATCAGCACCTAGCGACCCTTGCCTCTACTTATCTTATTATTCTCTAGTACACAAGCTAATAAGTCACATCAAAGTGTTACATTCTGATGGCGTGCGAGGTAGTATCAGCACCTAGCGACCCTTGCCTCTACTTATCTTATTATTCTCTAGTACACAAGCTAATATTTGTGTGTGGAGTCACATGAAAGTGTTACATTCTGAAGGCGTGCGAGGTAGTATCAGCACCTAGCGACCCTTGCCTCTACTTATCTTATTATTCTCTAGTACACAAGCTAATATTTGTGTGTGGAGTCACATGAAAGTGTTACATTCTGAAGGCGTGCGAGGTAGTATCAGCACCTAGCGACCCTTGCCTCTACTTATCTTATTATTCTCTAGTACACAAGCTAATAAGTCACATCAAAGTGTTACATTCTGAAGGCGTGCGAGGTAGTATCAGCACCTAGCGACCCTTGCCTCTACTTATCTTATTATTCTCTAGTACACAAGCTAATAAGTCACATCAAAGTGTTACATTCTGAAGGCGTGCGAGGTAGTATCAGCACCTAGCGACCCTTGCCTCTACTTATCTTATTATTCTCTAGTACACAAGCTAATAAGTCACATCAAAGTGTTACATTCTGATGGCGTGCGAGGTAGTATCAGCACCTAGCGACCCTTGCCTCTACTTATCTTATTATTCTCTAGTACACAAGCTAATAAGTCACATGAAAGTGTTACATTCTGAAGGCGTGCGAGGTAGTATCAGCACCTAGCGACCCTTGCCTCTACTTATCTTATTATTCTCTAGTACACAAGCTAATATTTGTGTGTGGAGTCACATGAAAGTGTTACATTCTGAAGGCGTGCGAGGTAGTATCAGCACCTAGCGACCCTTGCCTCTACTTATCTTATTATTCTCTAGTACACAAGCTAATAAGTCACATGAAGGCGTGCGAGGTAGTATCAGCACCTAGCGACCCTTGCCTCTACTTATCTTATTATTCTCTAGTACACAAGCTAATAAGTCACATGAAAGTGTTACATTCTGAAGGCGTGCGAGGTAGTATCAGCACCTAGCGACCCTTGCCTCTACTTATCTTATTATTCTCTAGTACACAAGCTAATAAGTCACATGAAAGTGTTACATTCTGAAGGCGTGCGAGGTAGTATCAGCACCTAGCGACCCTTGCCTCCTTATCTTATTATTCTCTAGTACACAAGCTAATAAGTCACATGAAAGTGTTACATTCTGAAGGCGTGCGAGGTAGTATCAGCACCTAGCGACCCTTGCCTCCTTATCTTATTATTCTCTAGTACACAAGCTAATAAGTCACATGAAAGTGTTACATTCTGAAGGCGTGCGAGGTAGTATCAGCACCTAGCGACCCTTGCCTCTACTTATCTTATTATTCTCTAGTACACAAGCTAATAAGTCACATGAAAGTGTTACATTCTGAAGGCGTGCGAGGTAGTATCAGCACCTAGCGACCCTTGCCTCCTTATCTTATTATTCTCTAGTACACAAGCTAATAAGTCACATGAAAGTGTTACATTCTGAAGGCGTGCGAGGTAGTATCAGCACCTAGCGACCCTTGCCTCCTTATCTTATTATTCTCTAGTACACAAGCTAATAAGTCACATGAAAGTGTTACATTCTGAAGGCGTGCGAGGTAGTATCAGCACCTAGCGACCCTTGCCTCCTTATCTTATTATTCTCTAGTACACAAGCTAATATTTGTGTGTGGAGTCACATGAAAGTGTTACATTCTGAAGGCGTGCGAGGTAGTATCAGCACCTAGCGACCCTTGCCTCTACTTATCTTATTATTCTCTAGTACACAAGCTAATAAGTCACATGAAAGTGTTACATTCTGAAGGCGTGCGAGGTAGTATCAGCACCTAGCGACCCTTGCCTACTTATCTTATTATTCTCTAGTATACAAGCTAATAAGTCACATGAAAGTGTTACATTCTGAAGGCGTGCGAGGTAGTATCAGCACCTAGCGACCCTTGCCTCCTTATCTTATTATTCTCTAGTACACAAGCTAATATTTGTGTGTGGAGTCACATGAAAGTGTCACATTCTGAAGGCGTGCGAGGTAGTATCAGCACCTAGCGACCCTTGCCTCTACTTATCTTATTATTCTCTAGTATACAAGCTCAGCACCTAGCGACCCTTGCCTCCTTATCTTATTATTCTCTAGTACACAAGCTATGGTATTCCACTCAAAAATTCAATACCGATATTTCATCGCAAACATATGTTTTGAGGTGCCCAAAGTCCGAAAGAAGCGTTTTTAGAAAAACGTCCATGTGTACTACCTCAAAAACGAAAATACCTAACTTTGTATATAAGTTGCGTGTCTTCCAAGGATGCGACACGAAGATTTTCGAGAAAAAAATCCCCCACCACAAACTGCCCTTTACATGGAAAACGTGTAGAAAATTCTGTTTTTCTCAGAATTAACTAACGATTTTGATTAAAATATATTATATTAAGGATATCTACCTGACAAATAAAATGTATATCTTGAATTCTCTGGGAATAGCCTCTTAAGAGCACTTTATTCTGAATGAATTTTACGGAATTTTGCATAACCGCTAAACCGTAAGAGATGTCCGAAAATGTAGAGCACGTTAAAACACACAATTTACGCTATATACATTTTTTTGGAGGAGTTGATCGTTCTTGTGATACTCCTTGTGTTTAGTTTCAGCTTTTGACAAACTTAACTTTTGTCAACTCCTGCCCATACAAACAAAGGAACTTCAGTCACATAGCAGCCAGCTTTTGACTATCACTTTAACCTATGTTACTCCCTTATTTCCCTTCTACTTATAAGAAAGCAAGTAATAAGACTATTTGTGGTAATTTTTCTCGATTGGCATGAAGCAATTTGTGTTGATGCTCATCGTGGATATTGTTGGGTGAATAGCACACACATTTTGAGGATGAAGCTTAGAGAGCACATTTACCTGCAGAACGAGGTCAATTAGGTACATTGGGTACAACAAATTCCTGGCGCAGCAGACAGGGGTGGCACGAGCTACAAGCCAGGCACCAACAAATTCCTGGCACAAACACCTACTCTTTCCAGCTATCTACAAGATATGATACCGAGATAGCACTGTGTTGATGTGGCACAAATAAAACAAGCCGTTTTAGTGCTAAGGCTCGCGTCTGTGGTCAGCGAAAAGGCCTGTAAATTTGATTAGATTTCCTATTCCATCTTCCAAGGATGGTTTTCAGAAAAATCTGATGTGTTACATTCACATGATTTTCTCTACGTCTATGCAACAAATTATTGTTAAAAAGCTTATGCTTCTATTTACTTCATGCTAATTGAGAAAAGCATTAGCAGAAATAGTCTTATTACTCGCTTCCTTGTAAGTAGAAGTGAAATAAGGGAGTACCATAGGTTAAAGTGATAGTCAAAAGCTATTTGCTATGTGACTGTTCCTTGTTTGTATGGACACGAGTTGAGAAATTCGTGTATGAGAAAATTATAAGTGCTTCAAAGCTGAAACCTAAAACAAGGAAAATCTCAAAATCGATCAATTCCACGAAAAAATTATATAGCATAAATGATTTGCTTTAACGTGCTCTACATTTTCTGTGTGGTAAGTTTTTGGGCATCTCTTGCGGTTTACCATTTATGTAAAATTCCGTAAAATTCATCCAGAATAAAGTAGTCTTCAAAGGCAATTCCCAGAAAATTCAAGATATACATTTTATTTGGCATGTAAATATCTTAAATATAACAGATTTTAATCGAAATCGTTAGCCATTTTAGAGATAATCAAAATTTTCGAAATTTTTTCCATGTAAAGGGTAGTTAGGGGTGCGGGACTTTCTTGAAAATCTTCGTGTCATTTCCTTGGAAGATACTAAACTAAAATACCAAGTTTGGTATTTTACCAATTTTTCGTTTTTGTGTTATCATGGTTACAGACACACGTACACACACCTTTTTGTGAATTTTTTTTATTTTTTTTTATTTCTTTTTTTAAAAATTAAAATACAGGGGATCCAAATATATTTCGGGTCAAATGTCGGTATCGAATTTTGGGTGAAATGCAATACATTCTCTGACCGCCTGGGTAGTGTGGTGGTAGCGTGTCTGCCTCACGTCCAAAAGGTCGTGAGTTCGAATCTTGCTTAGGGTGAGTTCTTCGGGTAAGGTTTTTTCCTGGTCCTGAGAAGACGAATGTCGAGTAACTTTAAGCTGCATGGACCCCGAGATCATTTGAGTATCATTTCACCAATGTCATTTATCGTCCGATATGACCAACCAGGTTAAAGTACTTTAACCTCCATGGACCCCGAGATCATTTGAGTATCATTTCACCAATTTCATTTATCGTCCGATATGACCAACTAGGCTAAACTACTTTAACCTTCATGGACCCCGAGATCATTTGAGTATCATTTCGCCAATTTCATTTATCGTCCGTTATGACCAACCAGGTTAAATTACTTTAACCTTCATGGACCCCGTGATCATTTGGGTATCATTTCACCAATTTCATTTATCGTCCGATATGACCAACCAGGCTAAACTACTTTAAGCTCCATGGATCCTGAGATCATTTGGGTATCATTTCACCAATTACATTTATCGTCCGATATGACCAACCAGGTTAAAGTACTTTAACCTCCATGGACCCCGAGATCATTTGAGTATCATTTCACAAATTTCATTTATCGTCCGATATGACCAACCAGGTTAAAGTACTTTAAGTCACATGGATCCTGAGATCATTTGAGTATCATTTCACAAATTTCATTCACTGTCCGATATGACCAACCAGGTTAAAGTGCTTTAAGCTCCATGGATCCTGAGATCATTTGAGTATCATTTCACAAATTTCATTCACTGTCCGATATGACCAACCAGGTTAAAGTGCTTTAAGCTCCATGGATCCTGAGATCATTTGGGTATCATTTCACCAATTTCATTTATCGTCCGATATGACCAACCAGGCTAAACTACTTTAAGCTCCATGGATCCTGAGATCATTTGGGTATCATTTCACCAATTTCATTTATCGTCCGATATGACCAACCAGGCTAAACTACTTTAAGCTCCATGGATCCTGAGATCATTTGGGTATCATTTCACCAATTTCATTTATCGTCCGATATGACCAACCAGGTTAAAGTACTTTAACCTCCATGGACCCCGAGATCATTTGAGTATCATTTCACAAATTTCATTTATCGTCCGATATGACCAACCAGGTTAAAGTACTTTAAGCTCCATGGATCCTGAGATCATTTGAGTATCATTTCACAAATTTCATTCACTGTCCGATATGACCAACCAGGTTAAAGTACTTTAAGCTCCATGGATCCTGAGATCATTTGAGTATCATTTCACCAATTTCATTGATCGTCCGATATGACCAACCAGGTTAAAGTACTTTAAGCTCCGTGGATCCTGAGATCATTTGGGTATCATTTCACCAATTTCATTTATCCTCTGATATGACCAACCAGGTTAAAGTACTTTAAGCTACATGGATCCTGAGATCATTTGAGTATCATTTCACCAATTTCACTGATCGTCCGATATGACCAACCAGGTTAAAGTGCTTTAAGCTCCATGGATCCTGAGATCATTTGGGTATCATTTCACCAATTTCATTTATCGTCCGATATGACCAACCAGGCTAAACTACTTTAAGCTCCATGGATCCTGAGATCATTTGTGTATCATTTCACCAATTTCATTTATCGTCCGATATGACTAACCAGGCTAAACTACTTTAAGCTGCATGGATCCTGAGATCATTTGGGTATCATTTCACCAATTTCATTTATCGTCCGATATGACCAACCAGGCTAAACTACTTTAAGCTCCATGGATCCTGAGATCATTTGGGTATCATTTCACAAATTTCATTCACTGTCCGATATGACCAACCAGGTTAAAGTGCTTTAAGCTCCATGGATCCTGAGATCATTTGAGTATCATTTCACAAATTTCATTCACTGTCCGATATGACCAACCAGGTTAAAGTGCTTTAAGCTCCATGGATCCTGAGATCATTTGGGTATCATTTCACCAATTACATTTATCGTCCGATATGACCAACCAGGCTAAACTACTTTAAGCTCCATGGATCCTGAGATCATTTGGGTATCATTTCACCAATTTCATTTATCGTCCGATATGACCAACCAGGCTAAACTACTTTAAGCTCCATGGATCCTGAGATCATTTGGGTATCATTTCACCAATTTCATTTATCGTCCGATATGACCAACCAGGTTAAAGTACTTTAACCTCCATGGACCCCGAGATCATTTGAGTATCATTTCACAAATTTCATTTATCGTCCGATATGACCAACCAGGTTAAAGTACTTTAAGCTCCATGGACCCTGAGATCATTTGAGTATCATTTCACAAATTTCATTCACTGTCCGATATGACCAACCAGGTTAAAGTACTTTAAGCTCCATGGATCCTGAGATCATTTGAGTATCATTTCACCAATTTCATTGATCGTCCGATATGACCAACCAGGTTAAAGTACTTTAAGCTCCATGGATCCTGAGATCATTTGGGTATCATTTCACCAATTTCATTTATCCTCTGATATGACCAACCAGGTTAAAGTACTTTAAGCTACATGGATCCTGAGATCATTTGAGTATCATTTCACCAATTTCATTTATCCTCTGATATGACCAACCAGGTTAAAGTACTTTAAGCTACATGGATCCTGAGATCATTTGAGTATCATTTCACAAATTTCATTCACTGTCCGATATGACCAACCAGGTTAAAGTACTTTAAGCTCCATGGATCCTGAGATCATTTGAGTATCATTTCACAAATTTCATTCACTGTCCGATATGGCCAACCAGGTTAAAGTACGTTAAGTAACGAAAAAAAAAATGTTTTCTCTATATATTATGTACATAGTACGTGTAGAGAAAGTAAAAAACCTTTTAAATAAAAAACTCGTGAAAAATCCTATACATACCATACTTGGCATTTAATGTTAGTTTTTTTCAAGGATGCCCTTTACATGGATCATTTTTCTCAAAAATGGCGCTAACGATTTTAATTAAAATGACGCATGCTAAATATGTTGGCAACATTTTATATAAAATGCAATTCGTGAGTAGCTCCCTAAACTTGTCTTCATTCTTAATGAATATTGCAGAACCGTAAGAGACAGGCCAAAGCTTACTACATGAAAATCTGATGTGTTACACTCACACCATTTTCTCTAGCTGCTCTACAAAAGATTATCCTTCTTTGTACACAATGCTAATCGAAATAAACATTAGCAGAATGTTCTTATTACTTAGTTCTTATAAATAAAAGGAAACTAAGGAAATGCACTAGACTAAAGTGATAGTCAAATGTTTTAAAAGCTGTCGTTATGCGATTGTAATTGCAAATCGCTTCTTTGCTTGGCCAGGAGTAGAACAAGAGAAACATGCACACTTCCATCTGAGAAAAGTATAAGTACTTCGCAATTGAAACTAATAACAAGGAATATCTAGAAACCGTAAAACGTGTACATGACATAACTTGTATTTCACCAGAAATATATGTTTTAGGGTCCCTTGTATCCAAAAAAAGCATTTTCAGAAAAATGTCGATGTGTGTCTGTTGACAGCATAGCTCAAAAACGAAAAGAGCGTTAAAACCAAACTTGGTATTTAGATTTGGTGTCCTCCAAGGATGCGACACGAAGATTATCAAGAAAATCCCCCCACCCCAAACTACCCTTTACACAGAAACAATTTCGAAAATGTTGATGTTCTCAAAAACGGTTCTAACGATTTTGATTAAAATCTCTTACATTTAAGATATATACATGCCAAATAAAATTTATATCTTGAATTTTCTGGGAATAACCTCTAAAGACCTCTTTATCTGAATGATTTTTATTGATTGTATAATTCGTAAACCGTAAGAGATAGACGAAAATTTACAAAACAAAAAATGTAGATAGAGCAAGATAAAACACACAATTTTTGTGGAGTTGATCGTTTTGAGATAATCCTTGATTTTAGTTTCAGCTTTAAAAAACTTGTACTTTTCTCATACAGGTATATTTGAACTTGTGTTCATACAAAGAAAGGAACTTGAAGAAGCATAAGTTTGTTGCAGAGATGTGTTTGCGTCGCATACAGTGGAATGTTTACATAAACACTTGAACGTCTGTTTGATGGAGTGGAAAACGACCCAAGACTGGTAGGGCTTCTCGTGCTATTGATTGTGACGGTCACCTTGTCTTGTCCTCAACTCTCACTCTACAGTTCCTATGCATTTCGACAACAGTTCTTTACTTTCTCTACACGTACTACTATTGCGCACAAAAAGGTCCATGTGTGTCCGTGTGTATGTCAGTGAATACGATAGCTCAAAACCGAAAAATCAGAGAAAAAATTTGATTTGTTCCATTCACATGACTTTCTCTACATCTCTGCAACAAATTATTGTTAAAAAGCTTATGCTTCTATTTACTTCATGCTAATCAAGAAAAAATTAACAGAAACAGTCTTATTACTTGCTTCCTTGTTAGTAGGAGCGAAATAAGGGAGTAGCATAGGTTAAAGTGATAGTCAAAAGCTGGTTGTTATGTGACTGAAGTTCCTTTGTTTGTATGGACAGGAGTTGACAAATTCCTGTATGAGAAAAGTATGAATTTTTTAAAGCTGAAACCAAAAACAAGGAATATCGAAAAACGATCAACTCCACGAGTAAAAATGTATATAACATAAATTGTGTGTTTTCACGTGCTCTACATTTTATGTGTGGTAAGTTTTTGTCCATCTATTACGGTTTAGCAGTTATGCAACATTCCGTAAGATTCATCCAAAATAAAGTAGTCTTCAGAGGCTTTTCCCAGAAAATTCAAGATATACATTTTATTTGTCAAGTAAATATCTTTAATATATGGGATTTTAATGAAAATCGTAGGAGCCATTTCTAAGAAAATAAACATTTTCGAAAAAGTTCCATGTAAAGGGTAGCTTTAGAGCGGGGGAATTTTCTTGGAAATCTTCGTGTCGTATCCCTGGAAGATCCAAACTTAAATACCAAGTTTGGTGTTTAACCGTCTTTTCGTTTTTGAGTTATCGTGTTCATAGACACATGGACCTTTTTCTGAAAATGTTTAGTTTGGATACAAAGGATCCTAAAACGTATATTTGCGGTGAAATCTCGGTATCAAATTTTGGGTGCAATACAGTAGAATACCTTCTGTATACAGTACATGTTGCGTGTAGAGCAAGTAAAAACATGTCATGTCCCTGGTTTCCATGACAAATGTTGACTCTCCAGATGTTAATGACACATGTGTGATCCGTGCTGCAGTCATTTGTCACAACGCGGTGACAGTTTGCCCAACAGCGGAATACACCCATCTTTTTTTTCTGTTTCGAGATGATACGGTGACAGGGAGTTTGAGATTGGACTGCGCACGAAACACTAGTGTGTCATGTCGAGGGCCGTTTTTTTTTCAACCTCCCTTCACAGAAAACAATTGTTTTATTACTAAAAGTTTTGGTTACTTTTCAACATAATCGCCGAAAAGATTGAGACATTTATCGTACCTGTGCACAAGCTTTGCAATACCCGCTTCAAAAAATGTTGCCGCCGCCAATGATTTCAAATGAGCATTGACGTTGTTTTGAAGATTTTGCTTGGTTTGAAAGTGCTGCCCTCCTAGTCACGTCTTCAGTTCAGGGAAAAGGTGAAAGTGCCAGGCAGGACGGATGATCGAAAATGTCCCATTGAAATTGTTCAAGGAGCCGATGCATTGTGTGGACGAGCGTTGTCATGGATCAACACAATTCCTCTTCGTTTGTTTTGAATGGCTCTCGGCAAAGTTTCACAATAAACAGTTGCATTGATAGTAGTTCCGGGCTGCATCATTGCAGGCAACATTTTTTGAAGCGGGTATTACAAAGATTGTGCTGAGCCCCCTCTCCCCAAAATACTTTTAGAAAAACTCTCTTTTATGCCTTTGATTAAACCGTAAAGTTGATATTTAACTTGAGTATATTTCAAGAATGTGGAATCCCCTTTACATTAATGTGCTATTATTACTATGTACATGGTGTATAGAGAAGGTATTGTATTGCACCCAAAAATTCAATACGGAGATTTCACCGGAAATACATGCTTAGGGTCCCCTTTATCTAAAAAAAAAAAAAAAGCATTTTCGGAAAAAGGTCCGTGTGTGTGTGTGTGTGTCCGTGAACACGATAACTCAAAAACGAAAAGTCGGTAAAATACCAAACCTGGTATTTAAGTTTAGTATCTTCCAGGGATGCGACACGAAGATTTTGAGAAAACTCCCCCAACACCAAACTACTCTTTACATGGAAATTTTTTCGAGAATTTTGATTTTCTCAAAAATGGCTCTAACGATTTTAATTAAAATTTCGAATATTAAAGATATTTACATGACATATAAAATGTATATCTTGAATTTTCTTGGAATAGCCTCTGAAGTCTACTTTATTCTGGATGAATTTTACGGAATTTTAAGTAACTGCTAAACCGTAAGAGATGGACAAAAACTTACTACACGAAAAATATAGAGCACGTTAAAACACACAATATATGTTATATACCTTTTTTTCGTGGATTTGATCGTTTTTGAGATATTCCTTATTTTTGGTTTCAGCTTTAAAAAACTTAAACTTTTTTCATACAGGAATTTGTCAACTGTTGTCCATACAAACAAAGGAACTTCAGTGACATAGCAACCAGGTTTTGACTATCACTATAACCTATGCTACTCCCTTATTTCGCTTCTACTTACAAGGAAGCAAGTAATAAGATTATTTCTGCTAATTTTTTCTCGATTAGCATGAAGTAAATAGTAGCAAAAACCGTTTAACAATTTGTTGCAGAGAGGTAGAGGAAATCATGTGAATGGAACACATCAGATTTTTTTTTTTATTTTTACACGAATACCGTTTCTTAATTTATAAATTTTGAGGATAGCCAATGAAATCGGCTTCATTCTGGATAATTTTTGACAAGTTTGCATAATTGTTCAACTAAAAAATCTGATGTGTTCTATTCACATGACTTTCCCTACATCTCTGCCTCAAATTAGTGTTAAAAAGCTTATGCTTCTATTTACTTCATACTAATCCAGAACAAAATATCAGAAATAGTCTTATTACTTGCTTCCTTGTAAGTAGAAGCAAAATAAGAGAATACCATAAGGTAAAGTGATAGTCAAAAGCTGGTTGCTTTGTGACTGAATTTCTTTGTTTCTATGGACACGAGTTGACCAATTCCTGGATGAGAAAAGTATACATTTTTCAAAGCCTGAAAATAAAAACAAGGAATATCTCTAAAAGGACCAACTCCACGAAGAAAATGTATATAACATAAATTGTGTGTTTTTATGTGCTCTCTATTTTTTGTGTAGTACGTTTTCTTCCATCCCATATGGTTTAGCAGTTAAGTAAAATTCCTTAAATTAATCCAGAATAAAGTAGTCTTCAGAGGCTATTCCCAGAAAATTCAATATATACACTTTATTTGTCAGGTAAATATCTTTAATATACGATATTTTAATCAAAATCGTTAGAGCCATTTTTAGAAATTAAAAATTTTCAAAAAATGTTCTATGTAAAGGGTAGTTGGGAGTGGAGGGATTTTCTTGAAAATCTTCGTATCGCACCCTTGGAAGACACGAAACTTAAATACCAAGTTTGGTATTTAACGGTATTTTCGTTTCTGAGCTATGCTGTCCACAGACACACACACACACCTTTTTCCAGAAATGTTTTTTACTTTCTCTATACGTACTATGTACATAGTGTATAGAGAAGGTATTGTATTGCACCCAAAAATTTCATAGCGAGATTACACCGGAAATATATGTTTTGAGACCCCCTGAAACAAAAAAAGGCATTCTTAGAAAAATGTCCGTGTGTGTCTGTCTGTGGGCAGTACAGCTCAAAGACGAAAAGACCGTCAAATACCAAACATGTAATTTAGGTTGTGTATCTTCCAAGGATGCGACACGAAGATTTTTAAGAAAATCCCCACACCCCCAACTAACCTTCACATGGAAACAATTTGCTGGGATCAGCCTCTGAAGACCACTTTACTCTGGACCAATAGTTGCTGAACCGTATGAGATAGACAAAACGTAGAGATCATTAAAACACACAATTTAAATTCTATGCATTTTTTCGTGGTGCTTATCGTTTTTGAGATATTCCTTGTTATTGGTTTCAGCTTTTCACATACAGGAATTTTTCAACTCCTGCCCTTACAAAGGAACTTCAGTCACATAGCAACCAGCTTTTGACTATCACTTTAACCTATGGTACTCCCTTATTTCGCTTCTACTTACAAGGAAGCAAGTAATAAGACTATTTCTGCTATTTTTTTCTCGATTAGCATTAAGTAAATAGAAGCATAAGCTTTGTAATAATAATTTGTTGCAAGGATGTAGAGAAAGTCATATGAATGGAGCACATCAGATTTTTTTTTTATGGTTCAGGGGGTCCCAAAACATATATTTCCGGTGAAAACTCGGTATCGAATTTTTGGGTGCAATACAATACCTTCTCTATACACTACGTACATAGTACGTATAGAGAAAGTAAAACTGAAATGGCGTGTTATTTATGGACTCTCTTTAACTGCTGTGGTTCTCAAGCGTCCCGTGCTTGAAGACCGTTTAATTCTGCTTAGAGGCCTCTTTTTCTTTTACGTGCCGTAAATCTACGACACAGGACTAATGGTTTTACTTGCATTCCGAAGGAAGCCCGAAAAAAGCCATCTCTTCCACTGGGTTTGAACCCGCGACCTTGGTATGTTAAGTTAGCACAGAAGGTGACACAGCAGAGCTGACAAATCGGTTCTAAAGGCCCTTAAGTTGTCAGCTAGCAATATTGACAACACGCTCAAGTATTTTCCTCCCACGTGTAGCTGCACAACATTACGTGTTGTAGCCTACCTGCATGTATGACGTCACATGGAGACAAATGACTCCTCGCGACCGTCCGGTATGGCAGCTCACACCAATTACATCATCTGGCACGGCGGTCGCCGGACAACTCATTTCTCATTCCTCACTGCGCTCTTGCAGGGAATTTGAACGTTGTTAACACACATTATAACTGTTTATCTTCCCCGCTACACATAGTAACCAAACGTGTATATTTACTGTAAGTTTTCAAGTTTGACTTGTCGCGGGGCAAAGAGTTATTCAGAAGGTAAAGATAAATGGGAAGGGAAGAAAGACTTTAATCCCATACAGTCACGAGCAGCTCGTGGCACAAGATACCGTTACGTCCGTGCACTAACGGGACAGAACCAAGATGAGCGTGAGATGTGTAACCCTTACTTGTGACGGTAACAATTAATTTTAAGACCGACCAGAGTACGGAACATAGCATTGCACTTTCGCGGGCGGGTCAAGTAACTTCAAACGGGAAAATTAAGAGGAATACGGACAAGGGCCGACCTAAATTAATAAAACACGTGTGTCGTACCGCACCCTGAAAGAGTTTCCATGCTAGTAAAACTCATGAGCTAGGGCACTCACATGCCCAATATCCACAGCCAGTTGGCGCCCCAAGCTAGTAAAACTCGTGACCTAGGGCACTCACATACCCACAGCCAGTTAGCGCCCCAGGCTAGTAAAACTCATGAGCTAGGGCACTCACATATCCACACCATGCCCAATATCCACAGCCAGTTAGCGCCCCAAGCTAGTAAAACTCATGAGCTAGGGCACTCACATACCCACAGCCAGTTAGCGTCCCAAACTAGTAAAACTCATGAGCTAGGGCACTCACATGCCCAATATCCACAGCCAGTTAGCGCCCCAAGCTAGTAAAACTCGTGAGCCAGGGCACTCACATGCCCACAGCCAGTTAGCGCCCAAAGCTAGTAAAACTCATGAGCTAGGGCACTCAGGTGCCCAATATCCACACCCAGTTAGTGCCCCAAGCTAGTAAAACTCACGAGCTAGGGCACTCACATATCCACAGCCAGTTAGCGCCCCAAGCTAGTAAAACTCACGAGCTAGGG
Source organism: Hymenopus coronatus (assembly GCA_030762935.1). Lineage (NCBI taxonomy): Eukaryota > Metazoa > Arthropoda > Insecta > Mantodea > Hymenopodidae > Hymenopus > Hymenopus coronatus. Next base: position 4,444,796 of record CM060897.1, on the reverse strand, counting down.
CACTCACATGCCCAATATCCACAGCCAGTGAGCGCCCCAGGCTAGTAAAACTCGTGAGCTAGGGAACTCACATGCCCAATATCCACATCCAGTTAGTGCCCCGGGCTAGTAAAACTCGTGAGCTAGGGAACTCACATGCCCAATATCCACATCCAGTTAGTGCCCCGGGCTAGTAAAACTCATGAGCTAGGGCACTCACATGCCCAATATCCACAGCCAGTTAGTGCCCCGGGCTAGTAAAACTCACGAGCTACGGCACTCACATGCCCAATATCCACAGCCAGTGAGCGCCCCAGGCTAGTAAAACTCATGAGCTAGGGAACTCACATGCCCAATATCCACATCCAGTTAGTGCCCCGGGCTAGTAAAACTCACGAGCTACGGCACTCACATGCCCAATATCCACAGCCAGTTAGCGCCCCATGCTAGTATAACTCGTGAGCTAGGGTACTCACATGCCCAATATCCACAGCCAGTTAGCGCCCCAAGCTAGTAAAACTCGTGAGCTAGGGAACTCACATGCCCAATATCCACATCCAGTTAGTGCCCCGGGCTAGTAAAACTCACGAGCTATAGCACTCACATGCACAATATCCACAGCCAGTTAGCGCCCCATGCTAGTAAAACTCGTGAGCTAGAGCACTCACATGCCCAATATCCACAGCCAGTTAGCGCCCCATGCTAGTAAAACTCATGAGCTAGGGTACTCACATGCCCAATATCCACAGCCAGGTAGCGCCCCAAGCTAGTAAAACTCGTGAGTTATGGCACTCACATGCCCAATATTCACAGACAGTTAGCGCCCCATGCTAGTAAAACTCATGAGCTAGGGCACTCACATGCCCAATATCCACAGTCAGTTAGCGCCCCAAGCTAGTAAAACTCACGAGCTAGGGCACTCACATGCCCAATATCCACAGCCAGTTAGCGCCCCAAGCTAGTAAAACTCGTGAGCTAGGGAACTCACATGCCCAATATCCAGTTAGGGCCCCGGGCTAGTAAAACTCACGAGCTATAGCACTCACATGCACAATATCCACAGCCATTTAGCGCCCCAAGCTAGTAAAACTCATGAGCTATGGCACTCACATGCTCAATATCCACAGCCAGTTAGCGTCCCAAGCTAGTAAAACTCACGAGCTAGGGCACTCACATGCCCAATATCCACAGCCAGTTAGCGCCCCAAGCTAGTAAAACTCATGAGCTAGGACACTCACATGCCCAATACCCACAGCCGGTTAGCGCCCCAAGCTAGTAAAAATCATGAGCTAGGGCACACATATACCCACAGCCAGTTAGCGCCCCCAAGCTAGTAAAACTCACGAGCTAGGGCACTCACATGCCCAATATCCAAAGACAGTTAGCGCCCCAAGCTAGTAAAACTCGTGAGCTAGGGAACTCACATGCCCAATATCCACAGCAAGTTAGCGCCCCGGGCTAGTAAAACTCACGAGCTAGGGCACCCACATGCCCAATATCCACAGCCAGTTAGCGCCCCATGCTAGTAAAACTCGTGAGCTAGGGCACTCACAAGCCCGATATCCACAGCCAGTTAGCGCCCCATGCTAGTAAAACTCATGAGCTAGGGTACTCACATGCCCAATATCCACAGCCAGTTAGCGCCCCATGTTAGTAAAACTCGTGAGCTAGGGCACTCATATGCCCGATATCCACAGCCAGTATGCGCCCCATGCTAGTAAAACTCATGAGCTAGGGTACTCACATGCCCAATATCCACAGCCAGTTAGCGCCCCATGCTAGTAAAACTCGTGAGCTAGGGCACTCACATGCCCGATATCCACAGCTAGTTAGCGCCCCATGCTAGTAAAACTCATGAGCTAGGGTACTCACATGCCCAATATCCACAGCCAGTTAGCGCCCCATGCTAGAAAAACTCATGAGCTAGGGCATTCACATGCCCAATATCCAGTCAGTTAGCACCCCGGGCTAGTAAAACTCACGAGCTAGGGCACTCACATGCCCAATATCCACAGCCAGTAAGCGCCCCAAGCTAGTAAAACTCACGAGCTAGGGCATTCATATGCCCAATATCCACAGCCAGTTAACGCCCCAAGCTAGTAAATCTCGTGAGTTGGGGCACTCACATGCCCACAGCCAGTTAGCGCCCCTAGCTAGTAAAACTCATGAGCTAGGGCACTCACATGCCCAATATCCACAGCCAGTTAGCGCCCCAAGCTAGTAAAACTCACGAGCTAGGGCACTCACATGCCCAATATCCACAGCCATTTAGCGCCCCAAGCTAGTAAAACTCATGAGCTATGGCACTCACATGCTCAATATCCACAGCCAGTTAGCGTCCCAAGCTAGTAAAACTCACGAGCTAGGGCACTCACATGCCCAATATCCTAAGCCAGTTAGCGCCCCAAGCTAGTAAAACTCATGAGCTAGGGCACTCACATGCCCAATACCCACAGCCGGTTAGCGCCCCAAGCTAGTAAAAATCATGAGCTAGGGCACACATATACCCACAGCCAGTTAGCGCCCAAAGCTAGTAAAACTCATTAGCTAGGGCATTAAGCTGCCCAATATCCACAGCCAGTTAGCGCCCCAAGCTAGTAAAACTCACGAGCTACGGCACTCACATGCCCAATATCCACAGCCAGTTAGCGCCCCATGCTAGTATAACTCGTGAGCTAGGGCACTCACATGCCCAATATCCACAGCCAGTTAGCGCCCCATTCTAGTAAACCTCATGAGCTAGGGTACTCACATGCCCAATATCCACAGCCAGTTAGCGCCCCAAGCTAGTAAAACTCGTGAGTTAGGGCACTCACATGCCCAATATCCACAGCCAGTTAGCGCCCCATTCTAGTAAAACTCATGAGTAGGGCACTCACATGCCCAATATCCACAGTCAGTTAGCGCTCCAAGCTAGTAAAACTCACGAGCTAGGGCACTCACATGCCCAATATCCACAGCCAGTTAGCGCCCCAAGCTAGTAAAACTCATGAGCTAGATCACCCACATGCCCACAGCCAGTTAGCGCCCCAAGCTAGTAAAACTCACGAGCTAGGGCATTCATAAGCCCAATATCCACAGCCAGTTAGCGCCCGAAGCTAGTAAAACTCTTGAGCTAGGGCACTCACATGCCCACAGCCAGTTAGCGCCCCAAGCTAGTAAAACTCATGAGCTAGGGCACTCACATGCCCAATATCCACAGCCAGTTAGCGCCCCAAGCTAGTAATACTCATGAGCTAGGGCACTCACATGACCAATATCCACAGCCAGTTAGCGCCCCAAGCTAGTAAAAATCATGAGCTAGGGCACCCATATGCCCACAGCCAGTTTGCGCCCCAGCTAGTAAAAAGCTTGAGCTAGGGCACCCATATGCCCACAGCCAGTTAGCGCCCAAAGCTAGTAAAACTCATGAGCTAGGGCACTCACATATCCACAGCCAGTCGCGGCTAAAGCTAGTAAAACTCACGAGCTAGGTCACTCACATATCCACAGCCAGTTAGCGCCCCAAGCTAGTAAAGCTCATGAGCTAGGGCATTCACATGTCCAATATCCACAGCCAGTTAGCGCCCCAAGCTAGTAAAACTCACGAGCTAGGGCACTCACATATCAACAGCCAGTTAGCGCCCCAAGTTAGTAAAACTCACGAGTTAGGGCACTCACATATCCACAGCCAGTTAGCGCCCAAAGCTAGTAAAACTCACGAGCCAGGGCACTCACATGCCCAATATCCACAGCCAGTTAGCGCCCCAAGCTATAAAACTCGTTAGCTAGTGCAATCACATGCCCACAGCCAGTTAGCGCCCCAAGCTAGTAAAACTCATGAGCTAGGGCACTCACATGCCTAATATCCACAGCCAGTTAAGGCCCCAAGCTAGTAAAACTCACGAGCTAGGGCACTCACATGCCCAATATCCACAACCAGTTAGCGCCCCAAGCTAGTAAAACTCGTGAGCTAGATCACCCACATGCCCACAGCCAGTTAGCGCCCCAAGCTAGTAAAACTCACGAGCTAGGGCATTCATATTCCCAATATCCACAGCCAGTTAGCGCCCAAAGCTAGTAAAACTCTTGAGCTAGGGCACTCACATGCCCACAGCCAGTTAGCGCCCCAAGCTAGTAAAACTCATGAGCTAGGGCACTCACATGCCCAATATCCACAGCCAGTTAGCGCCCCAAGCTAGTAAAACTCATGAGCTAGGGCATTCATATGCCCAATATCCACAGCCAGTTAGCGCCCCAAGCTAGTAAAACTCATGAGCTAGGGCACTCACATGCCCAATATCCACAGCCAGTTAGCGCCCCAAGCTAGTAAAACTCACGAGCTAGGGCATTCATATGCCCAATATCCACAGCCAGTTAGCGCCCGAAGCTAGTAAAACTCTTGAGCTAGGGCACTCACATGCCCACAGCCAGTTAGCGCCCCAAGCTAGTAAAACTCATGAGCTAGGGCACTCACATGCCCAATATCCACAGCCAGTTAGCGCCCCAAGCTAGTAAAACTCATGAGCTAGGGCACTCACATGCCCAATATCCACAGCCAGTTAGCGCCCCAAGCTAGTAAAACTCGTGAGTTAGGGCACTCACATGCCCAATATCCACAGCCAGTTAGCGCCCCATTCTAGTAAAACTCATGAGTAGGGCACTCACATGCCCAATATCCACAGTCAGTTACCGCTCCAAGCTAGTAAAACTCACGAGCTAGGGCACTCACATGCCCAATATCCACAGCCAGTTAGCGCCCCAAGCTAGTAAAACTCATGAGCTAGATCACCCACATGCCCACAGCCAGTTAGCGCCCCAAGCTAGTAAAACTCACGAGCTAGGGCATTCATAAGCCCAATATCCACAGCCAGTTAGCGCCCGAAGCTAGTAAAACTCTTGAGCTAGGGCACTCACATGCCCACAGCCAGTTAGCGCCCCAAGCTAGTAAAACTCATGAGCTAGGGCACTCACATGCCCAATATCCACAGCCAGTTAGCGCCCCAAGCTAGTAATACTCATGAGCTAGGGCACTCACATGACCAATATCCACAGCCAGTTAGCGCCCCAAGCTAGTAAAAATCATGAGCTAGGGCACCCATATGCCCACAGCCAGTTTGCGCCCCAGCTAGTAAAAAGCTTGAGCTAGGGCACCCATATGCCCACAGCCAGTTAGCGCCCAAAGCTAGTAAAACTCATGAGCTAGGGCACTCACATATCCACAGCCAGTCGCGGCTAAAGCTAGTAAAACTCACGAGCTAGGTCACTCACATATCCACAGCCAGTTAGCGCCCCAAGCTAGTAAAGCTCATGAGCTAGGGCATTCACATGTCCAAAATCCACAGCCAGTTAGCGCCCCAAGCTAGTAAAACTCACGAGCTAGGGCACTCACATATCCACAGCCAGTTAGCGCCCCAAGTTAGTAAAACTCACGAGTTAGGGCACTCACATATCCACAGCCAGTTAGCGCCCAAAGCTAGTAAAACTCACGAGCCAGGGCACTCACATGCCCAATATCCACAGCCAGTTAGCGCCCCAAGCTATAAAACTCGTTAGCTAGTGCAATCACATGCCCACAGCCAGTTAGCGCCCCAAGCTAGTAAAACTCATGAGCTAGGGCACTCACATGCCTAATATCCACAGCCAGTTAAGGCCCCAAGCTAGTAAAACTCACGAGCTAGGGCACTCACATGCCCAATATCCACAACCAGTTAGCGCCCCAAGCTAGTAAAACTCGTGAGCTAGATCACCCACATGCCCACAGCCAGTTAGCGCCCCAAGCTAGTAAAACTCACGAGCTAGGGCATTCATATTCCCAATATCCACAGCCAGTTAGCGCCCGAAGCTAGTAAAACTCTTGAGCTAGGGCACTCACATGCCCACAGCCAGTTAGCGCCCCAAGCTAGTAAAACTCATGAGCTAGGGCACTCACATGCCCAATATCCACAGCCAGTTAGCGCCCCAAGCTAGTAAAACTCATGAGCTAGGGCATTCATATGCCCAATATCCACAGCCAGTTAGCGCCCCAAGCTAGTAAAACTCATGAGCTAGGGCACTCACATGCCCAATATCCACAGCCAGTTAGCGCCCCAAGCTAGTAAAACTCACGAGCTAGGGCATTCATATGCCCAATATCCACAGCCAGTTAGCGCCCGAAGCTAGTAAAACTCTTGAGCTAGGGCACTCACATGCCCACAGCCAGTTAGCGCCCCAAGCTAGTAAAACTCATGAGCTAGGGCACTCACATGCCCAATATCCACAGCCAGTTAGCGCCCCAAGCTAGTAAAACTCATGAGCTAGGGCACTCACATGCCCAATATCCACAGCCAGTTAGCGCCCCAAGCTAGTAAAAATCATGAGCTAGGGCACCCATATGCCCACAGCCAGTTAGCGCCCCAGCTAGTAAAAAGCTTGAGCTAGGGCACCCATATGCCCACAGCCAGTTAGCGCCCAAAGCTAGTAAAACTCATGAGCTAGGGCACTCACATATCCACAGCCAGTCGCGGCTAAAGCTAGTAAAACTCACGAGCTAGGTCACTCACATATCCACAGCCAGTTAGCGCCCCAAGCTAGTAAAGCTCATGAGCTAGGGCATTCACATGTCCAATATCCACAGCCAGTTAGCGCCCCAAGCTAGTAAAACTCACGAGCTAGGGCACTCACATATCCACAGCCAGTTAGCGCCCCAACTTAGTAAAACTCACGAGTTAGGGCACTCACATATCCACAGCCAGTTAGCGCCCAAAGCTAGTAAAACTCACGAGCTAGGGCACTCACATGCCCAATATCCACAGCCAGTTAGCGCCCCAAGCTAGTAAAACTCGTTAGCTAGTGCACTCACATGCCCACAGCCAGTTAGTGCCCCAAGCTAGTAAAACTCACGAGCTAGGGCACTCACATGCCCAATATCCACAACCAGTTAGCGCCCCAAGCTAGTAAAACTCGTGAGCTAGGGCACTCACATGCCCAATATCCACATCCAGTTAGTGCCCCGGGCTAGTAAAACTCATGAGCTAGGGCACTCACATGCCCAATATCCACAGCCAGTTAAGGCCCCAAGCTAGTAAAACTCACGAGCTAGGGCACTCACATGCCCAATATCCACAACCAGTTAGCGCCCCAAGCTAGTAAAACTCGTGAGCTAGGGCACTCACATGCCCAATATCCACAGCCAGTTAGCGCCTCAAGCTCAGCAAAAGCAAACAGCGACATGAGATGTTTGCGATTGTCATATTTTCTAACGTTACGTGCAAACGCTCACCTTAAAGCTGCTTCTACTACTATTTGAAAATGTTAATGTCAATAATTAAGTTTTTGTTTCTCACGACCTCAAAAAGAAGGGACTAAACATCTGAAGATCACTTCCGCTTCCTCTTGAAACGAGGTACGTGAGACTCTCTTATGCGGCACAGACACACGCACATTAGCTTTGTGCGCACTCATCATATAGACCTAAGGTTTTGAGGTCTCTTTACAACACCACAACCTGATGTGTTCCATTCACATGACTTTCTCTACATCTCTGCAACAAAGTATTGTTAAAAAGCTTATTCTTCTATTTATTTCACGCTAATCGAGAAAAACTAGCAGAAATAGTCTTATTACTTGCTTCCTTGTAAGTGGAAGCGCAATAAGGGAGTAGCATAGGTTAAAGTGATAGTCAAAAGCTGGTTGCTATGTCACTGAAGTTCCTTTGTTTGTATGGACAGAAGTTGACAAATTCCTGTATGAGAAAAGTATAAGTTTTTTGAAGCTGAAGCCAAAAACAAGGAATATCTAAAAAACGATCAACTCCACGAAAAAAATGTATATAACATAAATTGTGTGTTTTAATGTGTATTACATGTTTTGTCTGATAAGTTATTGTCTATCTCTTACGGTTTAGCATTTATGCAAAATTCCGTATAATTCATCTAAAATAAAGTAGTTCTCAGGGCCTACTCCCAGAAAATTCAAGATATAAATTCTATTTGTCAGGTAAATATCCTTAATATACGATATTTTAATCAAAATTGTTAGAGCCATTTTTAAGAAAATGAAAATTTTCGGAAAAGGTTCCATGTAAAGGGTAGTTTGGGATGGGAGATTTTTTTTCAAAATCTTCGTGTAAAATCCCTCGAAGATACTAAACTTAAATAACAGGTTTGGTATTTTACCGACTTTTCGTTTTGAGTTATCGTGTTCACGGACACACCCACGGACGTTTTTTCTGAAAATGTTTTTTTTTTGCATACAGGGACCTTAAAACATATATTTCCGGCGAATACTTGGTATCGAATTTTGGGTGGAATAAAATACCTTCTCTATACACTATGTACATAATACGTGTAGAGAAAGTAAAAACGAAAAGTTGGTCAACACTAAAGTTGTTATTTAAGATCCACATTGTCCAAGGATGCGCACAAACATTTTCAGCAATGAGTTTTAACCCAGGCACCCTTTGTATTAAAGATTTTTCGAAAATCTTGATTTTGATTAAAACACCGTACATTGATATATTTTCATGCCAAAATATACATATGTGAATATTTTAGGAATAACTGAACTGCTCTTCATTCTGGATGAGTTTTGTAAGAAACAAACAAAGAATGTAGATCTTGTTAAAGTAAAGTACATTTTTAAGCAGTTAATCGTTTCTGAGATACGCCTCGTTCTTGGTTTAAATTTTCCAATCCTTATACGTTTCTCAGTTCCGATTTCAGTATTTGTTTTGCTTTTCTCGTGCAAAGAGGACGCAATTTCTATGCTATCACATGACAACCAGCTTTTAAAATATTTGAGTATCGCTTTATGTCCCTTCTACTTACAAGGAAGCAAGTAATAAAACAATTTCTGTTAATGTTTATCTTGATGATCATCAAGGACATAGAAGAATAATCTTTGGTAAGAATAGCTTGTTCCTAGAATGAGTAGAGAAAGTCATGTGAATGGAGTACATCAGATTTATCTAAAAGGTAACATTTAAGTGTGTCGTAGCTCTAACAAAATACATCAGGAAACTGTTTATGTAAATGTTTATCTTGATTAGATAGAAACCCAAACTTTCGTAAGGAATATTTGTGGCAGAGAAAGTTATGTGGATGTAGGACTGGGGTATTGAGCGCTTACGGTGGGACCGATGCTGGGGTCCCTAACATTTCCAGCGCCCAGGATGACCTGTTATAGAGAGCGCGACCACACTCCAGCTTGTAGCCCAGTTCCTGCTAGGAACGTTGCCAACAGAGCACGTGATCTACTCTGTTATTTTTGGTGAGGTTGGGGGCTTCTAGACCTCAAGGTCAAGTAGTCTCCTGTACACCAATCAAGATAAACACTAACAGAAATTGTCTTGTTACTTGCTTCCTTGTGAGTATACACTAGGATAAAGTGATAGTCAAATGTTTTAAAAGCTGACTGCAATGCGACACTTGGGTTCTCTTTCCGAAACAAAATACAAATAAAAGGGATAAGGACCTGCATTGTGACAAAAGTTTAAACAATTGAAGCCAATACAGGGAATATCTCGGAAACCGTTGATATGACATAAACTGTGTGTTTTAATGAGACATGCATTTTTGTCTATCTCTTGCAGTTTAGCAGTTATACAAAAGTTATCAAAAATGAAGAGGTCTTCAGAGGCTATTTCTAGAAAATTAAAGCTATGCATTTTAATCAAAAATGTTAGAGCCATTTTTGAGAAAATAAAAATTTCCGAAAGCTTTTCCATGTAAAAGGTATTAGAGATGTTGGTGTGGCATCCCTATAAGATGCCCCGGCCTCGCACGGGTCGTGTAACCAATTAAAAAAACTCAGTCAAAATCCTCCGTTTACAGCACGAATCTGCAACGGAGTAAAATTACAATTACATAATTTGACAATACTTTATTGTAATGTACAATTTGCTTCCGGAGAGAAAACAAATAGCGACGATGGTTTGCCGACTCTCGAGCACGCAAAGTACAACTATCCATGCGAAAAACACGACAATTGAAGGTATACTCCACACACTTCTAACCATTGACCTTGGGATTTATTGTCATTGCGAATGCAAGGCACACCGGAAGCAACACGCTTAAATTCAAATGGAAAGTCGGTTGACATTAGTGGTATTCTTGGAATAAGTATATCCTCGCCTTTGAGCTTTCCTATATTATAGTAGCTTGAATCAAAATTTTCATAATTGTTTTAACATGAGTTTTGTTCAGCTGCCTAATTTTGGCTGATTGAGATTGCGTAACATAATTATCACCGAGTCTACCTTGAGCTGTAAATTGTGTGGCGGTATTCCTGGTAAATCCAATGAATTTAGGAATTCAGTAAGATAACTGACAAGTGGAATCGATCCACTTAAATTAATGCAATTGTCCATCAATTTACCCTGAATTTTTATGTTAAAATAATCTACATTCTTATTAGTGGCTGCTAAAATGGCTCGTTCGCTCAACCGAGAGTAGTTTTTGTAATTTTCACAAATATTTGGAAACACTTTCCATATTAATTGTTCCTCTGTGAAGTGACAAAAATGTGATGGAAACGAAATGAGGCCAGTAGAAGTGTCAACAGAAATTTACCATTGCAAATGTCTTTAAAGCATCTGAAAAGTACAATGAAGCGCTATAATCTGCACAATGTGGCATATATTGTGGAAAGGATGACGGACGGTTAACAGCGTGGGTAAGCAAGGATGTCATTGGCATAGCAGTAATAGCAGCCCTTTCATAGTGTGCGGGTAAACGCTGGCATAGGTAATGAATTACATTAAAGAGACTCACAATAGCATTCATGCTTCTTCCGAATCTCTTTCTTTCCTTTACTCACAATGTTTTCCACCTCTTTCTTTATTTTCACTTATGTCAGAACAGCCATTTTTAAGGCTAACAATGACATAACTAAAGAGCAAGTAGATCTAGTAGGGCAATTAATAAGCTTTTATTAGACAGATTTGTGTAATTTATCCATTTAACCCAATATATTACTTTATCAAATGTATTAAGAGCACCAGAATTGCAGTGTGATGGTGACGCGGGTATCTTCCTGTTCTTTAGCTGGCTCATGTACCACATAACGTCAAATAATCAACGTCTGCAATAGGACGTTAAACCTAAAATGGATCCCGTCATTTCTCCGCCATTTTCAGATTCCAAGAAGGGTTAATGGTTATGTGCATAGTTTTATAACTTGTTCGTTTGAAAGAATTACAACAGAAATATACTTATTTCTTTATTTAAACGATGTGACCAAGGGAACCATAGCTAATACATAAGAAATATATTTGATTTCCACAGTTATCTTGCGTCATTGTCTCCATAACCGGATGCATTCCCTTAACATTGAAGAAAAAAATAGAGCAGGAGGTACTACGGCCATCTGGTGACAAATAATAAGTACGTATTTAACGTGTTCGTCGCCAGGAAAGCTCCTTTATTTTAAACGATAGGAGTACGGAAAGAACAGTTATAACATAAAAATGTATTTGAATTTCACTGCTGCGTTGTGTCATCTCAATAAACTGTTGCGTTACCGTAACATTGGATGGGGAGGGAAAATACCACTATGTCCGTCTAGTGACAAATAAATAAGTACTTACTCTAGCTGTTAGTCGCCAGGAAAGTTTCTTTGTGCTTTATTTTAAACAACAGGAATAAGGAAAGGACAGTTAATATATGAAAATGTATTTGAATTTCACTGCTGCGTTGCGTCATCGTGTCGATAAACTGGTGTGTTACCTTGACATTGAATGGGGAGGGAAGAATATAGCAGTACCACGACCATTTAGCAACAAATTACCGTGATACCACAGCCATCTGGTGGCTATTAACCGAAATGCGTTCGCTTGACACGGTTTTTATTCGTTTTATGAGGTTTTACATACTTTCCCGTACTATTTTTAATCATTTTCTTTCCCACAAACATTGTCCTGACAATAACGAACACAACAAAAAAAGAATTGTTCAATTTGATGCAGTAGTTCGGAAGTGATGCGCATCCATACATTTCAGCGATATATATATATATATATATATATATATATATTTAATGGACTTTTCATTTTTCAGATGACACATAGATACACGGACCTTTTTCTAAAATGCCTTTTACTTTCTCTACACGTACTATGTACATAGTGTATATAGAAGGTATTGTAAGGCACCCAAAATTTCGGTACTGTGATTTCACTGGAAATACATGTTTTGAGACCTCCTGAATAAAAAAGAAATTTAGAAAACTGTCCGTGTGTGTCTGTGTGTCTATGGACAGCATAGCTCAAAAGATAAAAAACGTTAAATTACAAACTTGGTATTTAAGTTTGGTATCTTACAAGGATGCGACACGAAGATTTTCAAGAAAATCCCCCCCCACCACCAACTACCCTTTACATGGAACTTTTTCCGAAAATTTTGATTTTCTCAAAAATGGCTCTAACAATTTTGATTAAAATATCGCATATTGAAGACATTTACCTGACAAATAAAATGTAAATCTTGAATTTTTTGGGAATAGCCTCTGAAGGCGATTTATGTTATGTAACTTTTTTTCGTGGAGTTGATTGTTTTTGAGATATTGCTTGTTTTTGGTTTCAGCTTTGAAATACTTATACTTTTCTCATACAGGAATTTGTGAAGTCTTGTCCTTACAAAGAAAGGAACTTCAGTCACATAGCAACCAGCCCTTGACTATCACTTTAACCTATGGTACTCCCTTATTTCACATCTACTTACAAGGAAGCAACTAATAAGACTATTTCTATTAATGTTTCCTCAATTTGCATGAAGTAAATAGAAGCATAAACTTTTTAACAATAATTTGTTGCAGAGATGTAGAGAAAGTCATGTGAATGGAACAGATATTTTTGTATAATACATTTTTGTCTATCTCTTACAGTTTTCCAGTTATACAAAAGTGATTCAAAATGAAAAGGTCTTCAGAGACTATTCCTAGAAAATTAAATATATACATTTTATTTGTCATGTAATTTATCACTAAAATATGACATTTTAATTCAAAACCGTCAGTGTCATTTTTGAGAAAAATCAAAATTTTCGAAAACTATTTCATGTAAAGGGTATGAGGGTTTCACTTAGAAATCTTCGTGTCGTATTCTTATAAGATGCTAAACTTAAACTTCAAATATATATTTAATGAACCTTTTTCTATTTTTTTTAACTCAGGAGACACCGAAACATGTATTTCCAGTGAAATCTCGACTTGGAATTATTGGGTGTAACGCAATAGTGTTCTACCTACTATCGCGACTTAGCAGTTTAACCGATGTGACATATTCAAAGCAAAGTTAAAGAACAGGACAGTCCAAAATTACTGCACGCAATGCACTATCAGTTGAAGACTGGTACAGTTGACTGAGCAATGTGTTTGAGAGGTCGGCTGTTGCGCTGTTTCAGGCAGACGAGCTCTGGAGTGTTTATTCCCTTGTTTTAGAGCTCAACGCTGTCGTGGCATTCCGTATAAGGAATTTTACTGTTAAATTGCTGTAGTTGTCAGGGTCCCTCCCATCTGCGTTGCTCGTCGAGGGGGCCTCTTTATCAGACGTTTTGACCGTGTCCCACTCCAGTCACATCAACAATACTGCACCGCCCGCCTGGCATCATTTCACCAATTTCATTCATCGTCCGATAAGAGCAACCAGGTTAAAGGACTCAAATCCTCCCTCCATTTATAGCTATAAAATAACGTCACAGAAATCTCGTCGCTCAACGAAAGAGGCTTGCATGTTATGCTGGAGCCATTGCTCATGTAAGGTTTGTCCTGTATCTTTGTGAGGCGAACGTCAGTTGTCAAGTTGCTTCCCAGGGCAGCTAAAGGGACGGAAACTCTGCCCCAGTGTCTTACAGCACCTCTAGCGGCATGCAACCTAAACCTATAAATATATTCTATTATTTGATGCCACATATATCATTACAATATTTGCTGCATATTAATTGTGTGTTTTATCGTGTAGTAACTTTCTGTCTATATCTCTACCGTTTACTTGTTCTGCAAACTTCGTTCAGAATGAAGAGGTCTTCACAGGCTGTTTGCCATGTACGTATTATCTATCTTTAATATAGTGTACATATTTAATAAAAATCGGTACGGCCAACTCCTTCATATAAAGGGCTCTTTGGTGAGAGAACTTTTTCAATTCCTTTTTGGAACATACATACAAGTTTTGTATTAGCTCAGTTTTTCCTTCATACACACATTTTTTTTAGAAGGAAGGATTCACCAGTCCTCACATTATATGTTCTGCTAAAATATTAATATTCAGGATAAAAAAAAAATGCCAGAAGGGCTAAGCATATGATTGCTTTCTCTCCTTACTACAGTTAGAGAAGGTATTGCACTCCAACCAAAAGTTCTATAACGAGCTTTCAACGCAAATGCATGTTATAGAGTACTCCGAATTAGACAAAGTGCATATGTGTCTGTGAACACGAAAAGTCGCTTGAATACCAAACTTGGTACTTAACTTCAGCATCTACCAACAATGCCATACCAAGATTTACAGCAATCCCCGCATCCCATGCTTAGAAAATTGTTATTTTCTCAAAAATGTTGATTCAAATGGCATATGTTTAAGATATTTTTATGACCTTCAAGTTTCTGGGAATGGCCTCGTCACTCTATAACTAGCAAACCGTGACAAGAGAAAAACTTACTAAAATGAAAAATGCACAACTAGTTAAAACGTACGTCATGTACCTACACTTATTTGTTTCTGACACCTTTCTTGTTGTTGGTTTCGGGTTTAAACTTTTCTCAAACAGCAAGTCATCTTTTCTTTCATATGCTTTGTTTTATTCCTGCCATGCAAAAATAACCGCATTTCAATTGTTTCACATAGCAACAGCTTTTTAAAACATTTGACTATCACTTTATCCTAGTGTATTGCCTTCTATTTACAAGGAAGCAAGTAATAAGACAATTTCTGTTAATGTTTATCTCTATTACCATGAAGAATATGTTTACTTTCTCTACACGTTCTATGTACATAGTGTATAGAGAAGCTAAAGTAATTCACCCGAAAATCTTATACCGAGATTTCACCGGAAATACATGTTTTGGGTCCCCCAGAAACCAAAAAAAGATTTTTAGAAAAACGTCCGTGTGTGTCTGTGCGTGTATGTGTATGTCTGTGGGCAGCATAGTTCAAAAACAAAATGACCGTTAAATACCAAACCTAATATTTAAGTTTGGTATATTCCAAGGATAAGACACGAAGATTTTCAAGAAAATTCCCACACCCAAAACTACCCTTTACATGGAACATTTTTCGAAAATTTTGATTTTCCTAAAAATTGCTCTAAATATTTGGATTAAAATCGTGTATTAAAGATATATACAAATAAAATGTATATCTTGAATTATCTGGAAATAACCTCTGAAGACTACTTTATTCTGGATGAATTTTACGGAATTTTGCATAATTGCTAAACTGAAAGAGATGAACAAAAACTTACCACATAAAAATGTAGAGCACGTTAAAACATAGAATTTATGTTATATACATTTTTTTCGTGGAGTTGATCGTTTTTGACATATTCCTTGTTTTTGGTTTCAGCTTTGAAAAACTTATACTTTTCTCGTACAGGAATTTGTCCATTCCTATCCATAGAAACAAAGGAACTTCAGTCACATAGCAACCAGCTGTTGACTATCACTTTAACCAATGGTACTCCCTTATTTCGCTCCTACTTACAAGGAAGCAAGTAATAAGACTATTTCTGCTAATTTTTTCTCGATTAGCATGAAGTAAATAGAAGCATGGGCTTTTTAACAATAATTTGTTGCGGAGATGAAGAGAAAGTCATGTGATTTTGTATTTAAACATTGCAGCAAATCACCAGAATGCAGTCTGTGATATGCCGCGTGTCAGTGTCAGCGAATGAGACGGAATGGCTAGTAAGAGAAAGTGGTGGTGGTGACATCTCTGAGCCATATCGATAAGCGCCAGTTGACAAAGCATCACTTAGTAGAATACACAAGTGGACAAACTGTCCAAGCAAATGTATTACCAGAGAAGAGAGTATACAAGGGTGGGTGACGGAAGGGGAACCGAAAGCCAAAAGGGCAGAGCGCGGTACACGTTAAAACAAAGTTGCAGTAAACTCAATTTCTACAAAAATACAAATGTGTGTGTGTGTGTGTGGACAGTATAGCTCAAAAACGAAAAGACGAATACCAAACTTCGTATTTAAGTTTGGTATCTTCCAAGGATGCGACACGAAGATTTTCCAGAAAATCCCCCCACACCAACTACCCTTTACATAGAACTTTTTTTTCGAAAATTTTGATTTTCTCAAAAATGGCTGTAACGATTTTGATTAAGATATCATACATTAAAGATATTCACCTGGCAAATGAAATGTATATCTTGAATTTTCTGGGAATAGCCTCTGAAGACTACTTTATTCTGGAACAATTTTACGAAATTTTGTTTAACTGCTAAACCGTAAGAGTTAGACAAAAACTTGTCATACAAAAATGTGGAGCACATTAAAACACACAATTTATGTTATATACATTTTTTTCGGTGAGATGATCGTTTTTTTTAGATATTCCTTGTTTTTGGTTTCAGCAATGAAAAACTTATACTTTTCTCATACAGGAGTTTGTCAACTCGTGTCCATACAAACAAAGCAACTTCAGTCACATAGCAACCAGCTTTTGAAGATCACTTTAACCTATGGTACTCCCTTATTTCGCTACTACTTACAAGGAAGCAAGGAATAAGACTTTTTGTGAGTTATGCTGTTCTCGCCCTCTACCTGAAGTAGGTAGCCGTAACCTAGCAACTGTTTTAGTGTCTTGGTAAGTTACAAAACCCTCTAAAGGTAGGCATGGCCACCTCACGCAAATCGTGTTCCAGTTTCGTTCGGTTTATCGACGGGCTACCAGAAAACAGGTCATGGCCTGCCCTACGTCCGTCCATGAACCTGCCCATAATTACACAAACCTCTTCAATTCATTTATTCTTCCACTTCTTTTTCAACATCTCGTACTTCCACTCTGGAATAATCTTGCCCGCAGAAAAATTCCCACACGACTTTTTACCGACAATACTGAATTTAAAAAATGTGATGGGTTACATTCACATGACTTTCTCCACATCTCTGTAACAAATTATTGTTCAAAAGCTCATGCTTCTATTTACTTCATGCTAATCGAGAAAACATTAGCAGAAATAGTCTTTTTACTTGCTTCCTTGTAAGTAGAAGTGAAATAAGGGAGTACCATAGGTTAAAATGATATTCAAAAGCTGGTTGCTATGTGACTGAAGTTCCTTTGTTTGTATGGACACGAGTTGACAAATTCCTGTATGAGTAAAGTATAAGTTTTTCAAAGCTGAAACCAAAAACAAGGCATATCTCAAAAACGACCAACTGCATGAACAAAATGTGTATAACATAAATTCTGTGCTTTAACGTGCTCTACATTTTCTTTGCAGTAAGCGTTTATCCATTTCTTACGGCTTAGCAGTTATGCAAAAATCCGTAAAATTCATCCAGACTAAAGTAGTCTTCAGAGGCTATTCCCAGAAAATTCAAGATTACATTTTATTTGATAGGTAAATATCTTTAATATACGATATTTTAATCAAAATCGTTAGAGCCATTTTTAAGAAAATAAAAAATTTCGAGAAAACGTTCCATGTAAAGGGTAGTTTGGGGTGGGGGGATTTTTCTCAAAATCTTCGTGTCGCATCTGTGGACAACCATGGTAATACCAACTTTGGTATTTCACTGACTTTTCGTTTTTGAGTTATCGTGTTTACAAACACACGGACACACACGGACCTTTTTCTAAAAATCTTTTTTTGGTTACATGGGACCCTAAAACATGTATTTGCGGTGAAATCTCCGTATTGAATTTTGGGTATAATACAATACTTTCTCTATACTATATGTAACGCCCTCCGTGGTGTAATGGTTACCATGCTAACTTCATATACCCAAGGTCGCGGGTTCAAACCCGGCGGAGGACAATGGATTATTTCGGGTGTAAAAATTCTTAGCATGGCTTCCTTCGGAAGGGAAGTAAAGCCGTTGGTCCCGTGTCGTAGATTTATGCCACGTAAAAGAACCTCAACCCTGATAGAGAGGCCTCTGAGCAAAATTAAGCGGTCTTTCACGCCCAATATAGAATGGAACGCTGAGAACCATAGCAGTTAAAGAGCGTCCAAAATTAACACGACATTTTTTTTTTATACTCTATATACATAGTACGTGTAGAGAAAGTAAAAATACATTATGAAACATCTATTTGTGAACTTATTTTCTGTAAACATTTAATATGAATATGTTTTAAAATGAATCACGCGGTTCCGTTTTATTAAAGCAATGAATGTAGACAATAAAGAATTGTTATTTAAATTTAGAATATAGAAAGGTGACAAAAATATCAGTATTATTGTTATTAGTAACTGGTATAAATTTCAATAAGAGATACATACTGTGGATATTATGCAACACGTCATGCTAATGTGGACCAGCGAATCAGTTTCCACGCAATAGAGATTACTGCGCTCTCCGGCTTCATTATTGTACTACTGCTGTAAACTGCTAATGTGGACCAGCGAATCAGTATCGAGGTTTCCACGCAATGGAGATTACTGCGCTATCGAGCTTCATTATTGTACTATTACTGTAAACTGCTAATGTGGACCAGCGAATCAGTTTCCACGCAATGGAGATTACTGCGCTATCCGGCTTCATTATTGTACTACTGCTGTAAACTGCTAATGTGGACCTGCGAATCAGTATCGAGGTTTCCACGCAATGGAGATTACTGCGCTATCGAGCTTCATTATTGTACTACTACTGTAAACTGCTAATGTGGACCAGCGAATCAGTATCGAGGTTTCCACGCAATGGAGATTACTGCGCTATCCAGCTTCATTATTGGACTACTACTGTAAACTACTAATGTGGACCAGCGAATCAGTATCGAGGTTTCCACGCAATGGAGATTACTGCGCTATCGAGCTTCATTATTGTACTACTACTGTAAACTGCTAATGTGGACCAGCGAATCAGTATCAAGGTTTCCACGCAATGGAGATTACTGCGCTATCCAGCTTCATTATTGTACTACTACTGTAAACTGCTAATGTGGACCAGCGAATCAGTTTCCACGCAACGGAGATTACTGCGCTCTCCAGCTTCATTATTGTACTACTGCTGTAAACTGATAATGTGGACCAGCGAATCAGTATCGAGGTTTCCACGCAATGGAGATTACTGCGCTATCCAGCTTCATTATTGGACTACTACTGTAAACTGCTAATGTGGACCAGCGAATCAGTATCGAGGTTTCCACGCAATGGAGTTTACTGCGCTATCCAGCTTCATTATTGGATTACTGCTGTAAACTGCTAATGTGGACCAGCGAATCAGTATCGAGGTTTCCACGCAATGGAGATTACTGCGCTCTCCAGCTTCATTATTGTACTACTACTGTAAACTGCTAATGTGGACCAGCGAATCAGTTTCCACGCAACGGAGATTACTGCGCTCTCCAGCTTCATTATTGTACTACTGCTGTAAACTGATAATGTGGACCAGCGAATCTGTATCGAGGTTTCCACGCAATGGAGATTACTGCGCTATCCAGCTTCATTATTGTACTACTGCTATAAACTGCTAATGTGGACCAGCGAATCAGTTTCCACGCAACGGAGATTACTGCGCTCTCCAGCTTCATTATTGTACTACTGCTGTAAACTGATAATATGGACCAGCGAATCAGTATCGAGGTTTCCACGCAATGGAGATTACTGCGCTATCGAGCTTCATTATTGTACTACTGCTGTAAACTAATGATGTGGACCAGCGAATCAGTTTCCACGCAACGGAGATGACTGCGCTCTCCAGCTTCATTATTGTACTACTGCTGTAAACTGCTAATGTGGACCAGCGAATCAGTTTCCACGCAACGGATTTTACTGCGCTCTCCAGCTTCATTATTGTACTACTGCTGTAAACTGCTAATGTGGACCAGCGAATCAGTTTCCACGCAATGGAGATTACTGCGCCCTCCAGCTTCATAATTGTACCACTACTGTAAACTGCTAATGTGGACCAGCGAATCAGTTTCCACGCAACGGAGATTACTGCGCTCTCCAGCTTCATTATTGTACTACTGCTGTAAACTGCTAATGTGGACCAGCGAATCAGTTTCCACGCAACGGAGATTACTGCGCTCTCCAGCTTCATTATTGTACTACTGCTGTAAACTGATAATGTGGGCCAGCGAATCAGTATCGAGGTTTCCACGCAATGGAGATTACTGCGCTATCCAGTTTCATTATTGTATTACTACTGTAAACTCCTAATGTGAACCAGCGAATCAGTTTCCACGCAATGGAGATTACTGCGCTATCGAGCTTCATTATTGTACTACTACTGTAAACTGCTAATGTGGACCAGCGAGTCAGTTTCCGCGCAATGGAAATTACTGCGCTCTCCAGCTTCATTATTGTACTACTACTGTAAACTGCTAATGTGGACCAGCGAATCAGTATCGAGGTTTCCACGCAATGGAGATTACTACGCTATCCTGCTTCATTATTGTACTACTACTGTAAACTGCTAATGTGGACCAGTGAATCAGTATCCACGTAATGGAGATTACTGCGCTCTCCAGCTTCATTATTGTACTACTACTGTAAACTGCTAATGTGGACCAGCGAATCAGTATCGAGGTTTCCACGCAATGGAGATTACTGCCCTCTCCAGCTTCATTATTGTACTACTGCTGTAAACTGCTAATGTGGACTAGCGAATCAGTATCGAGGTTTCCACGCAATGGAGATTACTGCGCTCACCAGCTTCATTATTGTACTACTACTGTAAACTGCTAATGTGGACTAGCGAATCAGTTTCCACGCAATGGAGATTACTGCGCTCTCCAGCTTCATTATTGTACTACTACTGTAAACTGCTAATGTGGACCAGCGAATCTGTTTCCACGCAATGGAGATTACTGCGCTCTCCAGCTTCATTATTGTACTACTACTGTAAACTGCTAATGTGGACCAGCGAATCTGTATCGAGGTTTCCACGCAATGGAGAATACTGCGCTATCCAGCTTCATTATTGTACTACTACTGTAAACTGCTAATGTGGACCAGTGAATCAGTATCCACGCAATGGAGATTACTGCGCTCTCCAGCTTCATTATTGTACTACTACTGTAAACTGCTAATGTGGACCAGCGAATCAGCATCGAGGTTTCCACGCAATGGAGATTACTGCGCTATCCAGCTTCATTATTGTACTACTACTGTAAACTGCTAATGTGGACCAGTGAATCAGTTTCCACGCAATGGACATTACTGCGCTCTCCAGCTTCATTATTGTACTACTACTGTAAACTGCTAATGTGGACTAGCGAATCAGTTTCCACGCAATGGAGATTACTGCGCTCTCCAGCTTCATTATTGTACTACTACTGTAAACTGCTAATGTGGACCAGCGAATCAGTATCGAGGTTTCCAGCAATGGAGATTACTACGCTATCCTTCTTCATTATTGTACTACTGCTGTAAACTGCTAATGTGGACCAGTGAATCAGTATCCACGCAATGGAGATTACTGCGCTCTCCAGCTTCATTATTGTACCACTACTATAAACTGCTAATGAAACACATTTCTTATATCTGTTATTAATAACTGGCAGCACTTTACGTTTAACCTAAATGTTACATGGGTTCAACACCCAGAGAGGAGTCCTAGTGTGCCTGTTCACAAGAGCTGCTTCGATATCATCTCCAATCCCTTGCTGCACTCATCTTGTGTGACTATAAAACGCGCCATCTGCTTTTGTTTCAATGTAGTGTTACGTCACCCCACACGTACCTTTACCATTTTGTAAAACTGACCAAGACACGAGGTCCAGGAAGAACTTGCTTCTGGAGATGTTCTAAGTGTACATAACAATAATTTCCTTGACAACTTTGTCGCTGCAAGTTTTTGCGTGGGCTTCAAGAACGACATTTTCCACTGTATAGACAGGGGATCCAAACACTTTGTTTTCACCCTTATTTTTCTAATAAATATGTTTAGACATATTGATATAATCTAAATACCAACGTGGCCTAGTCGTATTCGGAAACGGCGCACTTCCATAAGGGCCCATTGCGACGTCAAAGTGCAAATGTGCACGCAAGTTGGTGTCAACTTGGAGAGTCATCCCAACAGGCTAGTCACTTCCATAAGGGCCCATTGCGACGTCAAAGTGCAAATGTGCACGCAAGTTGGTGTCCACTTGGAGAGTCATCCCAACAGGCTAGCCACTTCCATAAGAGCCCATTGTGACGTCAAAGTGGCAATGTGCATGCAAGTTTGTGTCCACCAGGAGAGTCACCCAACAGACTAATCACTTCCATTATAGCCCATTGTGACTTCAAAGTGGCAATGTGCATGCAAGTTTGTGTCCACCAGGAGAGTCATCCCAACAGACTAGTCACTCCCTTAAGAGCCCATTGTGACTTCAAAGTGGCAATGTGCATGCAAGTTTGTGTCCACCAGGAGAGTCATCCCAACAGACTAGTCACTCCCATAAGAGCCCATTGTGACATCAAAGAGACAATGTGCACGCAAGTTGGTGTCCACTTGCAGAGTCATCCCAACAGGCTAGTCACTCCCATAAGAGCCCATTGTGACGTCAAAGAGACAATGTGCACGCAAGTTTGTGTCCACCAGGAGAGTCATCCCAACAGGCTAGTCGCTCCCATAAGAGCCCATGGTGACCTAAAAGTGTCAATGTGCATGCAAGTTGGTGTCCACCAGGAGAGTCTTCTCAACAGGCTAGTCACTCCCATAAGAGCCCATTGTGATGCCAAAGTGGCAATGTGCACGCAAGTTGGTGTCCACCAGGAGAGTCTTCTCAACAGGCTAGTCAGTCCCATAAGAGCCCATTGTGATGCCAAAGTGGCAATGTGCATGCAAGTTGGTGTCCACCAGGAGAGTCTTCTCAACAGGCTAGTCACTCCCATAAGAGCCCATTGTGATGCCAAAGTGGCAATGTGCACGCAAGTTGGTGTCCACCAGGAGAGTCTTCTCAACAGGCTAGTCACTCCCATAAGAGCCCATTGTGATGCCAAAGTGTCAATGTGCATGCAAGTTGGTGTCCACCAGGAGAGTCTTCTCAACAGGCTAGTCACTCCCATAAGAGCCCATTGTGATGCCAAAGTGGCAATGTGCACGCAAGTTGGTGACCACCAGGAGAGTCTTCTCAACAGGCTAGTCACTCCCATAGGAGCTCATTGTGATGCCAAAGTGGCAATGTGCACGCAAGTTGGTGTCCACCAGGAGAGTCTTCTCAACAGGCTAGTCACTTCCATAAGAGCCCATTGTGATGCCAAAGTGGCAATGTGCACGCAAGTTTTTGTACACTTGGAGAGTCTTCCCAACAGGCTAATCACTTCCATAAGAGCCCATTGTGATGCCAAAGTGGCAATGTGCACGCAAGTTTTTGTACACTTGGAGAGTCTTCCCAACAGGCTAGTCACTCCCATAAGGGCCCATTGTGATGTTAAAATGACGATGTGCACGCAAGTTGGTGTCCCCCAGGAGATCATCCCAATAGGCTAGTCACTTCCATAAGGGCCCATTGTATCGTCAAAATGACAATGCGCACGCAAGTTGGTGTCCACTTGGAGAGTCATCCCAACAGGCTAGTCACTTCCATAAGGGCCCATTGTATCGTCAAAATGACAATGCCCACGCAAGTTGGTGTCCATTTGGAGAGTCATCCCAACAGGCTAGTCACTACCATAAGAGCCCATTGTGACGTCAAAGTGGCAATGTGCTTGCCAGTTGGTGTCCACTTCGAGAGTCTTCTCAACAGGCGAGTCACTCCCATAAGAGCCCATTGTGACGTCAAAGTGGCAATGTGCACTCAAGTTGGTGTCCAGCAGGAGAGTCATCTCAACAGGCTAGTCACTCCCATAAGAGCCCATTGTGACGTCAAAGTGGCAATGTGCACGCAAGTTTGTGTCCACTTCGAGAGTCTTCTCAACAGGCGAGTCACTCCCATAAGAGCCCATTGTGACGTCAAAGTGGCAATGTGCTTGCCAGTTGGTGTCCACTTCGAGAGTCTTCTCAACAGGCGAGTCACTCCCATAAGAGCGCATTGTGACGTCAAAGTGGCAATGTGCTTGCCAGTTGGTGTCCAGCAGGAGAGTCATCCCAACAGGCTAGTCAGTTCAATAAGAGCGCATTGTGACGTCAAAGAGACAATGTACACGCAAGTTGGTGTCCAGCAGGAGAGTCATCCCAACAGGCTAGTCAGTTCAATAAGAGCGCATTGTGACGTCAAAGAGACAATGTGCACACAAGTTGGTGTCCAGCAGGAGAGTCATCCCAACAGGCTAGTCAGTTCAATAAGAGCGCATTGTGACGTCAAAGAGACAATGTGCACACAAGTTGGTGTCCAGCAGGAGAGTCATCCCAACAGGCTAGTCAGTTCAATAAGAGCGCATTGTGACGTCAAAGTGGCAATGTGCACACAAGTTGGTGTCCAGCAGGAGAGTCATCCCAACAGGCTAGTCAGTTCAATAAGAGCCCATTGTGACGTCAAAGTGGCAATGTGCTTGCCAGTTGGTGTCCAGCAGGAGAGTCATCCCAACAGGCTAGTCAGTTCAATAAGAGCGCATTGTGACGTCAAAGTGGCAATGTGCACGCAAGTTTGTGTCCAGCAGGAGAGTCATCCCAACAGGCTAGTCAGTTCAATAAGAGCGCATTGTGACGTCAAAGTGGCAATGTGCACACAAGTTGGTGTCCAGCAGGAGAGTCATCCCAACAGACTAGTCACTCCCATAAGAGCGCATTGTGACGTCAAAGTGGCAATGTGCACGCAAGTTTGTGTCCAGCAGGAGAGTCATCCCAACAGGCTAGTCAGTTCAATAAGAGCGCATTGTGACGTCAAAGTGGCAATGTGCACACAAGTTGGTGTCCAGCAGGAGAGTCATCCCAACAGACTAGTCACTCCCATAAGAGCGCATTGTGACGTCAAAGAGACAATGTGGACGCAAGATGGTGTGCACAAGGAGAGGCATGACAACAGGCTAGTCAGTCTCATAAGCGCCCATTGTTTCGTCAAAGTGCCAATGTGCACGCAAGTTGAGGTCCACCAGGCGAGTCATCCCAACAGGCTATTCACTCCCATAAGAGCCCATTGTGACGTCAAAGTGGCAATGTGACACCAGTTGGTGTCCACCAGATGAGTCATCTTAACAGACTAGTCCCTCCCGTAAGAGCCCATTGTGACGTCAAGGTGGCAATGTGCACACAAGTTGGTGTCCACCAGGAGAGTCATCCCAACAGGCTAGTCACTCCCATAAGAGCGCATTGTGACGTCAAAGAGAAAATGTGCACGCAAGATGGTGTCCACCAGGAGAGTCATCCCAACAGACTAGTCACTCCCATTAGGGCCCATTGTGACGTCAAAGTGGCAATGTACCGGGAAGTTGGTTACCACCAGGTGAATCATACCAACAGGCTAGTCGCTCCCATAATAGCCCATTGTGACATCAAAGTGGCAATGTGCACGCAAGTTGGTGTCCACTTGGAGAGTCATACCAACAGGCTAGTCACATCCATCTGAGCCCATTGTGAGCCGCTGTGACGTCAAAGTGGCAATGTGCACGCAAGTTTGTGGCCAGCAGGAGAGTCATCCCAACGGGCTAGTCACTCCCATAAGAGCCCATTTTGACGTCAAAGTGGCAATGTGCACGCGAGTTTGTGTCCAGCAGGAGAGTCATCCCAACAGGCTAGTCAGTTCAATAAGAGCGCATTGTGACATCAAAGTGGCAATGTGCACACAAGTTGGTGTCCAGCAGGAGAGTCATCCCAACAGGCTAGTCAGTTCAATAAGAGCGCATTGTGACGTCAAAGTGGCAATGTGCACACAAGTTGGTGTCCAGCAGGAGAGTCATCCCAACAGACTAGTCACTCCAATAAGAGCGCATTGTGACGTCAAAGAGACAATGTGCACGCAAGATGGTGTGCACAAGGAGAATCATGACAACAGGCTAGTCACTCTCATAAGCGCCCATTGTTTCGTCAAAGTGCCAATGTGCACGCAAGTTGAGGTCCACCAGGCGAGTCATCCCAACAGGCTATTCACTCCCATAAGAGCCCATTGTGACGTCAAAGTGGCAATGTGACACCAGTTGGTGTCCACCAGGAGATTCTTCCCAACAGGCTAGTCACTCCCATAAGAGCCCATTGTGATGTTAAAATGACGATGTGCACGAAGTTGGTGTCCACCAGGAGAGTCATCCCAATAGGCTAGTCACTTCCATAAGGGCCCATTGTAACGTCAAAGTGGCACTGTGCACGCAAGTTAGTGTCCACCAGGAGATCATCCCAACAGGCTAGTCACTCCCATAAGAGCCCATTGTGATGTTAAAATGACGATGTGCACGAAGTTGGTGTCCACCAGGAGAGTCATCCCAATAGGCTAGTCACTTCCATAAGGGCCCATTGTAACGTCAAAGTGGCACTGTGCACGCAAGTTAGTGTCCACCACGAGATCATCCCAACAGACTAGTCCCTCCCATAAGAGCCCATTGTGACGTCAAGGTGGCAATGTGCACGCAAGTTGGTGTCCACCAGGAGAGTCATCCCAACAGACTAGTCCCTCCCGTAAGAGCCCATTGTGACGTCAAGGTGGATATGTGCACGCAAGTTGGTGTCCACCAGGAGAGTCATCCCAACAGGCTAGTCACTCCCATAAGAGCCCATTGTGACGTCAAAGTGGATATGTGCACGCAAGTTGTGTGCACGAGGAGAGTCATCCCAACAGGCTAGTCAGTCCCATAAGAGCCCATTGTGACGTCAAAGTGGCAATGTACAGGCAAGTTGGTGTCCACCAGGAGAATCATACCAACAGGCTAGTCGCTCCCATAATAGCCCATTGTGACATCAAAGTGGCAATGTGCACGCAAGTTGGTGTCCACTTGGAGAGTCATACCAAAGGCTTGTCACATCCATCGGAGCCCATTGTGACCCGCTGTGACGTCAAAGTGGCAATGTGCACGCAAGTTTGTGGCCAGCAGGAGAGTCATCCCAACGGGCTAGTCACTCCCATAAGAGCCCATTTTGACGTCAAAGTGGCAATGTGCACGCAAGTTTGTGTCCAGCAGGAGAGTCATCCCAACAGGCTAGTCAGTTCAATAAAGGCGCATTGTGACATCAAAGTGGCAATGTGCACGCAAGTTTGTGTCCACCAGGAGAGTCATCCCAAGAGGCTAGTCACTCCCTTAAGAGCCCATTGTGACCTCAAAGTGGCAATGTGCACGCAAGTTGGTGTCTACTTGGAGAGTTATCCCAACAGGCTAGTCACTCCCATAAGAGCCCATGGTGACCTCAAAGTGGCAATGTGCACGCAAGTTGGTGTCCACTTGCAGAGTCATCCCAACAGGCTAGTCACTCCCATAAGAGCCCATTGTGACGTCAAAGTGGCAATGTACACGCAAGTTGGTGTCCCCTTGGAGATTTATGCCAACAGGCTAGTCACTCCCATAAGGGCCCATTGTGACGTCAAAGTGGCAATGTACACGCAAGTTGGTGTCCCCTTGGAGATTTATGCCAACAGGCTAGTCACTCCCATAAGGGCCCATTGTGACGTCAAAGTGGCAATGTGCACGCAAGTTGGTGTCCACTTAGAGAGTTATCCCAACAGGCTAGTCACTCCCATAGGAGCCC
This sequence comes from Hymenopus coronatus, assembly GCA_030762935.1. Classification (NCBI taxonomy): domain Eukaryota; kingdom Metazoa; phylum Arthropoda; class Insecta; order Mantodea; family Hymenopodidae; genus Hymenopus; species Hymenopus coronatus. The sequence continues at coordinate 4,417,146 of CM060897.1, read as the reverse complement.
ATTGTGACGTCAAAGTGGGAATGTGCACGCAAGTTGGTGTCCACTTGGAGAGTCATCCCAACAGGCTAGTCACTCCCATAAGAGCCTATTGTGACGTCAAAGTGGCAATGTGCACGCAAGTTGGTGTCCACTTGGAGAGTCATCCCAACAGGCTAGTCACTCCCATAAGAGCCCATTGATGTTAAAGTGGCAATGTACACGCAAGTTGGTGTCCACTTGGAGAGTCATCCCAACAGGCTAGTCACTCCCATAAGAGCCCATTGATGTTAAAGTGGCAATGTACACGCAAGTTGGTGTCCACTTGGAGAGTCATCCCAACAGGCTAGTCACTCCCATAAGAGCCTATTGTGACGTCAAAGTGGCAATGTGCACGCAAGTTGGTGTCCACCAGGAGAGTCTTCCCAACAGGCTAGTCACTTCCATAAGAGCCCATTGTGACGTCAAAGTGACAATGTACACGCAAGTTGGTGTCCACCAGGAGAGTCATCCCAACAGGCTAGTCACTCCCATAAGAGCCTATTGTGACGTCAAAGTGGCAATGTGCACGCAAGTTGGTGTCCACTTGGAGAGACATCCCAACAGGATAGTCCGTCCTATAAGGGCCCACTGTGACGTCAAAGTGGGAATGTGCACGCAAGTTGGTGTCCACTTGGAGAGTTATCCCAACAGGCTAGTCACTCCCATAAGAGCCTATTGTGACGTCAAAGTGGGAATGTGCACGCAAGTTGGTGTCCACCAGGAGAGTCATCCCAACAGGCTAGTCACTCCCATAAGAGCCCATTGTGACGTCAAAGTGGCAATGTGCACGCAAGTTGGTGTCCACCAGGAGAGTTATCCCAACAGGCTAGTCACTCCCATAAGAGCCTATTGTGACGTCAAAGTGGCAATGTGCACGCAAGTTGGTGTCCACTTGGAGAGTCATCCCAACAGGCTAGTCACTCCCATAAGAGCCCATTGTGACGTCAAAGTGGCAATGTGCACACAAATTGGTGTCCACCAGGAGAGTCATCCCAACAGGCTAGTCACTCCCATAATAGCCCATTGTGACGTCAAAGTGGCAATGTGCACGCAAGTTGGTGTCCACTTGGAGAGTCATCCCAACAGGCTAGTCACTCCCATAAGAGCCCATTGTGACGTCAAAGTGGCAATGTGCACACAAATTGGTGTCCACCAGGAGAGTAATCCTAACAGGCTAGTCAGTTCCATATGGGCCCATTGTGACGTCAAAGTGGCAATGTGCACGCAAGTTGGTGTCCACCAGGAGAGTCATCCCAACAGACTAGTCACTCCCATTAGGGCCCATTGTGACGTCAAAGTGGCAATGTACCGGGAAGTTGGTTACCACCAGGTGAATCATACCAACAGGCTAGTCGCTCCCATAATAGCCCATTGTGACATCAAAGAGACAATGTGCACGCAAGTTGGTGTCCACCAGGAGAGTCATCCCAACAGACTAGTCACTCCCATTAGGGCCCATTGTGACGTCAAAGTGGCAATGTGCACGCAAGTTGGTGTCCACCAGGAGAGTCTTCCCAACAGGCTAGTCACTCCCATAAGAGCCCATTGTGACGTCAAAGTGGCAATGTGCACGCAAGTTGGTGTCCACCAGGAGAGTCATCCCAACAGGCTAGTCACTCCCATAAGAGCCCATTGTGACGTCAAAGTGGGAATGTGCACGCAAGTTGGTGTCCACTTGGAGAGACATCCCAACAGGATAGTCCGTCCCATAAGGGCCCATTGTGACGTCAAAGTGGCAATGTGCACACAAATTGGTGTCCACCAGGAGAGTAATCCTAACAGGCTAGTCAGTTCCATATGGGCCCATTGTGACGTCAAAGTGGCAATGTGCACACAAGTTGGTGTCCACCAGGAGAGTCATCCCAACAGGCTAGTCACTCCCATAAGAGCCCATTGTGACGTCAAAGTGGCAATGTGCACGCAAGTTGGTGTCCACTTGGAGAGACATCCCAACAGGATAGTCCGTCCTATAAGGGCCCATTGTGACGTCAAAGTGGCAATGTGCACGCAAGTTGGTGTCCACCAGGAGAGTCATCCCAACAGGCTAGTCACTCCCACAAGAGCCCATTGTGACGTCAAAGTGGTAATGTGCATGCAAGTTGGTATCCACCAGGAGAGTCTTCTCAACAGGCTAGTCACTTCCATAAGGGCCCATTGTATCGTCAAAATGACAATGTGCACGCAAGTTTGTGTCCACCAGGAGAGTCTTCTCAACAGGCTAGTCACTCCCATAGGAGCCCATTGTGACGTCAAAGTGGGAATGTACACGCAAGTTGGTGTCCACCAGGAGAGTCTTCTCAACAGGCTAGTCACTCCCATAGGAGCCCATTGTGACGTCAAAGTGGGAATGTACACGCAAGTTGGTGTCCACCAGGAGAGTCTTCTCAACAGGCTAGTCACTCCCATAAGAGCCCATTGTGACGTCAAAGTGGCAATGTGCACGCAAGTTGGTGTCCACTTGGAGAGTCTTCTCAACAGGCTAGTCACTCCCATAAGAGCCCATTGTGACGTCAAAGTGGCAATGTGCTTGCCAGTTGGTGTCCACTTCGAGAGTCTTCTCAACAGGCGAGTCACTCCCATAAGAGCCCATTGTGACGTCAAAGTGGCAATGTGCACTCAAGTTGGTGTCCAGCAGGAGAGTCATCCCAACAGGCTAGTCAGTTCAATAAGAGCGCATTGTGACGTCAAAGTGGCAATGTGCACACAAGTTGGTGTCCAGCAGGAGAGTCATCCCAACAGGCTAGTCAGTTCAATAAGAGCGCATTGTGACGTCAAAGAGACAATGTGCACACAAGTTGGTGTCCAGCAGGAGAGTCATCCCAACAGGCTAGTCAGTTCAATAAGAGCGCATTGTGACGTCAAAGTGGCAATGTGCACGCAAGTTGGTGTCCAGCAGGAGAGTCATCCCAACAGGCTAGTCAGTTCAATAAGAGCGCATTGTGACGTCAAAGAGACAATGTGCACACAAGTTGGTGTCCAGCAGGAGAGTCATCCCAACAGGCTAGTCAGTTCAATAAGAGCCCATTGTGACGTCAAAGTGGCAATGTGCACGCAAGTTGGTGTCCACCAGGAGAGTCTTCTCAACAGGCTAGTCAGTTCAATAAGAGCGCATTGTGACGTCAAAGTGGCAATGTACACGCAAGTTGGTGTCCAGCAGGAGAGTCATCCCAACAGGCTAGTCAGTTCAATAAGAGCGCATTGTGACGTCAAAGAGACAATGTGCACACAAGTTGGTGTCCAGCAGGAGAGTCATCCCAACAGGCTAGTCAGTTCAATAAGAGCGCATTGTGACGTCAAAGTGGCAATGTGCACACAAGTTGGTGTCCAGCAGGAGAGTCATCCCAACAGGCTAGTCAGTTCAATAAGAGCGCATTGTGACGTCAAAGTGGCAATGTGCACACAAGTTGGTGTCCAGCAGGAGAGTCATCCCAACAGACTAGTCACTCCCATAAGAGCGCATTGTGACGTCAAAGAGACAATGTGCACGCAAGATGGTGTGCACAAGGAGAGTCATGACAACAGGCTAGTCACTCTCATAAGCGCCCATTGTTTCGTCAAAGTGCCAATGTGCACGCAAGTTGAGGTCCACCTGGCGAGTCATCCCAACAGGCTATTCACGCCCATAAGAGCCCATTGTGACGTCAAAGTGGCAATGTGACACCAGTTGGTGTCCACCAGATGAGTCATCTTAACAGACTAGTCCCTCCCGTAAGAGCCCATTGTGACGTCAAGGTGGCAATGTGCACGCAAGTTGGTGTCCACCAGGAGAGTCATCCCAACAGGCTAGTCACTCCCATAAGAGCCCATTGTGACGTCAAAGTGCCAATGTGCACGCAAGTTGGTGTCCACCAGGAGAGTCATCCCAACAGGCTAGTCACTCTCATAAGCGCCCATTGTTTCGTCAAAGTGCCAATGTGCACGCAAGTTGAGGTCCACCTGGCGAGTCATCCCAACAGGCTATTCACGCCCATAAGAGCCCATTGTGACGTCAAAGTGGCAATGTGACACCAGTTGGTGTCCACCAGATGAGTCATCTTAACAGACTAGTCCCTCCCATAAGAGCCCATTGTGACGTCAAGGTGGCAATGTGCACGCAAGTTGGTGTCCACCAGGAGATTCTTCCCAACAGGCTAGTCACTCCCATAAGAGCCCATTGTGATGGTCAAACTGGTAATGTGCACGCAAGTTGGTGTCCACCAGGAGAGTCATCCCAACAGGCTAGTCAGTTCTATAATAGCCCATTGTGACGTCAAAGTGGCAATGTGCACGCAAGTTGGTGTCCACCAGGAGAGTCATCCCAACAGACTAGTCACTCCCATTAGGGCCCATTGTGACGTCAAAGTGGCAATGTACCGGCAAGTTGGTGTCCACCAGGAGAATCATACCAACAGGCTACTCGCTCCCATAATAGCCCATTGTGACATCAAAGTGGCAATGTGCACGCAAGTTGGTGTCCACTTGGAGAGTCATACCAACAGGCTAGTCACATCCATCTGAGCCCATTGTGAGCCGCTGTGACGTCAAAGTGGCAATGTGCACGCAAGTTTGTGGCCAGCAGGAGAGTCATCCCAACGGGCTAGTCACTCCCATAAGAGCCCATTTTGACGTCAAAGTGGCAATGTGCACGCGAGTTTGTGTCCAGCAGGAGAGTCATCCCAACAGGCTAGTCAGTTCAATAAGAGCGCATTGTGACGTCAAAGTGGCAATGTGCACACAAGTTGGTGTCCAGCAGGAGAGTCATCCCAACAGACTAGTCACTCCAATAAGAGCGCATTGTGACGTCAAAGAGACAATGTGCACGCAAGATGGTGTGCACAAGGAGAGTCATGACAACAGGCTAGTCACTCTCATAAGCGCCCATTGTTTCGTCAAAGTGCCAATGTGCACGCAAGTTGAGGTCCACCAGGCGAGTCATCCCAACAGGCTATTCACTCCCATAAGAGCCCATTGTGACGTCAAAGTGGCAATGTGACACCAGTTGGTGTCCACCAGGAGATTCTTCCCAACAGGCTAGTCACTCCCATAAGAGCCCATTGTGATGTTAAAATGACGATGTGCACGAAGTTGGTGTCCACCAGGAGAGTCATCCCAATAGGCTAGTCACTTCCATAAGGGCCCATTGTAACGTCAAAGTGGCACTGTGCACGCAAGTTAGTGTCCACCAGGAGATCATCCCAACAGGCTAGTCACTCCCATAAGAGCCCATTGTGATGTTAAAATGACGATGTGCACGAAGTTGGTGTCCACCAGGAGAGTCATCCCAATAGGCTAGTCACTTCCATAAGGGCCCATTGTAAAGTCAAAGTGGCACTGTGCACGCAAGTTAGTGTCCACCACGAGATCATCCCAACAGGCTAGTCACTCCCATAAGGGCCCATTGTGATGTTAAAATGACGATGTGCACGAAGTTGGTGTCCACCAGGAGAGTCATCCCAATAGGCTAGTCACTTCCATAAGGGCCCATTGTATCGTCAAAATGACAATGCGCACGCAATTTGGTGTCCACTTGGAGAGTCATCCCAACAGGCTAGTCACTTCCATAAGGGCCCATTGTATCGTCAAAATGACAATGCGCACGCAAGTTGGTGTCCACTTGGAGAGTCATCCCAACAGGCTAGTCACTTCCATAAGAGCCCATTGTGACGTCAAAGTGGCAATGTGCTTGCCAGTTGGTGTCCACTTCGAGAGTCTTCTCAACAGGCGAGTCACTCCCATAAGAGCCCATTGTGACGTCAAAGTGGCAATGTGCACTCAAGTTGGTGTCCAGCAGGAGAGTCATCCCAACAGGCTAGTCAGTTCAATAAGAGCGCATTGTGACGTCAAAGTGGCAATGTGCAAACAAGTTGGTGTCCAGCAGGAGAGTCATCCCAACAGACTAGTCACTCCCATAAGAGCGCATTGTGACGTCAAAGAGACAATGTGGACGCAAGATGGTGTGCACAAGGAGAGGCATGACAACAGGCTAGTCAGTCTCATAAGCGCCCATTGTTTCGTCAAAGTGCCAATGTGCACGCAAGTTGAGGTCCACCAGGCGAGTCATCCCAACAGGCTATTCACTCCCATAAGAGCCCATTGTGACGTCAAAGTGGCAATGTGACACCAGTTGGTGTCCACCAGATGAGTCATCTTAACAGACTAGTCCCTCCCATAAGAGCCCATTGTGACGTCAAGGTGGCAATGTGCACGCAAGTTGGTGTCCACCAGGAGAGTCATCCCAACAGGCTAGTCACTCCCATAAGAGCCCATTGTGACGTCAAAGTGGATATGTGCACGCAAGTTGTGTGCACGAGGAGATTCATCCCAACAGGCTAGTCACTCCCATAAGAGCCCATTAAGACGTCAAAGTGGCAATGTACAGGCAAGTTGGTGTCCACCAGGAGAATCATACCAACAGGCTAGTCGCTCCCATAATAGCCCATTGTGACATCAAAGTGGCAATGTGCACGCAAGTTGGTGTCCACTTGGAGAGTCATACCAAAGGCTTGTCACATCCATCGGAGCCCATTGTGACCCGCTGTGACGTCAAAGTGGCAATGTGCACGCAAGTTTGTGGCCAGCAGGAGAGTCATCCCAACGGGCTAGTCACTCCCATAAGAGCCCATTTTGACGTCAAAGTGGCAATGTGCACGCAAGTTTGTGTCCAGCAGGAGAGTCATCCCAACAGGCTAGTCAGTTCAATAAGAGCGCATTGTGACATCAAAGTGGCAATGTGCACGCAAGTTTGTGTCCACCAGGAGAGTCATCCCAAGAGGCTAGTCACTCCCTTAAGAGCCCATTGTGACCTCAAAGTGGCAATGTGCACGCAAGTTGGTGTCTACTTGGAGAGTTATCCCAACAGGCTAGTCACTCCCATAAGAGCCCATGGTGACCTCAAAGTGGCAATGTGCACGCAAGTTGGTGTCCACTTGGAGAGTCTTCCCAACAGGCTAGTCACTCCCTTAAGCGCCCGTTGTGACCTCATAGTGGCAATGTACACGCAAGTTGGTGTCCTCTTGAAGATTTATCCCAACAGGCTAGTCACTCCCATAAGAGCCCATTGTGACGTCAAAGTGGCAATGTACACGCAAGTTGGTGTCCCCTTGGAGATTTATGCCAACAGGCTAGTCACTCCCATAAGGGCCCATTGTGACGTCAAAGTGGCAATGTGCACGCAAGTTGGTGTCCACTTAGAGAGTTATCCCAACAGGCTAGTCACTTCCATATGACCCCATGGTGACGTCAAAGTGGTAATGTACACGCAAGTTGGTGTCCACATGGAGAGTCTTCCCAACAGGCTAGCCCTTCCCATAAGAGCCCATTGTGACGTCAAAGTGGCAATGTACACGCAAGTTGGTGTCCACCAGGAGAGTCATCCCAACAGGCTAGTCACTTCCATAAGAGCCCATTGTGACGTCAAAGTGACAATGTGCACGCAAGTTGGTGTCCACTTGGAGAGTCATCCCAACAGGCTAGTCCGTCCTATAAGAGCCCATTGTGACGTCAAAGTGGCAATGTACACGCAAGTTGGTGTCCACTTGGAGAGACATCCCAACAGGATAGTCCGTCCCATAAGGGCCCATTGTGACGTCAAAGTGGCAATGTGCACGCAAGTTGGTGTCCACCAGGAGAGTAATCCTAACAGGCTAGTCAGTTCCATATGGGCCCATTGTGACGTCAAAGTGGGAATGTGCACGCAAGTTGGTGTCCACTTGGAGAGTCATCCCAATAGGCTAGTCACTCCCATAAGAGCCCATTGTGACGTCAAAGTGGCAATGTGCACGCAAGTTGGTGTCCACTTGGAGAGTCATCCCAACAGACTAGTCACTCCCATAAGAGCGCATTGTGACGTCAAAGAGACAATGTGCACGCAAGATGGTGTGCACAAGGAGAGTCATCCCAACAGGCTAGTCAGTTCAATAAGAGCGCATTGTGACGTCAAAGTGGCAATGTGCACACAAGTTGGTGTCCACCAGGAGAGTCATCCCAACAGACTAGTCACTCCCATAAGAGCGCATTGTGACGTCAAAGAGACAATGTGCACGCAAGATGGTGTGCACAAGGAGAGTCATCCCAACAGGCTAGTCAGTTCAATAAGAGCGCATTGTGACGTCAAAGTGGCAATGTGCACACAAGTTGGTGTCCAGCAGGAGAGTCATCCCAACAGGCTAGTCAGTTCAATAAGAGCGCATTGTGACGTCAAAGTGGCAATGTGCACACAAGTTGGTGTCCAGCAGGAGAGTCATCCCAACAGACTAGTCACTCCCATAAGAGCGCATTGTGACGTCAAAGAGACAATGTGCACGCAAGATGGTGTGCACAAGGAGAGTCATGACAACAGGCTAGTCACTCTCATAAGCGCCCATTGTTTCGTCAAAGTGCCAATGTGCACGCAAGTTGAGGTCCACCAGGCGAGTCATCCCAACAGGCTATTCACTCCCATAAGAGCCCATTGTGACGTCAAAGTGGCAATGTGACACCAGTTGGTGTCCAACAGGAGATTCTTCCCAACAGGCTAGTCACTCCCATAAGAGCCCATTGTGATGTTAAAATGACGATGTGCACGAAGTTGGTGTCCACCAGGAGAGTCATCCCAATAGGCTAGTCACTTCCATAAGGGCCCATTGTAACGTCTAAGTGGCACTGTGCACGCAAGTTAGTGTCCACCAGGAGATCATCCCAACAGGCTAGTCACTCCCATAAGAGCCCATTGTGATGTTAAAATGACGATGTGCACGAAGTTGGTGTCCACCAGGAGAGTCATCCCAATAGGCTAGTCACTTCCATAAGGGCCCATTGTAACGTCAAAGTGGCACTGTGCACGCAAGTTAGTGTCCACCACGAGATCATCCCAACAGGCTAGTCACTCCCATAAGGGCCCATTGTGATGTTAAAATGACGATGTGCACGAAGTTGGTGTCCACCAGGAGAGTCATCCCAATAGGCTAGTCACTTCCATAAGGGCCCATTGTATCGTCAAAATGACAATGCGCACGCAAGTTGGTGTCCACTTGGAGAGTCATCCCAACAGGCTAGTCACTTCCATAAGGGCCCATTGTATCGTCAAAATGACAATGCGCACGCAAGTTGGTGTCCACTTGGAGAGTCATCCCAACAGGCTAGTCACTTCCATAAGAGCCCATTGTGACGTCAAAGTGGCAATGTGCTTGCCAGTTGGTGTCCACTTCGAGAGTCTTCTCAACAGGCGAGTCACTCCCATAAGAGCCCATTGTGACGTCAAAGTGGCAATGTGCTTGCCAGTTGGTGTCCACTTCGAGAGTCATCCCAACAGGCGAGTCACTCCCATAAGAGCCCATTGTGACGTCAAAGTGGCAATGTGCACACAAGTTGGTGTCCAGCAGGAGAGTCATCCCAACAGACTAGTCACTCCCATAAGAGCGCATTGTGACGTCAAAGAGACAATGTGCACGCAAGATGGTGTGCACAAGGAGAGGCATGACAACAGGCTAGTCAGTCTCATAAGCGCCCATTGTTTCGTCAAAGTGCCAATGTGCACGCAAGTTGAGGTCCACCAGGCGAGTCATCCAAACAGGCTATTCACTCCCATAAGAGCCCATTGTGACGTCAAAGTGGCAATGTGACACCAGTTGGTGTCCACCAGATGAGTCATCTTAACAGACTAGTCCCTCCCATAAGAGCCCATTGTGACGTCAAGGTGGCAATGTGCACGCAAGTTGGTTTCCACCGGGAGAGTCTTCCCAACAGGCTAGTCACTCCCATAAGAGCCCATTGTGACGTCAAAGTGGCAATGTACAGGCAAGATGGTGTCCACCAGGAGAATCATACCAACAGGCTAGTCGCTCCCATAATAGCCCATTGTGACATCAAAGTGGCAATGTGCACGCAAGTTAGTGTCCACTTGGAGAGTCATAACAAAGGCTTGTCACATCCATCGGAGCCCATTGTGACCCGCTGTGACGTCAAAGTGGCAATGTGCACGCAAGTTTGTGGCCAGCAGGAGAGTCATCCCAACGGGCTAGTCACTCCCATAAGAGCCCATTTTGACGTCAAAGTGGCAATGTGCACGCAAGTTTGTGTCCAGCAGGAGAGTCATCCCAACAGGCTAGTCAGTTCAATAAGAGCGCTATGTGACGTCAAAGTGGCAATGTGCACGCAAGTTTGTGTCCACCAGGAGAGTCATCCCAAGAGGCTAGTCACTCCCTTAAGAGCCCATTGTGACCTCAAAGTGGCAATGTGCAAGCAAGTTGGTGTCTACTTGGAGAGTTATCCCAACAGGCTAGTCACTCCCATAAGAGCCCATGGTGACCTCAAAGTGGCAATGTGCACGCAAGTTGGTGTCCACTTGGAGAGTCATCCCAACAGGCTAGTCACTCCCATAGGAGCCCATTGTGACGTCAAAGTGGGAATGTACACGCAAGTTGGTGTCCACTTGGAGAGACATCCCAACAGGATAGTCCGTCCCATAAGGGCCCATTGTGACGTCAAAGTGGCAATGTGCACGCAAGTTGGTGTCCACCAGGAGAGTAATCCTAACAGGCTAGTCAGTTCCATATGGGCCCATTGTGACGTCAAAGTGGCAATGTGCACGCAAGTTGGTGTCCACTTGGAGAGTCATCCCAACAGGCTAGTCACTCCCATTAGGGCCCATTGTGACGTCAAAGTGACAATGTACACGCAAGTTGGTGTCCACCAGGAGAGTCATCCCAACAGGCTAGTCCGTCCTATAGGAGCCCATTGTGACGTCAAAGTGGGAATGTACACGCAAGTTGGTATCCACCAGGAGAGTCTTCTCAACAGGCTAGTCACTTCCATAAGAGCCCATTGTGACGTCAAAGTGACAATGTACACGCAAGTTGGTGTCCACTTAGAGAGTCATCCCAACAGGCTAGTCACTTCCATAAGAGCCCATTGTGACGTCAAAGTGGCAATGTGCACACAAGTTGGTGTCCACTTGGAGAGTCATCCCAACAGGCTAGTCACTCCCATAAGGGCCCATTGTGACGTCAAAGTGGCAATGTGCACACAAATTGGTGTCCACCAGGAGAGTCATCTTAACAGACTAGTCCCTCCCATAAGAGCCCATTGTGACGTCAAAGTGGCAATGTGCACGCAAGTTGGTGTCCACCAGGAGAGTCTTCTCAACAGGCTAGTCCCTCCCATAAGAGCCCATTGTGACGTCAAAGTGGCAATGTACACGCAAGTTGGTGTCCACTTGGAGAGTCATCCCAACAGGCTAGTCACTTCCATAAGAGCACATTGTGACGTCAAAGTGACAATGTACACGCAAGTTGGTGTCCACTTGCAGAGTCATCCCAACAGGCTAGTCACTTCCATAAGAGCCCATTGTGACGTCAAAGTGACAATGTGCACGCAAGTTGGTGTCCACTTGGAGAGTCATCCCAACAGGCTAGTCACTCCCATAAGAGCCCATTGTGACATCAAAGAGACAATGTGCACGCAAGTTGGTGTCCACTTGCAGAGTCATCCCAACAGGCTAGTCACTCCCATAAGAGCCCATTGTGACGTCAAAGTGGCAATGTGCACGCAAGTTGGTGTCCACCAGGAGAGTCTTCCCAACAGGCTAGTCACTCCCATAAGAGCCCATTGTGACATCAAAGAGACAATGTGCACGCAAGTTGGTATCCACCAGGAGAGTCTTCTCAACAGGCTAGTCACTCCCATAAGAGCCCATTGTGACATCAAAGAGACAATGTGCACGCAAGTTGGTGTCCACTTGCAGAGTCATCCCAACAGGCTAGTCACTCCCATAAGAGCCCATTGTGACATCAAAGAGACAATGTGCACGCAAGTTGGTGTCCACCAGGAGAGTCTTCCCAACAGGCTAGTCACTCCCATAAGAGCCCATTGTGACGTCAAAGTGGCAATGTGCACACAAGTTGGTGTCCACTTGGAGAGTCATCCCAACAGGCTAGTCACTCCCTTAAGCGCCCGTTGTGACCTCATAGTGGCAATGTACACGCAAGTTGGTGTCCTCTTGAAGATTTATCCCAACAGGCTAGTCACTCCCATAAGAGCCCATTGTGACGTCAAAGTGGCAATGTACACGCAAGTTGGTGTCCCCTTGGAGATTTATGCCAACAGGCTAGTCACTCCCATAAGGGCCCATTGTGACGTCAAAGTGGCAATGTGCACGCAAGTTGGTGTCCACTTGGAGAGACATCCCAACAGGATAGTCCGTCCCATAAGGGCCCATTGTGACGTCAAAGTGGCAATGTGCACACAAATTGGTGTCCACCAGGAGAGTCATCCTAACAGGCTAGTCAGTTCCATATGGGCCCATTGTGACGTCAAAGTGGCAATGTGCACGCAAGTTGGTGTCCACCAGGAGAGTCATCCCAACAGGCTAGTCACTCCCATAAGAGCCCATTGTGACGTCAAAGTGGCAATGTGCACACAAATTGGTGTCCACCAGGAGAGTCATCTTAACAGACTAGTCCCTCCCATAAGAGCCCATTGTGACGTCAAAGTGGCAATGTGCACGCAAGTTGGTGTCCACCAGGAGATTCTTCCCAACAGGCTAGTCACTCCCATAAGAGCCCATTGTGATGGTCAAACTGGTAATGTGCACGCAAGTTGGTGTCCACCAGGAGAGTCTTCCCAACAGACTAGTCACTCCCATAAGAGCCCATTGTGACGTCAAAGTGGCAATGTGCACGCAAGTTGGTGTCCACCAGGAGAGTCATCCCAACAGGCTAGTCACTCCCATAAGAGCCCATTGTGACGTCAAAGTGGCAATGTGCACGCAAGTTGGTTTCCACCGGGAGAGTCTTCCCAACAGGCTAGTCACTCCCACAAGAGCCCATTGTGACGTCAAAGTGGCAATGTGCACGCAAGTTGGTGTCCACCAGGAGAGTCTTCTCAACAGGCTAGTCACTCCCACAAGAGCCCATTGTGACGTCAAAGTGGGAATGTGCATGCAAGTTGGTATCCACCAGGAGAGTCTTCTCAACAGGCTAGTCACTCCCATAGGAGCCCATTGTGACGTCAAAGTGGGAATGTGCATGCAAGTTGGTGTCCACCAGGAGAGTCTTCTCAACAGGCTAGTCACTTCCATAAGGGCCCATTGTGACGTCAAAGTGGGAATGTACACGCAAGTTGGTTCCACCAGGAGAGTCATCCCAACAGGCTAGTCACTTCCATAAGGGCCCATTGTATCGTCAAAATGACAATGTGCACGCAAGTTGGTGTCCACTTGGAGAGTCATCCCAACAGGCTAGTCACTTCCATAAGAGCCCATTGTGACGTCAAAGTGGCAATGTGCACGCAAGTTTGTATCCACCAGGAGAGTCTTCTCAACAGGCTAGTCCCTCCCATAGGAGCTCATTGTGATGCCAAAGTGGCAATGTGCACGCAAGTTGGTATCCACCAGGAGAGTCTTCTCAACAGGCTAGTCCCTCCCATAAGAGCCATTGTGACGTCAAAGTGGGAATGTGCACGCAAGTTGGTGTCCACCAGGAGAGCTATCCTAACAAGCTAGTCACTCCCATAAGAGCACATTGTGACGTCAAAGCTGGAATGTGCACGCAAGTTGGTATCCACCAGGAGAGTCTTCTCAACAGGCTAGTCCCTCCCATAAGAGCCATTGTGACGTCAAAGTGGGAATGTGCACGCAAGTTGGTGTCCACCAAGAGAGTCTTCTCAACAGGCTAGTCACTCCCATAGGAGCCCATTGTGACGTCAAAGTGGGAATGTACACGCAAGTTGGTGTCCACCAGGAGAGCTATCCTAACAAGCTAGTCACTCCCATAAGAGCACATTGTGACGTCAAAGTTGGAATGTGCACGCAAGTTGGTATCCACCAGGAGAGTCTTCTCAACAGGCTAGTCCCTCCCATAAGAGCCATTGTGACGTCAAAGTGGGAATGTGCACGCAAGTTGGTGTCCACCAGGAGAGTCTTCTCAACAGGCTAGTCACTCCCATAGGAGCCCATTGTGACGTCAAAGTGGGAATGTACACGCAAGTTGGTATCCACCAGGAGAGTCTTCTCAACAGGCTAGTCACTCCCATAAGAGCCCATTGTGACGTCAAAGTGGCAATGTACACGCAAGTTGGTTCCACCAGGAGAGTCATCCCAACAGGCTAGTCACTTCCATAAGGGCCCATTGTATCGTCAAAATGACAATGTGCACGCAAGTTGGTGTCCACTTGGAGAGTCATCCCAACAGGCTAGTCACTTCCATAAGAGCCCATTGTATCGTCAAAATGACAATGTGCACGCAAGTTGGTGTCCACTTGGAGAGTCATCCCAACAGGCTAGTCACTTCCATAAGAGCCCATTGTGACGTCAAAGTGGCAATGTGCACGCAAGTTTGTATCCACCAGGAGAGTCTTCTCAACAGGCTAGTCCCTCCCATAGGAGCTCATTGTGATGCCAAAGTGGCAATGTGCACGCAAGTTGGTATCCACCAGGAGAGTCTTCTCAACAGGCTAGTCCCTCCCATAAGAGCCATTGTGACGTCAAAGTGGGAATGTGCACGCAAGTTGGTGTCCACCAGGAGAGCTATCCTAACAAGCTAGTCACTCCCATAAGAGCACATTGTGACGTCAAAGCTGGAATGTGCACGCAAGTTGGTATCCACCAGGAGAGTCTTCTCAACAGGCTAGTCCCTCCCATAAGAGCCATTGTGACGTCAAAGTGGGAATGTGCACGCAAGTTGGTGTCCACCAGGAGAGTCTTCTCAACAGGCTAGTCACTCCCATAGGAGCCCATTGTGACGTCAAAGTGGGAATGTACACGCAAGTTGGTGTCCACCAGGAGAGCTATCCTAACAAGCTAGTCACTCCCATAAGAGCACATTGTGACGTCAAAGTTGGAATGTGCACGCAAGTTGGTATCCACCAGGAGAGTCTTCTCAACAGGCTAGTCCCTCCCATAAGAGCCATTGTGACGTCAAAGTGGGAATGTGCACGCAAGTTGGTGTCCACCAGGAGAGTCTTCTCAACAGGCTAGTCACTCCCATAGGAGCCCATTGTGACGTCAAAGTGGGAATGTACACGCAAGTTGGTATCCACCAGGAGAGTCTTCTCAACAGGCTAGTCACTCCCATAAGAGCCCATTGTGACGTCAAAGTGGGAATGTACACGCAAGTTGGTATCCACCAGGAGAGTCTTCTCAACAGGCTAGTCACTCCCATAAGAGCCCATTGTGACGTCAAAGTGGCAATGTACACGCAAGTTGGTGTCCACCAGGAGAGTCTTCTCAACAAGCTAGTCACTCCCATAAGAGCCCATTGTGATGCCAAAGTGGCAATGTGCACGCAAGTTGGTGTCCACCAGGAGAGTCTTCTCAACAGGCTAGTCACTCCCATAAGAGCCCATTGTGATGCCAAAGTGGCAATGTGCACACAAGTTGGTGTCCACCAGGAGAGTCTTCTCAACAAGCTAGTCACTCCCATAAGAGCCCATTGTGATGCCAAAGTGTCAATGTGCACACAAGTTGGTGTCCACCAGGAGAGTCTTCTCAACAGGCTAGTCACTCCCATAAGAGCCCATTGTGATGCCAAAGTGGCAATGTGCACGCAAGTTGGTGTCCACCAGGAGAGTCTTCTCAACAGGCTAGTCACTCCCATAAGAGCCCATTGTGACGTCAAAGTGGCAATGTACACGCAAGTTGGTGTCCACCAGGAGAGTCTTCTCAACAAGCTAGTCACTCCCATAAGAGCCCATTGTGATGCCAAAGTGGCAATGTGCACGCAAGTTGGTGTCCACCAGGAGAGTCTTCTCAACAAGCTAGTCACTCCCATAAGAGCCCATTGTGACGTCAAAGTGGCAATGTGCACGCAAGTTGGTGTCCACCAGGAGAGTCTTCTCAACAAGCTAGTCACTCCCATAAGAGCCCATTGTGATGCCAAAGTGGCAATGTGCACGCAAGTTGGTGTCCACCAGGAGAGTCTTCTCAACAAGCTAGTCACTCCCATAAGAGCCCATTGTGACGTCAAAGTGGCAATGTGCACGCAAGTTGGTGTCCACCAGGAGAGTCTTCTCAACAAGCTAGTCACTCCCATAAGAGCCCATTGTGACGTCAAAGTGGGAATGTACACGCAAGTTGGTGTCCACTTGGAGAGTCATCCCAATAGGCTAGTCACTCCCTTCTGCTACTTAATCAGCTTATATCAAAACTTGTATTTTTCCAAGAATATAACAATCAAATCCAAATAAATGCAGATTAATCAATTAATAATTAATAAAATACTACTAAAGTAATGACACACGTGACAGCAACTGTTCGTTGCTTATCAGTGGCTTTATGCTATACATATGACAACGAAAATCTTGGAAACGGACTATGTTACACAAAAATTGTATATTTCAATATCCTCTGCATTTACCAAATTCACAAAATGTAAACTTCGGATCTTGTTCAACATTTTATATCGCTTTATGCCTTAAAATGCAAGATGCAAGTCTGATTATTTATTTTCTCTCATCATGTACAACATAGCGAAGATATTGTATTACACCAAAATGCAATACCGAGTTTTCAGACTGGAAGTATAACATATTATGTTTTGAGAACTGCTTGATCCAAAAATAGCACTTTCAGAAAAAGTTTTATGTGTGTGTGTGTGTGTGTGTGTGTGTGTGTGTGTGTGTGTGTGTGTGTGAATTCAAGCATAACTCAAAAAATCTGATGTGTACCATTCACATGACTTTCTCTATATCCCTGCAACAAATTATTCTTAAAAAGCTTATACTTCTATTTACTTTATGCGAATCAGTAAAACATTAACAGAAATAGTCTTATTATTGGCTTTCTTGTAAGTATAAGCGAAATAAGGGACTACCATAGGTTAAAGTGATAGTCAAAAGCTGGTTGCTATGTCTATGAAGTTGCTTTGTTTATATGGTTAGGAGTTGACAAGTTCCTGTATAAGAAAAGTATAAGTTTTTCATAGCAGAAACCAAAAATAAGGAATGTCTCAAAATCGACGAACTCACGAAAAAAATGTATATAACATAAATTGTGTGTTTTATCGTGCCTTACATTTTTTGTGTAAGTTTTTGTCCATATCTTACGGTTTAGCAGTTATTCAAAACTCAGTAAAGTTCATCCAGAATAAACTACTCTTCAGAGGCTATCCCCAGAAAATTCAAGATATACCTTTTATTTGTCAGGTAAATAAACGAAATTTTAATCAAAATCGTTAGAGCCATTTTTGAGAAAATCAAAATTTTCGAAAAAAGTTCCATGTAAAGGGTACTTTGGGGTGGGGGCATTTTTCTCAAAATCTTCGTGTCGCATCCCTGGAAGATACTAAACTTAAATAGGTACCAAGTTTGGTATTTTACCGACCTTTCGTTTTTGAGTTATCGTGTTCACAGACACACGGACACACTAACAAACACACACACACACACACACACACACACACACACACGGAGGTTTTTGTGAAAATGCTTTTTTTGGATATTGGGAACCCTAAAACACATATTTCCGGAGAAATCTCGGTATCGTATTTTTGGGTGGAGTGCAATACCTTCTCTATACACTACGTACATAGTGCATATAGAGAAAGTAAAAATAGAATTCGATTAAATACCAAACTTGGTATAAAATTCAGTATCTTGCAAAGATATAAGATGAAGATTTCCTATCAAGAAAATGCCCTCGTCAACTACCCTAAACATGGAAGACTTTTAGAAATTAAAATACTATATATTAAGATATCTTTAATCTCTTGGTAACAGCCCCTATAGGATAGTTTTTTGTTTTACTCTTGGCATGCGAATAAAATCGAATTTCAAAGTCAGTCACATAGTGGCAGTTTTTAAAATAATTGACTATCGCTTTAGCCTAGTGTATTCTTATTTGCCTTCCATTTACAAGGAAGCAAGTATTAAATAATTTCTGCTAACGTGTATCTCCATTTGCATGAAATACACAGAAGAATAATTAGTTTTTAGAACACGTACAGAAAGTCTTGTGAATGGAAAATATAGTTTTACTTTCTGTATATAGTGTATAGAGATTGTATTTTATTGCACCCAAAATTTTGATACCGAAATTTTCACCGGAAATATATGTTTTAGGGCATTCTGTATAAAAAAACATTTTTAGAAAAAAGTCCGAGCGTGTTATTTGGTGAGTCTGTGAACACCATACCTCAAAAACGAAAAGTCGATAAAATACCAAACTTAGTATTTAAGTTTAGTATCTTCGAGTTGCGGCACAAGGATTTTGAGAAAAATACCCCCACCCCAAACTACCCTTTACTTGGAACTTTTTTCAAAAATTGGATTTTCTTAAAAATGGCACTAACGATTTTGATTAAAATACTGTATATAAAATATATATACCTGATAAATAAAATGTATATCTGGAATTTTGTGCGAAAATTCTCTGAAGACTACTTTATTCTGGATCAATTTTACGGAATTTTACATAACTGCTAAACCGTAAGAGATGGACAAAATCTTATCACACATAAAATGTAGAGCACGTTAAAACACATAATTTATGTTGAATACATTTTTTTCGTGGAGTTGATCGTTTTTCGATATTGCTTGTTTTTGGTTTCAGCTTTAAAATACTTATACTTTTCTCATACAGGAATTTGTCAACTCATGTCCATACAAACAAAGGAACATCAGTGACATAGCAACCAGCTTTTGACTATCACTTTAACCTATGACACTCCCTTATTTCGCTTCTACTTACAAGGAAGCAGTAATAAGATTATTTCTGCTAATTTTTTCTCAATTAGCATGAAGTAAATAGAAGCATAAGCTTCTTAACAATAATTTGTTGCAGAGATGTAGAGAAAGTCATGTGAATGGAACCTTTTCTTTAAAATCCTTTCTTTAATACGACTGTATGTTGCTTCATACTTTGCGAAAATGGTGATTTATTGATATCAATTAGCTACAATGGTTACCATAACAACACGACATGAACAGTAATAGTATTAAAATTGTTATAACATTTAATATTGAACAAAAGTAGCTTTATTAACTTGTTAACGAGTTAGAAGACAAGACAATGCAGAAATGCGAGTGTCTCCGTGACCTACACTGGCTTCAGCCAACCTCCTAGCTGCCTGTATCAAAACATTTCCCTTCTACGTTCTCTACACGTACATAGTGTATAGAGAGGCTATTGTATTGCACCCAAAAATTCAATACCGACATTTTTATGTTTTAGGGTCCCCTATATCAAAACAAAAAGATCCGTGAGTGTGTGTGTCCGTGTGTCTGTGAACACGATAACTCAAAAAGGAAAAGTCGGTAAAATTCCAAACTTGGCATTTAAGTTTAGTATCTTCACGAAGATTTTGAGAAAAATCCCCCCACTCCAAACTACCCTTTACATGGAAATTTTTCGAAAATTTTGATTTTTTCAAAAATGACTAACGATTTTGATTAAAATATCGTATATTAAAGATATTTACCTGCCATATCAAATGTATATCTTGAATTTTCTGGGAATAGCCTCTGAAGACTACTTTATTCTGGATGAATTTTACGAAATTTTGCATAATTGCTAAACTGTAAGAGATGGACAAAAACTTACCACACCAAAAAATGCAGAGCACGTTAAAATACACTATTTGTGTAGTATACATTTTTTTGGTGGAGTTGGTCGTTTTTTTTAAATAGATATTCCTTGTTATTGGTTTGAGCTCTGAAAAACTTGTACTTTTCTCATACAGGAGTTTGTCAACTCACAAAGGAACATAGTAACCAGCTTGTGACTATCACTCTAGCAAATAGGTATCGCCTCGCGACGTTATAAAGAAGGAGGCAACAAGTGTAAGACTATAAAAGACAAGAAGGAACAATAGCATATTGTTTTCTGTTCCCCAGTCCCCCAAAGCGACACAAAAACCTTTCTTTCTCAATAGCCTCTTGTCCGCTACACAACATTTTAACGCTAAATAAATGTCTTTCTTTCATCAATCGTATAAACTTTCCTCTTTTCTTATATACATATTAGCTTTGCACCATTAATTATTTCCGTTTCCTAACCAATTGAAAATGCGTTCTTATTCATCATATAACTGACTAAATTTCTATACCGAAATGTCTTCACAGAACATGTAGATTACTTAAATAAGTAATTTGAGATAGGAGACTTATGGCCTGTTAATTGACATTTCCAAGTAACGGCTGTAAGTTTCTCAAGTGCCAGTACGCCACGTATCATGGCACTTCGTCTGCAATGAAAGTAATCATAAAAACATTTACCCTATGACAGGAATCGAACTCATGACCTTTGAGATAGCAACTTAACACGTAACGCATTAAGCCACCCGAGCAGCTGGAAAACGCCTCAGAGTTAGTTACATAACACAAGAACATAGTTAATGAATGGTCAGTGTCGAACTGTGAAGTGCTTTTGGCGAAATTATATCCTGAGAACCCTAGTAACGATATTTTTGTACGCGGAGGGCAACAGTTTTAAAGCCATTTTTTCAAGCTGCTTTGCTTTAACACCGACTTATCAGCACCTGATAACGTTATGTTTATGTTGGGGACCATGCATCACATTACATATATCAGTCACGTGCACAACCTCACAAACTATTAACACCCTGTATAACTAAAGCTCTTGACACAATATTATCAGCACCTGATAACGTTATGTTTATGTTGGGGACCATGCATCACATTACATATATCAGTCACGTGCACAACCTCAGAAACTATTAACACCCTGTATAACTAAAGCTGTTTACACAATATTATCAGCACCTGATAATGTTATGTTTATGTTGGGGACCCTGCATCACATTACATATATCAGTCAAGTGCACAACCTTACAAACTATTAACACCCTGTATAACTAAAGCTCTTGACACAATATTATCAGCAGCTGATAATGTTATGTTTATTTTGGGGACCATGCATCACATTGCATATATCAGTCACGTGCACAACCTTACAAACTATTTACACCCTGTATAACTAAAGCCCTTGACACAATATTATCAGCATCTGATAACGTTATGTTTATGTTGGGGAGCATGCATCACATTACATATATCAGTCACGTGCACAACATCGCAAGCTATTACCACCCTGTATAACTAAAGCCCTTGACACAATATTATCAGCACCTGATAACGTTATGTTTATTTTGGGGACCATACATCATATTACATATATCAGTCACGTGCACAACCTCACAAACTATTAACACCCTGTATAGTTAAAGCTCTAGACACAATATTATCAGCACCTGATAACGTTATGTTTATGTTGGGGACCATGAATAACATTACATATATCAGTCACGTGCACAACCTCACAAACTATTACCACCTTGTATAACTAAAGCCCTTGACACAATATTATCAGCACCTGATAACGTTATGTTTATGTTGGGGACCATGAATAACATTACATATATCAGTCACGTGCACAACCTCACAAACTATTACCACCCTGTATAACTAAAGCCCTTGACACAATATTATCAGCACCTAATAACGTTATGTTTATGTTGGGGACGTTGCATCATATTACATATATCAGTCACGTGCACAACCTCACAAACTATTAACACCCTGTGAAACTAAAGCTCTAGACACAATATCATCATCACCTGATAATGTTATGTTTATGTTGGGGACCCTGCATCACATTACATATATCAGTCACGTGCACAACCTCACAAACTATTAACACCCTGTATAACTAAAGCCCTTGACTCAATATTATCAGCACCTGATAACGTTATGTTTATGTTGGGGACCATGAATAACATTACATATATCAGTCACGTGCACAACCTCACAAACTATTAACACCCTGTATAACTAAAGCTCTTGACACAATATTATCAGCACCTGATAACGTTATGTTTATATTGGGGACCATGGATCACATTACATATATCAGTCACGTGCACAACCTCACAAACTATTAACACCCTGTATAACTAAAGCCCTTGACACAATATTATCAGCACCTAATAACGTTATGTTTATGTTGGGGACCATGCATCACATCACTTGTATCAGCCACGTGCACAACCTCACAAACTATTACCACCCTGTATAACCAAAGCCCTTGACACAATATTATCAGCACCTAATAACGTTATGTTTATGTTGGGGACCATGAATAACATTACATATATCAGTCACGTGCACAACCTCACAAACTATTAACGCCCTGTATAACTAAAGCCCTTGACACAATATTATCAGCACCTAATAACGTTATATTTATGTTGGGGACCATGCATCACATCACTTGTATCAGCCACGTGCACAACCTCACAAACTATTAACGCCTTGTATAACTGTTAGGTATATTTTATACGAAGTATAACTTTCTCTACAGAAGGTATTGTATTGCACCCAAAACCACGATACAGAGATTTGTGTTTTCAGTCCCTGTGTGTGTCCCTGAACACGATAATTCACAAACGAAAACGCAGTTAAATACCAAGCTTGGCATTTAAGTTTAGTATCTTCAAAGGATGCAGCACGAAGATTTTCAAGAAACCGCACCCCGATTACCCATTATATGCAACAGTTATCCAAAATCTTGATTTTCTCAAAAATGGCTCTAATGATTTAGATTAAAATGCTATATATTGAAGATATTTTGTATAACTCGTAAACCTGAAGACAGAAGCTGTAGATGTTGTTAACACAAAATGGCGGTAGCGCGTCTGCCTCACATTCAAAAGGTCGCGAGTTCGAATCTCGCTTAGGGTGACTTGCCCGGATAAAGTTTTCCCGTATCCTGAGAGTAACTTTAAGCTCCATGGACCCCGAGATCATTTGAGCATCATTTCACCAATTTCATTCATCGTCCGATATGACCAACCAGGTTAAAGTAAATAAAAAAACTAAAAATCTATGCCATATACATTTCTTTTACAATTAGCGATTTCCAGATATTACTTGTTATTGGTTTCAATTTTAAAATATTTATAATTTTATCAAACAGGAAGTTGTCTGTGTTTCTTTTGTTTTACTCCTGGTTATACAAAGAAGCGAATTTGAAAGACAATTGCATAGCGACAGCTTTAAAACATTTGACTGTCACTTTATCCTAGTGTATTCCCTTCTACTTACAAGGAAGCAAGTAATAAAGACAGTTTCTGTTAATGATTAGCATCAAGAAGAGAGAAGGATAAGATTTTGTAAGAATAGTCTGCTTGCAGATCAGGTAGAGAAAGTCATGTGAATGGATGACATCAGATTGTTTATTTTACGTCGTGATGGAACTGTTCGGTAGTATATGCCGTTGCCAGGTCTCTTCGTTAGCTCTACCACCCGTAGTCAGATGGCACTTAGGCTGTTGTGCAGTTTACTGGAAGCATGAATATCCAGAAACCAGGAGAAATCCACAGCCCTGGGATTTAAAGGACGACCACAGTGGTTAGCGTTGCATATTTAGATGCGCGAAGAAGTAAAGAAATAGGCAGTTGGAAGCATTTCCGTCTGATGAGCAACACAACAAAACACCCAACATTACGAAACAAGTAATTATTCGTCAGAAAGCAGGTTTGTTACGGTTTATCATTACTATATTAAGGTCATTGCGAATGAAGAAGTCCTCTGAGGATGTCATTTTATTTGTCATGAGTTGGGTGAAATCTCGGTACCGAATTGTTGAGCGGAATACAACACTATGTATGTGTAGAGACGTATTTCTGGTATGCAAATGAACAGGTTTGTACTCACGTTACCAGGAGATATCAGCACGTCAGATAATTTACCTGTAAAACAAAAGTCACGTGTTAGGTAATCATAAACACGTTTTAAATCATCACAATATCCCAGCGTCCTCTTGAGGGGAAACTTACATATTAAAATGACGAAACTGAATCAATGCTATATCTAGACATATTACTTTTTACTGAGTTCCTGACGGAAAACGGTTAATTTTACTTTCTCTACACATACTATGTACGTACCGCATAGAGCAGGTATTGCATTCCACCCAAAAATTCGATACCAAAATTTCACCGGAAATATATATTTGGGGTCCCCCTGAATAAAAAAAAAACATTTTCAGAAAAAGGTCCGTGTGAGTGTCTGTGTGTCCGTGTGTCTGTGAACACGATAACTCAAAAACGAAAAGTTGGTAAAATACTAAACTTGGTATTTAAGTTCGGCATCTTCTAAGGATGCGACACGAAGATTTTCAAGAAAATCCCCCCACCCCAAACTACCCTTTACATGGAACTATTTTCGAAAATTTTGAGTTTCTTAAAAATGGCTCTAACGATTTTTAATAAGATACCGTATATTAAAGATATTTACCTGACAAATCAAATGTATATCTTGAATTTTCCGGGAATAGCCTCTGAAGATTACTTTATTCTGGATGAATTTTACGGAGTTTTGCGTAACTGGAAAACCGTAAAATATGAACAAAAACTTAACACAAAAAAATGTAGATCGCGTTAAAACACACAATTTATGTCATATACATTTGATCGTTTTTTAGATATTCCTTGTTATTGGTTTCAGCTTTGAAAAACTTATACTTTTCTCATATAGGAATTGTTAGCTTGAGTCACATAGCAACCAGCTTTTGACTATCACTTTAACCTATACTACTCCTACTTAAAAGAATGCAAGTAATAAGACTAGTTCTGGTAATTTGGGGTAGAGAGATTTGCTGACAATACTCATGTCGCAGCCTTGGGACCTCAAAGCGTGTATTTGTGGTGAAATAAAAAGGGTATGCTGGAGCAGCTGCAGGATCGATTGAGCTGCCGCAGTGTGCGTCATCTGTTTCTGACACACTCGCTCGGCTTTTTAAAAGAGATTGCTTCATGCTAGAACTACCACATTCAATTCTCCCTTTAACTAGGATTCCATCATCACACCGTTCTCTCTATGCATTCTTCTATCACTCCATTTCATCTTAAGTAAATGCTTTAAAGACCGTTGAATTGAAATTAAAATTTTAGAATGGCATTTTACACGTACGTAGTTATAGATGTGTTTCATTCTATGTGTTCTTATTACTTGCTTCCTTGTAAGTAGAAGCGAAATAAGGGAGTACTATAGGTTAAAGTGACAGTCAAAAGCTGGTTGCTATGTGACTGATGTTCCTTTGTTTGTGTGGACACGAGTTGACAAATTCCTGTATGAGAAAGTAGAAGTTTCTTAAAGCTGAAACAAAAAACAAGGAATATCTCAAAAACGATTAACTCCTGGAAAAAAAATCATATAACTTAAATTGTGTGGTTTAATGTGCTCTACATTTTTTGTGTGGTGAGTTTTTGTCCATCTCTTACGGTTTAGCAGTTATACAAGATTCCGTAAAATTGATCCAGAATAAAGTAGTCTTCAGAGGCTATTCTCAGAAAATTCAAGATATACATTTTATTTGTCAGGTAAATATCTTTAATATACAATATTTTAATAAAAATCGTTAGAGCACTTTTTATGAAAATCAAAATTTCGAAAAAATGTCCATGTAAAGGGTAGTTTGGGGTGGGGGATTTTCTCAAATTCTTCGTCTCGCATCCCTGGAAGACACTAAACTTAAATACCAAGTTCGGTATTTTACCGACTTTTCATTTTTGAGTTATCTTGTTCACAGACACATGCACACACACACACACACTATGTACATAGTACGTGTAGAGAAAGTAGAAACGGGTCAAGAAAGTTCTCAGAGTGCAGGAACGCAGTAATTTACCTTCACGGACTTGGAGCACTGCCTACTGTCATAACTGAGAATTAACACAATTCTGAGGAAAGACGAGATTTATGTTGGCAACGAAACCACACATTTTCTATTTCAGTAGCAGACCGCTTCAAAAACTGTCACTATAAAACAATTGTCGCATTCGTTTGCAGAAATAGCAAGAGGAATGATAGGCAAATGTTTTAAGTATAAGAGCACAAGATGGAAACGTTTAAGTGTCGTCCACCAAGAGACGACGGCAACTAAATGCAAACCTCTTTCCATTGGACGCTCCTGGAAAACTAGGCTAAACCGACATCAAATCCATTAGTTGCCATGCTAAGATTCCTCTTCTGTTTGCTCGGTCACCACAAAACCAATAACCACTTCCCATTTCAGAAAAGCACAAATACAGAAAATTTTAATCAATTACAATATCTCAAAAATGGTTAACTGAAAAAAAGAATCTGATAAAAAGGCATTGTTAAAAAGCTTGTGCTTCTATTTACTTCATGCTAATCGAGAAATAGTCTTATTACTTGCTTCCTTGTAAGCAGAAGCGAAATAAGGGAGTAGCATAGGTTAAAGTGATAGTCAAAAGCTGGTTGCTATGTGACTGAAGTTCCTTTGTTTGTATGGACAGGAGTTGACAAATTCCTGTATGAGAAAAGTAAGTTTTTTAAAGCTGAAACAAAAAACAAGGAATATCTAAAAAAAACGATCAACTCCACGAAGAAAATGTATATAACATAAATTGTGTGTTTTAACATGCTCTACACTTTTTGTGTGCTAAGTTTTTGCCCATCTATTGCGGTTTAGCAGTTATACAAAATTCAATAAAATACATCCATAATATTCTTCAGAGGCTATTCCCAGAAAATTCAAGACATACATTTTATTTGTCAGGTAAATATCTTTAATGTAAGATATTTTAATCAAGTTCGTTAGAGCCATTTTTGAGAAAATAAAAATTTGCAAAAATTTTCCATTTAAGGAGTAATTGGGGGTGGGGGATTTTTTTGAAAATCTTCGTATCACATCCCTGGAAAATACCAAACTTAAATAGCATGTTTGGTTTTTAACAGTATTTTCGTTTTTGAGCTATGCTACCCACACACACACACACACACACACGCACAGACGGACATTTTTCTGAAACTGCTTTTTCTTTTGGATTCAGGTGGACCCAAAAATATACAGGGTTATTGAAAAAGAAAGAACAGATTTGAAAAATGTATTGCTTCCAAACTACAAAATGTACAATGTTATAATATGACGAAGCAGCTGGTCTCCAGTTCACAATTGGATGTGGCAGATCTTCAAGAGTGTCAGGCATAGGAGGGATAAAGTTGATCTGCTCCTCCTCTCGCAACCCAACGTCCTGCAGCAATCGTGTTATTCAAGCAACGTCGGACGTGGTAAGAGAAATGAGGCGGGGCACCATCTTGCATGAAAATCTTCATTGGAAAACATTAATCGTTGAGTAAAATTGTCTTCTAACATGCCATGTACAATTCGTGCCTTTTGTCAGGATTCAATGCAGTTTGTATGTCTTCAGGTGCAGACGATGTTTTAGAACTCGCTTGCTCGTCATGTGCATTTCTTTGGGATCCTTTCGTTGAACTGCAACAATGGACTCTAGTTTTGCTAATTGCAGCACACAAAATGATTTCTCTTGAGGTGTCGCCGCCATTTCACTACAGACATACAACAAACAACAGCGCCAATACGGCCGTGATTGGAACTTCTACCCCCAGCGCTACTTCATTTGTAAACTTTTCTCTCTCCATAAACGCTGGAACCATGCTTCTATCTTTTGTAGCTTGGAAGCAATAAAAGTTTGAAATCTGTTCTTTCTTTTTGAATAACTCTGTATATCCGGTGAAATCTTAGTATTGAATTTTTGGGTGCACTACACTATGTACATAGTTCGTGCGTGTAGAGAAAGTAAAATAACCGCGCCGTGGCCGAATGGTTAGATCACTCGCCCTCTCACCTAGACGGTCCGTGTTCGATCCCCAACGACCGTGTGGAGATTTGTGGTGGACAAAGCGGCGCAGGGGCGGTGTTTCTCCGATGTCCCCCACCATTCCACCCGTGCTCATTTTCATTTCGTGTATCATCACCTGCGGTGCCACAAGTAATAAAAGTGGGCGTTAAACACTATAAAAATCTGATGTGTTACACTCACATGACTTTCTCTAGCTCTTCTACAAACTTCTCACATAAGAATAATCTTCTTTCTACACGTTGCTAATCGAGATAAACATTAGCAGAATGTTCTTATTACTTAGACCCTTATAAGTAGAAAGAAAATAAGGGAATACACTAGGCTAAACCGATAGTCAAATGTTTTAAAATCTGTCATTGCAAATCGCTTCTTTGCTTGTCTAGGAGTAGATAAAAAGAACAGCGGACACTTTCTGTTCCAGAAAAGTATAAGTACTCACAAGTGAAACAAAAAACAAGGAATATCTCGGAAACGGTTACCTCCACAGCAAAAATGTAAATCACATAAATTGTGTGTTTTGATCAGATCTACATTTTATGTGTGGTAAGTTTTTGTCTATCTCTTACCGTTTAGCAGTTAAGCAAAATTTAGCAAAATTCATCCAGAATAAAGGGATCTTTAGAGGCTATTCCCAGAAAATTCAATATATACAGTTTATTTGGTAAGTAAATATCTTTAATATACGGGATTTTAATCAAAATCGTTACAGCCATTTTTTTGAAAATCAAAATTTTTGAAAATTTTACCATGTAAAGGGTAGTTGATGGTGGGGGGATTTTCTAGAAAATCTTCGGATCACATCCTTGGAAGATACCAAACCTAAATACCAAGTTTAGTATTTAATGGCCATTTCGTTTTTGAGCTATGATGTCCACAGACACACACACGGACCTTTTTCTGAAAATGCATTTTTTGGATTCAGAGGGGTACTAAAACATGTATTTCCGGTGAAATCTCGGTATCGAATTTTTGTGTGGAATACAATACTCCCTCTATACATAGTACGTATGGAGAAAGTAAAAATTTGATGTGTTTTCCATTCACATGACTTTCTCTACATCTGTGCAACAAATTATTGTTAAAAAGCTTATTGTTCTGTTTACTTAATGCTAATCGAAAAAAATTAGTAGAAACAGTCTTATTACTTGCTTCCTTGTAAGTAGAAGCGAAATAAGGGAGTGCCATAGGTTAAAGTGATAGTCAAAAGCTGGTTGCTATGTGACTGAAGTTCCTTTGTTTGTAAGGACAAGAGTTGACAAAGTCCTGTGTGAGAAAAGTATAATTTTATAAAGCTGAAACCAAAAGCAATGAATATCTAAAACACGATCAACTCCATGAAAAAATGCATATAACATAAATTGTGTGTTTTAATGTGCTCTACATTTTTGTGTGCTAAGTTCTTTCCATCTCTTACGGTTTAGCAGTTATGCAAAATTCCGTAAAATCCATCCAGAATAAAGTAGTCATGAGAGGCTATTCCCAGAAAATTCAATATATACATTTTATTTGTCCAGTAAATATATTTAATATATGGTATTTTAATCAAAATCGTTAGAGCCTTTTTTGAGAAAATAAAAATTTTCGAAAAAAGTTCCATGTAAAGGTTAGTTGGGGATGGGGGGTTTTTCTTGAAAATGTTCGTATCGCATCCTTGGAAGATACCAAACTTAAGTACCAAGTTTGGTATTTAACGGTCTTTTCGTTTTTGAGCTATGCTGTCCAAAGACACACACACACGCACACACACGGACCTTTTTCCAAAAATGCTTTTTTTGGATTCAGGGGGACCC
Organism: Hymenopus coronatus; assembly: GCA_030762935.1. Taxonomy (NCBI): domain Eukaryota; kingdom Metazoa; phylum Arthropoda; class Insecta; order Mantodea; family Hymenopodidae; genus Hymenopus; species Hymenopus coronatus. Next base: position 4,387,742 of record CM060897.1, on the reverse strand, counting down.
AAAACAATGATGTCCGTTGAAATATCGGTATCAAATTTTTGGTTGCATTGCAATTCCTTCTCTATACACTATGTACATAGCAAGTGTAGAGAAAGTAAAAAACAATCGAATGACATCTACATTTTTATATAGTAAGTTTGTTGTCTATCTCTTACCAGTTACCAATACAAAATTAATGAAGAGAAATTCAGAGGCTATTCCCAGAAAATGCGAAATATGAGTTTCATTTGTCATTAAAATATGGCACAAAAATCAAAACCGTTTGAGCTTTTTATGATAAACCAAAACTTTTGAAAAATGTCCGCTTAACCTTTGTGGTGGGCTAATTTTTACTTTCTCTACACGTACTATGTACATTGTGTATAGAGAAAGTACTGCATTTCACCCAAAAATTCGATACCGAGGTTCCACCGGAAATACATGTTTTGAGACCCCCTTAATCTAAAAAAAGCATTTTTAGAAAAATGTCCATGGTGCGTCTTTCTGAGTGTGTGCAGCATAGCTCAAAAACGAAAAGTCTCTTAAAAACCAATCTTGGTATTTAGGTTTGGTATCTCCCAAGGATGCGACACGAAGATTTTCAAGAAAATCCCCATAACAAACTACCCTTTATATGGAACTTTTTTCGAAAATTTTGATTTTCTGAAAAATGGCTCTAACGATTTTGATTAAAATGTCATATATTAAAGATATTTACCTGACAGACAAAATGTATATCTTAAATTTTCTGGGAGTAGCCTCTAGAGGCTATTTATTCTAGATGAATTTTACGGAATTTTGCATAACTGCTAAACCGTAAGAGATGGACAAAAAGTTACCACACAAAAAAATGTAGAGCACGTGAAAGCATACAATTTATGTAATATACATTTTTTCGTAGAGTTGATCGTTTTGATATATTCATTGTTATTGGTTTCAGCTTTAACAAACTTATACTTTTCTCATACAGGAATTTGTCAACTGCTGTCCATACAAACAAGGGAACTTCAGTCACATAGCAACCAGCTTTTGACTATCACTAACCTATGGTACTCACTTATTTCACTTCTACTTACAAGGAAGCAGTAATAAGACTATTTCTCAATTAGCATGAAGTAAATAGAAGCATAAGCAGAGATGTAGAGAGGCATGTTTTCTTAAAAATCTGGGTCCTGGTAATATTTAACGGGTTTGCGGTGAAATGTGGAATACACAGTATGAAAAGTAGATGCCATATTTGTAGGGTACGGGTGAGGGTTTAGGTCTATATATACCGGTCAGCTAGGAATAGAGCTGCTCGCTATTTCAGGCTCCCAGCTTCAACAATACAATCTCCCAGTCGAGTGGACACGCTATTGTCTCACCACACTGTCGCCTTTAATCAATTCCAAAAACAAACTTCATCTTGCCCAAAATCACTCCTACAAATACATCTGCCAATGAAGTACTTTTCGTTATAATGAAAATGTACACTTCTCTTAAAACAAATTCTTACATCCATATTCACTGCTGATGCTGCCTTCAGTTTTTCAAAAGGTGACAGTTTTACATTCTCTACACGTACTATGTATATAGTGTTGTGTTTTAGAAGTACACATTTTAGGATCCACAGTAAAAAAATCTAATGTATCCCATTCACATGACTTTCTCTACATCTCTGTAACAAATTGTTGTTAAAAAGCTTGTTTCTGTTTACTTCATGCTAATCGAGAGAAAATTAGCAGAAATAGTCTTATTACTTGCTTCCTTGTAATTAGAAGCGAAATAAGGGAATAGCATAGGTTAAAGTGATAGTCAAAAGCTGGTTGCTATGTGACTGAAGTTCCTTTGTTTGTATGGACACGAGTTGACAAATTCCTGTATGAGAAAAGTATGAGTTTTTCAAAGCTGAAACCAAAAACAACGCATACCTCAAAAACGATCAACTCTACGAAAAAATGTATATTACATAAATTGTATGCTTTCACGTGCTCTACATGTTTTGTGTGGTAACTTTTTGTCCATCTCTTACGGTTTAGCAGTTATGCAAAATTCCGTAAAATTCATCTAGAATAAAGTAGTCTTCAGAGGCTATTCCCACAAAAATTCAAGATATACTTTTATTTATCAGGTAAATATCTTTAATATACGATATTTTAATTAAACTATTTACAGTCATTTTTTAGAAAATCAAAAGTTTCGAAAAAATGTCTATGTAAAGGGTAGTTGGGGGTGGGGAAATATTCTTGAAAATCTTCGCGTCGCATCCTTGGAAGATACTAAACCTAAATACCAAATTTATTTTTAACGGACTTTTCGTTTTTGAGCTATGCTGTCCACAGACACACACACATACACAGACACACAGACACACGCAGTCCTTTTTGTAAAAATGTTTTTTTTTTTCTGGATTCAGGGAGACCCAAAACATGTATTTCCGGTATGGAATTTTTAGGTGGAATACAATACCTTCTCTGTACACTATGTATATAGTACGTGTAGAGAAAGTAAATATCCTGTGTATGTTTCAAGGATAGGACACGAAGATTCTCAACAACAAAAATTTCTCCACCCCAAACTACCCTTTGCATGGAAAAAATTTCGAAAAATGTTATTTTTCTTAAAAATAGCTCGAAATATTTTGATGAAAATGCCGTATATTAAAGATATTTACATGACAAATAAAATATATATTGAATTTTCTCGGAATACCCTTTGAAGAGCTGTTTATACTGGTTACATTTTGTCTAAAACTTACCACATAAAATGTAGATCTCGTTATAACGCACAATATACTTTTTTTTCGTGGAGTTGACCATTTTTGAGATATTTGTCACATATAGTATATGAATTTCTCGATTTTCATCAAGTAGAGAGAGGAATAACATTATAACAATACACTATCAGTTGCTAGGATACGCCGGTGACCCCTTTAACAGTAATTTCAGGGTTTACCAAAGAGCCGCTATACTTAATCCACTCACAGCCCAAATAACACGCTTACACTGTGTGCACTTTACAAAATCTGATGTCTTCCATTCACATGCCTTTCTCTACCAAGCTATTCTTGTGTCTACATCATTAGCAGAAATAGTCTTATTACTTGCTTCCTTGTAAGTAGAAGCGAAATAAGGGAGTAGCATAGGTTAAAGTGATAGTCAAAAGCTGGTTGCTATGCGACTGAAGTTCCTTTGTTTGTATGGACACGAGTTGACAAATTCCTGTATGAGAAAAGCTTTTCAAAGATGAAACCAAAAACAAGGAATATCTGAAAAACGATCAACTCCACGAAAAAAATATGTAACTTAAATTGTGTGTTTTAATGTGCTCTACATTTTGGTGTGGTAATTTTTGTCCATCTCTTACGGTTTAGAAGTTATGCAAAATTCCGTGAAATTCATCCAGAATAAAGTAGTCTTCAGAAGCTATTCCCAGAAACTTCAAGATATACATTTTATTTGTCAGGTAAATATCTTTAATATACGAGATTTTAATCAAAATCGTTGTAGTCATTTTTTAAAAAATCAAGATCTTCGAAAAAATGTTCATGTAAAGGAAGGTTGGGGTTGGGGGGATTTTCTTGAAAACTTTAGTGTCGAAGATAGCAAAGTTTGGTATTTAAGGGTGTTTTCGTTTTTGAGCTATGCTGTCCAGACACACACGGACCTTTTTCTGGATTCGTATATTTGAGGTGCAATAGACTATGTACATAGGGAAGCACAAGGACGAGGTGAGAAAGCGTCATGTCGTAGCCGCCCATGACCCTCTCTGTTGGCAGCCAACACTGCTCGCCAAGTGTTGCCAACAAGCTTCTAATTGCGCCTTCACGGAAACACTAACTTATTCTTATACATACTTGAAACAAGAAAAACCCCATGTCTTCCATTCACATGACTTTCTCTACAACAAGTTATTGTTAAAAAGCTAAGCTTCTATTTACTTCATGCTAATCAAGAAATAGTCTTATTACTTGCTTCCTTGTGAGCAGAAGGGAAATAAGGGAGTACCATAGGTTAAAGTGATAGTCAAAAGCTGGTTGCTATGAGACTCAAGTTCCTTTGTTTGTATGGACACGAGTTGACAAATTCCTGTATGAGAAAAGTATAAGTTTTTCAAAGCTGAAACGAAAAACAAGCAATATGTCAAAAACGAACAACTCCACGAAAAAAAATGTATACGACATAAATTGTGTGTTTTATCGTGATCTACATTTTTGTGTAGTAAGTTTTTGTCCATCTCTTACGGTTTAGCAGTAATGCAAAATTCTATAAAAATCATTCAGAATAAAGAGGTCTTTAGAGGTTATTTCCAGAAAATTCAAGATAGACCTACACTTTATTTGTCATGTAAACATCTTTAATATTCGATATTTTTATCAAAATCGTTAGGGCCATTTTTGAGAAAATCAATATTTTGGGAAAAAAAGTTACATGTAAATGGTAGTTGGGGACGAGGGGCTTTTCTGGAAAATCTTCGTGTCACATTCTTGGACGATACTGAACTTAAATCCAAATTTGGTATTTAACGGCGTTTTCGTTTTCGAGCTATGCTGCCCACAGACAGACAGACACACGGACATTTTTCTAAAAATGTTCTTTTTTTTTGTATTCAGGGCGTCCTAAAACATACATTTCCGGTGAAATCTCGGTATTGAATTTTTGGGTACAATACAATACCTTCTCTACACAGTAACAAAAGTAGCACAGTTTGATGTGTATGTTGTATAGCTCGTCGCAGTTTATAAAACACAAGAATATTACGTTGGTAACGTTTCCTTTATGAAGGTCACGGTCAAGTTTACCTGTACTAGCAAGTAAAGATTTCACAAGAAAAACAATTCTGTATAGTACTGCTTCCTTGTAAGTAGGACAAAACATTCTTCACAAATTCAAAATTATCACAACTTTTTGCATATAAAGGGTAGTTTGGCAGGGCGAATTCTGGTGAAAACCTTTGTGCGCATTCTTCGAAGGTACTGAACTTATACGCCCTCCGTGGTTCCATACTAACTTCATATATGTAAGGTCGCGGGTTCAAACCCGGCGGAGGTTGATGGATTTTTTCCTCACTAGGGTCGGCTGATAAGTCCCGCGCCTCACACAGATATGGCGCCACCAGGGTCGGCTGATAAGTCCCGGTACTCACACAGGTATGGCCTCACTAGGATCGGCTTATAAGTCCCGGGCCTCACACAGATCTGGCATCACTAGGGTCAGCTTATAAGTCATGGGCCTCAAACAGATATGGCGCCACTAGGGTCGGCTGATAAGTCCCGGGCCTCACACAGATATGGATCCACTAGGGTCGGCTGATAAGCCCCAGGTCTCACACAGATATGGCGCCACTAGAGTCGGCTGATAAGTCACGGGCCTCACACAGATATGGCACCACTAGGGTCGGCTGATAAGTCCCGGGCCTCACACAGATATGGATCCATTAGGGTCGGCTGATAAGTCCCAGGTCTCACACAGATAAGGCGCCACTAGAGTCGGCTGATAAGTCCGGGGCCTCACAGAGATATGGCGCCACTAGAGTCGGCTGTTAAGTCCCGGGCCTCACACAGATATGGATCCACTAGGGTCGGCTGATAAGCCCCAGGTCTCACACGGATATGGCGCCACTAGAGTCGGCTGATAAGTCACGGGCCTCACACAGATATGGCACCACTAGGGTCGGCTGATAAGTCCCGGGCCTCACACAGATATGGATCCACTAGGGTCGGCTGATAAGTCCCAGGTCTCACACAGATAAGGCGCCACTAGAGTCGGCTGATAAGTCCGGGGCCTCACAGAGATATGGCGCCACTAGGGTCGGCTGTTAAGTCCCGGACCTCACACAGATATGGCACCACTACGGTCGGCTGATAAGTCCTGGGCCTCACACAGATATGGCACCACTAGGCTCGGCTGATAAGTCCCGGGTCTCACACTGATCTGGCGTCACTGGGGTCGGTTGATAAGTCCCGGGTTTCACACAGATATGTCACCACTAGGGTCGGCTGATAAGTCCCGGGCCTCTCACAGATATGGCGCCACTAGGGTCGGCTGATAAGTCCCGGGCCTCACACAGATATGGCACCACTAGGGTCAGCTGATAAGTCCTGGGCCTCACACAGATATGGTGCCACTAGGGTCGGCTGATAAGACCCGGGTCTCACAGAGATCTGGCGTCACTGGGGTTGGCTGATAAGTCCCGGGCCTCACACAGATATGGCGCCACTAGGGTTGGCTGATAAATCCCGGGCCTCACACAGATATGGCACCACTAGGGTCGGCTGATAAGTCCCGGGCCTCACACAGATATGGCACCACTAGGGTCGGCTGATAAGTCCCAGACCTTACACAGATATGGCACCACTAGGGTCGGCTGATAAGTCTCGGGCCTTACACAGATATGGCACCACTAGGGTCGGCTGATAAGTCCCGGGCCTTACACAGATATGGCACCACTAGGGTCGACTGTTAAGTCCCGGGCCTCACACAGATATGGCACCACTAGGGTCGGCTGTTAAGTCCCGGGCCTCACACAGATATGGCGCCACTAGACCAGTTAGACGGTAGCATCGTATAGTTTAGTTCTAGACTAGCTTGTATCCATAGTTACAGGTCAATAGCTTCTTTAGTTTTCCAATGACAGCATTTTAAACAAGACAACTTTACAGTTTTCACGAAAATGGAGCATTTGGAAAAACGAGCAGTGATTAAATACTTCCCTTTGAAAGGCTTAACGCCTAAAGAAATCAAGGAGGAAATGGACAGTACATTGAAAGACGCTGCCCCTTCATATTCAATGATTAAAAGGTGGGTTGCACAGTTTAAAATGGGACGTACGAGCACTAATGATGAGCCTCGCTCTGGACGTCCCGTAGCAGTGACAACTCCAGAGATCATTGACAAAATTCATCGTTTAGTACTGGAAGATCGCAGATTAAAGTTGTTTGAGATAGTAGAGGCTGTAAACATATCAAAAGAATGTATAGGTAATATTTTAAGTAGTGTTTTGGGCTTTCACAAAGTCTGTGCCGCGTATGTTGACACCTGATCAAACGTTGCAAAGAAAAACTGTTTCTGTTAAGAATGTCGAGCTCTACTGTAAAAAATACCAGTGAATTTTGAGACGGCTTATTACCATGGATGAAACTTGGATACATCACTACACTCCAGAAATTAAAGCACAGTGAAAACAGCGGATTGCCCGAGGTGAACCAACTGCAAAAGAGGTAAAATCAATTTTGTCAACTAACAAGGTTATGTCGAGTGTTTTCTGGGATGTACACATTTTTATTACTTGGAAAAGGGTAATGACTACCACAAGCTTGCTGCAACGTTTGAGTGATGAGGTGAAAAAGAAAAATACCTCATTTGGCACAAAAAAGAAATCTTTTTACAACACGGCAATGCTCCGGCCCATCGTTCAGTCAATGCAATGGGAAAAATGTGGGAATTAAAGTTGGAATTGCTTGAACATCCACCCTATTCACCAGATCTAGCACCCAGTGACTACCACCTGTTCCCAAACCTCAAAAAATTTTTGGAATGCGAAGATTTCAAAGCAACGAGGAGGTCATTGATGCGGTAAACAGCTATTTTGAGGACCTTGATAAATCGCACTATAGAGATGGTTTGATTAAATTAGAACACCAATATGACAAATGTATTAGCCTTTCTGGAGGTTATGTCGAGAAATAAAGCAAAAGCCTCTTTGAGAGACCCGGAACTTATCAGCCGACCCTGGTAATGCATTGCGATGTCCTCCGTTCTCTTGTTCCATTGTTTCTGCAACTCCTAGCACAGATGTCTTTGAATATTAGCAATGGCATAAGATGTTTCAGCTGCTGTTGGGTTAGGTCAGGAAAACTCCTTGTTCAAGGTAAGTGCACAACCGGATCTGAAGCGGCCACTTTCCTGATGACACAATCACCTAACATCTGGGATGTGAAGCACGTCAGTGTTTCGGTCTTCTTACAGTAACAGAACCAGCTTCCTCATTAGATTGTCAACAGTTCTCAGAGCTTGAGTTAAACTTAGCCATCATTTCTAATTCTGATAGCAGTATCAATAAAATTACTAATGTTTTATTCAACAAAACCGTAACCATGGTAACGGTGAACTGTAAAAATAGACACCATTGCTGGTGTAATGTGTCACTTGTTTTGTTTTTAATCGATCTCAAATATAACAACAGTTCAATAACCCCCTCTGTGGTGTTGGGGCAGCGACTTATTTGGATAAGGAACCGTAGAGCAATTGAATGCCAGAGCCGGAACCTGTACCACTGAGCTATCATGCCGCAACTGGCTCAACAATCTATTTTGGGATGACATGGAGACAAGGGATGGTATCCTCTCAGGACTCGGGTGTAGGCTCGAGGCCCATTTCATGTATCGTCCGGTATGAAATACCAACCTAATGCACGCTAAAAGTTAAAGCGGGTCGCTTTCAAACTCCAAAGTCTTTTTATCACACCTCAAAAGCTTTTCAACAAATCACCAACTTTAAGTCAATAACAGACTCAAGCAACCAAGTGTTTTTACTTTCTCCAAACCTACTCCACCCAATACCGAAATATATGTATTAGGGTCCCCTGTATCCAAAAAAAGCATTTTCAGAAAAAGCTCCGTGTGTGTGTGTGTCTGTGAACACGATAACTCAAAAACGAAAAGAATGTTAAATACCAAACTTGTATTAAGTTTCCTATCTTCCAAGCATGTGACACGAACATTTTCAAGAAAATCCCCTCTCCCCCAACTACGCTTTACATGGAACTTTTTTCGAAAATTTTGATTTTCTCCAAAATGGCTCTTACGATTTTGATTAAAATGTCGTATATTAAAGATGTTTATCTGACAAATAAAATTTATATCTTCAATTTTCTGGGAATAGCATCTGAAGACTACTTTATTCTGGATGCATTTTACGGAATTTTGTATAACTGCTAAACCGTAAGAGAGAGAGTCAAAAATAACCACACAAAAAATGTAGAGCACGTTAAAACACACAATTTATCTCATATACACTTTTTTCGTGTAGTTGACCGTTTTTAAGATATTCCTTATAATTTTCTCATACATGAATTTGTCAACTGTTGTCCATACAAACAAAGGAACTTCAGTCACATAGCAACCAGCTTTTGACTATCACTTTAACCTATGCTACTCCCTTATTTCACTTGTACTTACAAGGAAGCAAGTAATAAGACTATTTCTGCTATTGTTTTCTCATGTGAATGGAACGCATGAGGCGAGCACATTGCCGCATTGCACGAAACGCCCACAAGGTAATCGGTTAAAGGGTCGCGATCGATACCACCTCTGCTACGAGACCAAGGTATGTCTTTAACACTTTCTCTACTCACTCTTCTTATCTACTCGCCTTCTAAACAATTTAAACTAAATTTGGCCGTGGCTTTCTCTATACATGTTACTATCAAATATAATTCATTAGCGTTATTCCTCTTGCAAATGTAAAAAAAAAAAAAAAAAATTATGTTTTCTATATTTATCACGTTCGCTAGCTCTTTCACAAAGAAACAAAAGATTGCTTCACCCGGAGGTCCCAGGTTCGATTCCGGACTGGGGCGGAAAATTTTTCTTTGGTCAGAATTATTCCCTGTCCCGCACAGAGTCTGGAAGTATGTATGTGAGAGCGAATGTGTGTATTTGAGGAAAACAAAATGATTTAAACCAAACATAAAAAAGAACCTACAGACAACGAGTTGTTTCAAGTGCAAAGCCCCCGGTGTTATATAAATGAAACAATAAAAAAACCTGATCTGTTACACTCACATGGCTTTCTCTAGCTACTCTACAAACAAATAATAACAAGACAATTCTTCTTTCAACACAATGCTAATCGAGATAAACATTAGAAGAATGTTATTACTTAGTTCCTTATAAGTAGACTGGAAAAGTATAAATACTTCACAACTGAAACTAATAACAAGGAATACCTACAAAAAATGTATGTAACATAAATTGTGTCTTTTAAGGTGCTCTACATTTTTTGTGTAGTAAGTTTTTGTCTATCTCTTACAGTTTAGCAGTTATTCAAAATTGTGTAAAATTCATTCGGAATAAAGAGGTCTTCAGAGGCTATTCCCAGAAAATTCAAGATATAAGTTTTATTTGTCCGGTAAATATCTTTAATATATGATATTTTAATCAAAATTGTTAGAGCCAATTTTGAGAAAAAAAGTTCGAAAAAAGTTCCATATAAAGGGTAGTTTGGTGTGGGGGGCATTTTTCTCAATATTTTCGTGTTGCATCTCTGGAAGATACTTAACTTAAATACCAAGTTTGGTATTTTACCGACTTTTCATTTTTGAATTATCGTGTTCACACACGGACACACACGGACCTTTTTCTGAAAATGCTTTTTTTTATACAGGAGACCCTAAAACATATATTTCCGGTGAAATCTCTGTATTGAATTTTTGGGTGCAATACAATACCTTCTCTAAACACCATGTACATAGTACGTGTAGAGAAAGTAAAAAGTCATCCAGAATGAAGAGGTCTTCAGAGGCTATTCCCAGAAAATGCAATATATACATACTTTTCTTACATATCTTAAACAAATGGCATTTAATAAAACTCCTTAGACTCACTTTTGAGAAGATTAACATTTTTTAAAAATGTTCCATGTAAAGGGTAGTTGGAGATGGAGAGTTTTTTTGCTGTTGAAAATATCCATGTCGCATTCTTGAAAGACACTGAACTTAAATATCATTTTGCTATTTAACCGGCTTTTTGTTTTTGAGCCATGCTGCCCATAAATACGTACACATAATTGGTATTTAACATTGGTATCTTCCAAGGATGCAACACGAAAATTTAAAAGAAAGTTAAAAATAGCTGTAACGATTTTGATTAAAATATCGTATATTAAAGATAAAATGTATCTGTTGAATTTTCTGGGAATAGCCTCTGAAGACTACTTTATTCCGCATGAATTTTACGCAATTTTGCATAACTAGTAAACCGTAAGAGATAGACAAAACTTACGATACAAAAAATGTAGAGCACGCTAAAATACACCTTTTATGAATATACAATTTTTTCGTGGAGTTGATCATTTTTTATATGTTCCTTATTATTGGTTTCCACTTTGAAAAACTTATACTTTTCTGATACAGGAATTTGTCAACTCGTGTCCATACAAACAAAGGAACTTCAGTCACATAGCAACCAGCTTTTGACTATCACTTTAACCTATGGTAAGCAAGTAATAAGACTATTTCTTCTATTTTTTCTCGATACTCATGAAGTTAATAGAAGCATAAGCTTTTTAGCAATAATTTGTTGCAGAGATGCAGAGAAAGTGATGTGAATGTAACACATAAGATTTTTAGGATAATGTCCCTATTAACAGAATATAATCCCCATTTTGGACAGTGCTGACCTCTAGGGAGAGGTAGTTGCGTGCCTCGGCTAATACGCTCCTGATTATTTAGTGTCTCATGCATAGGGAATGTGATATACAACCACATGGCTTTCTCTCCTCGCCAAGCGGAACGCTTTCAAACTCCATGTTTTTGTTTTCTCTACACGTACTATGTAATAGTTCACAGCATTCTTGGAAAAAGGTACGTGTGTGTATCTGTGGATAGCATAGCTCAAAAACGAAAAACCATTAAATTCCAAGCTTGGAATTTAAATTCAGTATCTTCCAAGAATGCGACACGAAGATTCTCAAAAAAATCCGACCACCCTCAACTATCCCTTCAATGGAACTTTTTTCGAAAATTTTGATTTTCTCAGAAATGGCGCTAACGATTTTGATTAAAGTCTCTTATATTTAAGATATTTACATGACAAATAAGTATATCTTGAATTTTCTGGGAATGGTCTCTAAAGACCTCTATTCTAGATGATTTTTATTGAACTTTTCATAACTGGTAAACCGTAAGAGATAGACAAAAACTTACCACACAAAAAATGTAGATCACGTTAAAACCCACAATTTATGTTATATACCGTTTTTGAGATATTCAGCTGTAAAAAATGTATATTTTTCTCATACAGGAATATATCAACTCGTGTCCATACAAACAAAGGAACTTCAGTCACATAGCAACCAGCTTTTGACTGTCACTTTAACCTATGGTACTCCCTTATTTCCCTTCTACTTACAAGGAAGCAGGTAACAAGACTATTTCTGTTAATTTTTTCTCGATTAGCATGAAGTAAATAGAAGCATTAGCTTATCCTTCTATTTACTTCATAATAATCAGGAAAAAATTAGCACAAATAGTCTTACTACTTGCTTCCTTGTTCGTAAAAGGAAAATAAGGCAGTACCATAGGTTAAAGTGATACTCAATTTTTTTAAAAGCCAGTTGCTACGTGACTGAAATCCGTTTTAGTTTTATTTACTTTTTTCGGCAGCATGATCAGGATTTGACAAATTCCTGTAAGAGAAAATTTTAAGTTTTTTAAAACTGAAACAAAAATCAAAGAATATATCGGAAATAATGGTCATTTCTCTAAAAAAAACTGTATGTGTCATTAAATGGTGTGTTTTAACGAGATATACATTTTTTGTGTATAAGTTTTTGTCTATGTGTTATGGTTAACTAAAATGCAAAATTCATCCTGAATAATTCAATTTCAGGTGGTATTCCCAGAAAGTTCAAAATAAACATTTATATGAGTAAACATATTTAATATACGATATTTTAATCAAAACCGTTAGACCTTTTTGAGGAAATGAAAACTTTCGAAATTTTTTCTATGTAAAGGGTAGTTTGGGGTGGATGGATTTTCCTCAAAATGTTCGTGTCGCATCGTTTTTGAGTTCACAGACACAGGGACGTACGCATGGACCTCTTCCTATAAATGATCTTTTTTGTATACAGGGGACCCTAAAATATATATTTCCAGTGAAATTTGTGGGTGGAGTACAATGTTTTCTCTACCTACTAAATGTATATTAAGTGTAGAGAAAGTAATAAGATATTGATAAAGATTACCTTAGGTTTTGTTGCCTAGCAACACATTGTTATAGTAATAATACATAAAGAGCGCTTTGTTACAATTCAGTTGTTTCTCGCAACTACATGGAAAGAATATAGAATTTGAAAGCCAGGATATAAAACTCTGATGTGTTCCATTCACATGACTTTCTCTACATCTCTGCAACAAATAATTGTTAAAATGCTAATGCTTCTATTTACTTTCTGCTAATTGAGAAAAAATTAGCAGAAATAGTCTTATTACTTGCTCCCTTGTAAGTAGCAGCAAAATAGGGGAGTACCATGGGTTAAAGTGATAGTCAAAAGCTGGTTGCTATGTGACTGAAGTTCCATTGTTTGTATGGACAGGAGTTGACAAATTCCTGTATGAGAAAAGTATTTTTTTCAAAGGTAAAACAAATAATCAGAAATATCTCAAAGCGATGAACTGCTGGAAAAAAATGTATATGACATAAATTGTGTGTTTTAACGTGCTCTACATTTTTTGTGAGGTAAGTTTTTGTCCATCTCTTATGGTTTACCAGTTGTGCAAAATTGAATAGAAATCATCCAGAATAAAGAGGTCTTCAGAGGCTATTCCCAAAAAATTCAAAATATGCACTTCATTTGTTATGTAAATTATCTTTAATATATGCTATTTTAATGAGAATCGTTAGTGTCATTTTTAAGAAAATCAAAATGTTCGAAAAAGGTTCCATGTGGTGGGGGAATTCTCTTGATAATCTAAGTGTCCCATCCTTGAAAGAAATCTAACTTAAATACCAAGTTTTGTATTTAACGGTCTTTTCGTTTTGAGCTATGCTGCCCACACACATGGACATTTTTGGATTCAGGGGACACAAATCTCGGTATTGAATGCAATAGTACGTGTAGAGAAAGTTACGCCATTACAACTCTTGCTAAAGCGGTTTGTAACGCGAGTGAGCCTCTAGGACCATATATTAGCAGAGAAAAGGCTAATGAAATGGATAATGCAACAGGAACACTGACACTATCTCCGGCCGCCGCTTCATATTCATGAGCCCAATAAAAATGTTACATCTCTGCAACAAATTATTGTTAAAAAACTTATGCTTCTATTTACCTCACTCTAATCAAGAAAAAAATTAGCATAAATAGTCTTATTACCTGTTTGCATTTAAGTAGACGAAAAATAAGGGAGTACCATAGGTTAAAGTGAAGTCAAAAGCTGGTTACTATGCCACTGAAGTTCCTTTGTTTGTATGGACACGAGTTGACAAATTCCTGTATAAGTTTTCAAGGAATATCTGAGAAGCGCTCGACTCCACGATAAATGTACCCATATGACATACATTTTTTGTGTGGTAAGTTTTTGTTTATCGCTTACGGTTTGCCAGTTATGCAACATTTAGTAAAGTAGTCTTTAGAGGCAAATTCCCACCAAATTCAAGATATCAATTTTATTTGTCAGGTAAATGTCTTTAATATACAATATTTTAATCAAAATCGTTAGAGCCATTTTAAAAAAAATCAACATTTTCGAAACAAGTTCCATGTAAAGGATAGTTAGGGTGGGGGGATTTTTTCTCAAAATCTTCGTGTCGCATCCCTGGAAGATTCTAAACTTAAATACCCAGTTTGGTATTTTAACGACTTTTCGTTTTTGAGTTATCGTGTTCAAAGACACACACTCACGGACCTTTTGCCGAAAATGCTTTTTACTTTCTCTATACGTACTATGTACATAGTGTATAGAGAAGGTATTGCATTGTACCCAAAAATTCGATACCGAGATTTCACCGGAAATACATGTTTTGAGACCACCTGAATAAAAAAAAAAAACATTTTTAGAAAAATGTCCGTGTGTGTGTGTGTGTGTATCTGTCTGTGTGTATGTGTGTAACTGTGGGCAGCATATCTCAAAAACGAAAAGACCGTTAAACACCAAACTTGGTATTTAGGTTTAGTATCTTCCAAGGCTGTGACACGAAGATTTTAATAAAAAAAAAATCCCCATACTAAAAACTACCCATGACATGGAACAAATTTCGAAAATTTTGATTTTCTTAAAAATGGCTCTAACGATTTTGATTAAAATTCCATATATTAAAGCTATTTATGTCCGAAATAAAATATATATCTCGATTTTTTGGGGAATATCCTCTTAAGACCTCTTTATTCTGGATGAATTTTGCTTAACTGCTAAACCGTAAGAAATAGAATAAATCTCACTACACAAAAAGTGCATCACGACAAAACACACAATTTATGTCCTTTACGTTTTGGTTGTGGAGGTAACCATTTCTGGGGTATTCCTTGTTATTGGTTTCAATTGTGAAGTACTTAATCTTTTCTCAGACAGGAAGTGTGCATTTTTCTTTTGTTCTTCTCCTGGCCAAGCAAAGAAGTGATTTGCAATGACAATCGCATAACGATAGCTTTTAAAACATTTGACAATCATTTTAGCATAGCGCATTCCCTTATTCCCTTCTACTTATCAGGAACTAACAAATAACATTCTGCTAACATTTATCTTGATTAGCATTGTGTACAAAGAAGAAGAATCTTTTGTAGGAGGTTTGTAGAGCAGCTAGAGAAAGTCATGTGAGTGTAACACATCAGATTTTTTTAGATAAAGGGGACCCAAAAACATATTTTTCCGGTGAAATCTCGGTATGAAATTTTTGGGTGGAGTGCAATACCTCCTCTATACACTAAGTACATAGTGCGTATAGAGAAAGTAAAAATGTCCATGTGTGGACAGAAAAGACCGTTTAATACCAAACTTGGTATTTAAGTTCAGTATCTTCCAAGGATGCCACACGAAGGTTTTCAACAAAATCCCCATACCCAAACTACTCTTCACATGGAAACATTTTCGAAAATTTTGATTTTCTAAAAACTGGCTCTAACGATTTTGATTAAAATATCATATATTAAAGATATTTACCTGACAAACAATATGTATATCTTGAATTTTCTGGGAATAGCCTCTCAAGACTACTTTACTCTGGATGAATGTTACGGAATTATGTATAAATTGTAAGCCGTAAGAGATGGACAAAAGCTTACCACACAAAAATTGTAGAGCAATTAAAACACACAATTTATGTATGATGTATTTTTATCCTTTTTTATATATTGCTTATTTTTAGTTTCAGCCTGAAAAACCTACTTTTCTGATACAGGAATTTGTCAACTCATGTCCGTACAAACAAAGGAACTTCAGTGACATACCAACCAGCTTTTGACTATCACTTTAACCTATGGTACTCCCTTATTTCCCTTCTACTTACTAGAAAGCAAGTAATAAGACTATTCCTGCTAGTTTTTTCTCAATTAGCATGAAGTAAATAGAAGAATAAGTTCACTAGCAATAATTTGTTGCAAAGATGTAGAGAAAGTCATGTGAATGGAACATATTAGATGTTTTCTTTATTTTGTCCATTTTTATGTTTTAAATGCACATAAAAGTTTCAAGTCTCCCGCTCATTTTGGCATAACTTTCATTTATGTACCCTAATTGTACCTAGTAGTTATATAGAACATGTTGGTATATTCACTTGGTAATATATCAACATGTTTGAAAATATTAGTGTTAGAGAAGAAACTTTTTGCTTCAATCGCAAAGTTTTACTTTAGCTGTTTGCAGCGTTCGTTACATTTTTCCATTCTCAACACGTACTATGCACATAGTGTATTGAAATGTACCGAAAAAATCAATCCCAAAATTTCACCCGAAATAGATGTTTTGAAAATGCTGAACCCAAAATAAATATTTTTAGAAAAATGTTCATGTGTGTATGTGACAGCATAGCTCAAAAACGAAAAGACGGTTAAATACCAAAGTTGGTATATAACTTTTCTATCTTCCAAGACTGCGACAGGAAGATTTTCAAGTAAAGGCACTACTCCCAACTACCCTTTACATGGAACATGTTTCGAAATTTTTTATTTTCTCAATTATAGCTCCAAAGATTTTGATTAATACCCGAATATTAAAGACATTAACATGACAAATAAAATGTATACATTGAACTTTCTGGGAATACCCATTGAAAATATTGGGTATGGTAAACATTACACCACGGAGCGCAACTATAAGATAGCTGTGACACAAGTGATGTAAAGTAACACAAAGTTGTCTAGCAAGTCATGCTGAAACAACATCAGATAGCTGTGACACAAGTGAGGTAAAGTAACACACAGTTGTCTAACAAGTCATGCTGATACAACATTAGATAGCTGTGGTACAAGTGAGGTAAGGTAACACAAAGTTTCTAGCAAGTCATGCTGACACAACATTAGATGGCTATGACACAAGTGAGGTAAAGTAACAACCAGTTGTCTAGCAAATCAAGCTGACCCAACATTAGATAGCTGTGAAAAAAGTGAGGTAAAGTAACACACAGTTGTCTAGCAAGTCATGCTGAAACAACATCAAATAGCTGTGACACAAGTGAGGTAAAGTAACACACAGTTGTCTAGCAAGTCATGCTGACCCAACATTAGATAGCTGTGACACAAGTGAGGTAAAGTAACACACAGTTGTCTAGCAAGTCATGCTGACCCAACATTAGATAGCTGTGACACAAGTGAGGTAAAGTAACACACAGTTGTCTAGCAAGTCATGCTGACCCAACATTAGATAGCTGTGACACAAGTGAGGTAAAGTAACACAAAGTTGTCTAGCAAGTCATGCTGACCCAACATTAGATAGCTGTGACACAAGTGAGGTAAAGTAACACACAGTTGTCTAGCAAGTCATGCTGACCCAACATTAGATAGCTGTGACACAAGTGAGGTAAAGTAACACAAAGTTGTCTAGCAAGTCATGCTGACACAACAATAGATAGCTGTGACACAAGTGAGGTAAAGCAACACACAGTTGTCTAGCAAGTCATGCTGACACAACATTAGATAACTGTGACAAAAGTGAGGTAAAGTAACACACAGTTGTCTAGCAAGTCATGCTGACACAACATTAGATAGCTGTGACACAAGTGAGGTAAAGTAACAACCAACTGTCTAGCAAGTCATGCTGACACAACATTAGTTAGCTGTGACAGAAGTAAGGTAAACTAACAACCAGTTGTCTAGCAAGACATGCTGACACAACATTAGATAGCTGTGACACAAGTCAGGTAAAGTAACTTACAGTTGTCTAGCAAGTCATGCTGACCCAACATTAGATAGCTGTGACACAAGTGAGGTAAAGTAACACACAGTTGTCTAGCAAGTCATGCTGACACAACATTAGATAGCTGTGACACAAGTGAGGTAAAGTAACAACCAACTGTCTAGCAAGTCATGCTGACACAACATTAGTTAGCTGTGACACAAGTAAGGTAAAGTAACAACCAGTTGTCTAGCAAGACATGCTGACACAACATTAGATAGCTGTGACACAAGTGAGGTAAGTAACACACAGTTGTCTAACAAGTCATGCTGATACAACATTAGATAGCTGTGGTACAAGTGAGGTAAGGTAACACAAAGTTTCTAGCAAGTCATGCTGACACAACATTAGATGGCTGTGACACAAGTGAGGTAAAGTAACAACCAGTTGTCTAGCAAATCAAGCTGACCCAACATTAGATAGCTGTGAAAAAATGAAAGGTAAAGTAACACACAGTTGTCTAGCAAGTCATGCTGACACAACATTAGATAGCTGTGACACAAGTGAGGTAAAGTAACACACAGTTGTCTAGCAAGTCATGCTGACACAACATTAGATAGCTGTGACACAAGTGAGGTAAAGTAACTCACAGTTGTCTTGCAAGCCATGCTGACACAACAATAGATAGCTGTGACACAAGTGAGGTAAAGCAACACACAGTTGTCTAGCAAGTCATGCTGACACAACATTAGATAACTGTGACAAAAGTGAGGTAAAGTAACACAGTTGTCTAGCAAGTCATGCTGACACAGCATTAGATAGCTGTGACACAAGTGAGGTAAAGTAACAACCAGTTGTCTAGCAAGTCAAGCTGACACAACATTAGTTAGCTGTGACACAAGTAAGGTAAAGTAACAACCAGTTGTCTAGCAAGTCATGCTGACACAACATTAGTTAGCTGTGACACAAGTAAGGTAAACTAACAACCAGTTGTCTAGCAAGTCATGCTGACACAACATTAGTTAGCTGTGACACAAGTAAGGTAAAGTAACACACAGTTGTCTAGCAAGTCATGCTGACACAACATTAGTTAGCTGTGACACAAGTAAGGTAAACTAAAAACCAGTTGTCTAGCAAGACATGCTGACACAACATTAGATAGCTGTGACACAAGTCAGGTAAAGTAACTTACAGTTGTCTAGCAAGTCATGCTGACACAACATTAGATAGCTGTGACACAAGTGAGGTAAAGTAACACAAAGTTGTCTAGCAAGTCATGCTGACCCAACATTAGATAGCTGTGACACAAGTGAGGTAAAGTAACACACAGTTGTCTAGCAAGTCATGCTGACCCAACATTAGATAGCTGTGACACAAGTGAGGTAAAGTAACACAAAGTTGTCTAGCAAGTCATGCTGACCCAACATTAGATAGCTGAGACACAAGTGAGGTAAAGTAACTTACAGTTGTCTAGCAAGTCATGCTGACCCAACATTAGATAGCTGTGGTGCAAGTGAGGTACGGTAACTTACAGTTGTCTAGCAAGTCATGCTGGCCCAAAATTAGATACCTGTGACACAACTGAGGTAAAGTAACTTACAGTTGTCTAGCAAGTCATGCTGACCCAATATCAGATAGCTGTGACACAAGTGAGGCAAAGTAACTTACAGTTGTCTAGCAAGTCATGCTGACCCAACATCAGATAGCTGTGACACAAGTGAGGAAAAGTAGCACACAGCTGTCTAGCGAGTCATGCTGACCCAACATTAAATAGCTGTGACACCAGTGAGGTAAAGTAACACACAGTTGTCTAGCAAGTCATGCTGACACAACATTAGATAGCTGTGGTACAAGAGAGATAAAGTAACACACAGTTGTCAAGCAGGTCATGCTGACCCAACATTGGATAGCTGTGACACAAGTGAGATAAAGTAACACACACTTGTCTAGCAAGACATGCTGACCCAACATTAGATAGCTGTGGTACAAGTGAGATAAAGTAACACACAGTTGTCTAGCAAGTCATGCTGACCCAACATTAGATAGCTGTGACACAAGTGAGATAAAGTAACTTAAAGTAGTATAGCAAGTCATGCTGACCTAACATTTGATAGCTGTGGTACAAATGAGGGAAAGAAACTTACAGTTGTCTAACAAGTCATGCTGACCCAACATTAGTTAGCTGTGACACAAGTGAGGTAAAGTTACTTGCAGCTGTCTAACAAGTCATGCT